>VZSC01008684.1:520227-536228 GCA_013398225.1 Steatornis caripensis | reverse complement strand
AGTCATATAATTACACCTGTAATCTATTATGAAAGTCTGTTACTAAATGGGTAATGCCAGAAATAACTCACATGATAGTTTAGGTTATCTTCCTGTACAGCTAGAATCACAGAATTTCTTAGTCTATCTGAGCAGACTTACTGCATAAGCTCTATAGCTGGGGTTCATTGCACTCTATGCCAGGAAGACTCGCTGTCATGACCCTTGTTTTATTAGTTAGCTTACTTATGCATGTGTGGACACCTCCCCTGTTAGTACAATTCACTGAAGGATGCCTCCTATATCTTTTGGATATTGGAGAAATGTACTGGAAAGCTGGGTATGACAAGCACATTGTGGTGTGCTTGTTTTAAGGCTGATCACTCCTTCCATGGGAATGAATTAGATGCTTTTTACCTTTAACTAATCCTTAATACTTTGAATCAAGTTACACTGAGTACAAATATTTATTTTAAAAATTCAACATAGGTAATACTGTTAGAAAGATTTTTATAAAGACACAGATGACAAAGCTGAGAAAATCATACTTACCTCCCAGATCAAGTCTCTAGCGAACAGGAAATGAATGTTACGCTATGAGTCTGACAATGCAGCTGTCCCATGTATATCCATGCAGGAGAAACTTGGTTTGATATAGCTTGTGAGTTTTCTCTCTCTCTTACCTGGGACTTCTTTGAGGATGGCACGTCATCTGACAGTCCAGTAGGAGGTAATTTTGCCTCTCCTCACTGGTATGTGGACAGTTTCTGCTTCTTTGGATGTGCTGTTGTCACTTTGGTAGACCAGGTGCAGTCATCTAAATTTCTCTATGCTATTATCAAATTATTAACTCACTGTGTGGTAGGATGTTCCATCTATCCTGAGCATTGCAGAAAACTTATTTCTTATTAACACATCAACTGAGTGCTGAACCATACACAAAGATAGTCTTGGATTAGTTAGTGAAGCATGCTACCACCTTTTACTTGAGATGTGTCATGATTTTGGTGTGATGGACCTATGTCCACATTCTGTCTTCTCCCTAACAAAGAATATAAGGAATATTGTGACATCAACCTAAAATGTATTTCTAAGACAGGCTGTAGGCAGGGACCTTTGAAAAGTTGTGTCTTGGAATAGAGGAAGATATTCAAACCCCAAATTATGATCCTTTTGAATGTAATGCGATATCATTTTCAGTCCTGATCCAGCTCCTCCTGTGTTTAGGCGAATGCTAGAGTAAGTAAAAAGGAAAGGGTACAAATATGAGAATAGGGGATAGCGGACGGGAAGGAGGAGGTGAATGTTGTCATTGGTAGCAGCTGATACTTAAGGTGTGCGTCCAAGATCCCTCTAAACTGAAGATTAGAAACCTGTTTACGTTGTACAAGCGCTAACAGGCGCAGCTCCTGAGCTAAGGAGTTTCCACTTAAAAACACAAAGGTCCCGTCCTTTTACAAGCAAAGAGATGAGGAACTCTGTCCTGGAAAGATGAAGTACCTTGACAGAGGTCACTGTAGTTACCCCTTCTCACACAAACTGATAGTGGCTCAACTCATGTGTTCTGAGTCCAGGGCGCTACTGCCAAGCCATGCTTTTCTTTCCCTCATGTTTTCTAACAGTCTAGTCAACAAAACAGAAAGCTGGTTACCAGGGAGCTGGCAGAGACCTTCCCTGTGCTATGGAAGGAGTGTGTGTGCATATTCTATTCCTACGATAAAACTACAGTTCTGCCTTCCAAGAGCCTTTGGAAATAGTTTTCTCACTTGCTATCCAAGCAAGCAGTATTCAGCTGGTGGATTTGGTGTCTTAGAATTGTCTGAGCCAGTTGTTTCGGAACCCAGTGTTGCACGCACAGAACCTGGAAGCTCTCAGCAGGTGAGAAAAAAGCAACCCTTTCAGAGTACCCTTTGAGGTATATAGTGAATGATTATTTGTTTTTTAAGAGTGGATTAATATTTGTCAATCTTTGTCTGAGTTAACGTTGAAGAACTAGTGAATTAAGATCTTTCTTCTATTTCCAAAGGAATCTATATTAGTTTTGCTTGTTCTGATTGTTCAAAATGAGAAAATGACCTAGTCATGTTGAGAGGGAAAAAATCATTAAAGACAATGAATAATCTTGCAAAGGAAGTGTCCCACTGTGAAATCTGACACCAGTAGGACTTTTTTTTTCTTTTGTGTGGGGTTTATATTTATGTTCTCTCCTCCCATCCTTAGTCACCCCTCTAAGTGATGTGAAAATGTTGGTGCCAAAAAATAGCTAGATGAAATATTGATAAATGTGGGAATCACTTACTTAGAACAGAGGCGAATTAGAAGGCAGCTGGGTTTCATCTTTTCTGTTAACTTGGGAGGTGGAGGGGGTTATATGTGTGAAGAATTGAGGCTACGGATTTATGTCCCCATATCATGCTCTTGTTGGGGGCGGGGGTGGCGGCGAAGCAAGAGTGCTGAGAGTGAGAATCGAGCACACAGCATTTCTTTAGGCTTCTATTCATTATAGATTGACTTTTAAGAAATGGAGAGAATGGGTTTTGCAGCTTTTTGTCTCTGCTTTATGTCAAATGTCCTAAGTGCTAGGGATGATATGAGACTAATCCATGGTATGCTTTATTCCCAAAACAACTTTCTACTTGAAAAACTTTATTGAAGTGAAATGAGTGTTCTGTGTTTACAGCACTTCGGCGATGTGGTGCTGAGCATGGTGTCTGGATTAATTCTAGACTGACTATCAGAAAGGTATTGTAGTAATAAATACAACTGAGGATTTGAGAATCCCCACAATATGTTAATGGAGAATATAATTTGAATTCTTATGTAGAGCAAGTGGTTTTGGCATTACTGTGGACAGTTCTTTCAAATTGTCAGTTCCAGAGGTGGCCAAATAGCAAAGTTAGGAATTATAATACAGAATAAACCAGAAACATTTATTCTGGCATTGTCAAAACTCACATCTGCAGCTCTGACTATAACTCAGAAAGGCTTGATAGAACTGAAAAGGATTAAAAGGGGCAGAAAAATCAGAGGTATGGAATGAGATCCATAGGACCAGAGAGTAAACTAGGACTGTTTAGTTTGGAAAAAATCTTGGTTGGAGGCAGAGGGTGTCATTAAAACTAGAAACGGTGTGGAGAAGGTAAACAAGGAATAATCAGTCATAGCTTCATTTGAATAAAACGAGAATTCAGTAAAACACAGACAACAAGCTTAAAACAGTCTTATTTTAATTTTTTTTTTTTTTTAATGCAAGGCATGTGCAATTGATTGTGGAACTAGCTGCAATTAAAATGTCAAGAAGGCCAAAATGGGTTCAGGAAGAGGTTAAATTCATAGAGGCTAAACTCAGGGACTATGGAACATGATGGTCTGGCTTCTTAAGTCCATAAACTGCTGATTGCCAGGAGCCAGGAGGGTGTATTTGGGAAAGAATTGCTGTAAGCTTACTCTGGCTTTATGTGTTCTTTCCCAAGGCAAGTGCTACTGATGGTCACTGGAGATAGGACATGCATAAGAATGAGACATTGGGGCATTTTTATGGCTTGCTTTCCAACATCTCTAGCTGTCTGACTCTTATTTACAGACATGATATTTTAGTAAAGTTCCACTTAATGATCAGGCTACAACCTTGTATTTTTTCTGTACTCCTCTCTTCATACTTGAAGGCATACAGTAGCCCTGTCTGCCAGACCATTATCCAGGAATTTCTCTGAGTTACCTATTCAGTGTGACTGAATGAATTTCATGAGAGCTATTGCTTTGTGAGGTGCTGATCCCAGTTGTTTTATCTGTTTTTCAGCATCTATACACTCACTTCAGCTTCACTTGCTGTCACGTTAATAATTTTGGAAGCCTTTTCCGCTTCTATTTATTGAAGTTATTTACTGTTGTTATCTAGGTAATTTAGCTGTTGCTTTCCTAATTGGGACTCATGCTTCTTTCCAGCCGCTAACCTTTCTATTTGTCCACTTTCAGTTTTAAGTATTTCTCCCTTGAAATAATGGGTGGGGGGAATTTCCTGCTTTTGTCATGGAAGGGATGGAAGTGTGATGCTCTAGTTCATGTTTGTGAATTTGAAGGAAGCGATACTGTAAGCTGTTAGTTCTGTAAATCTCCTTTGACAAGTGACAGACAATTGTATTTCACATTGGCAAAATGCACGTGATATTTTGTTGTTCTGGATTTTGTTTGTTTAATCTTGTAACTGCCATGAGTGAATTCCAGGTCAATGCCAGTGTCACATCGGTGGTGTGTGAGCCAGTGCACTGATGCTGCAGTGGCATGCTGGTTCATTAACCTCTGTAGTCGTGTGCACAGAAAGTGTGTATATTTTTGCTGCTGTCCCAGAGACTGGGAATGGGAACTTGGAAGTTTCCCACTACAATCAATAAGAAACCAGCAAGTACTTAGGAATGAGAATTGCTTTCCTTTCTGGTATCTGGCCCACTGCCTATTTTTGTGGTTTATGTAATATTCCAGCTTTCACAGGCCTCTGGGGGTGCAGAGGTGACTGCTTGCTTCCCTGGACATGCATATTAAAATATAGCTTGCATACAGTTTGAACATATTTATGCAACTCTAGGCAAGCCGTTTTCAGGAAACTGAGGAAATTTTTGTGCCTTCCTAAGAGGAGTGTCATGTTGAAAAACGCTGTCCTGAGGAAAATAAAAGAACTGTGGCTTAAACATAGGACTTTAAGCCAATGAGGCAGGCTTCCTTAAAAAGGACTAGCTAAAGTTTCAGGGCTAGACAGATACCAGAGTTACACTCTATTTTCTATAACCAGAAGTTTTCAGACTAACTTTCTAGGTTTTGTAGTGGTGAAGAAACCTTTTAAAAAGAGTGCTGTAACTACTGCAGCCATAGCCACCTGAGTTGGCAGGCAGCCTGAAACAATACGCCTTGAGGTGTGAATTCCTTTCATTCATTCAATGGATGGCTAATTCAAATGGCATTTATACAGCTCTAAAGGTGAACGTTAACTGTTTCATTGTGCATCAAAGCAGCTAGAAAAATGGGAGGGTATGTAATGAAGGTGAGTAGTATTGTGTTAGGCAGTCTTAACAGCACAGGGTGAGATAGACACTTGGTTTCTGTGCATCTGTGCAGCTCAAGTATGCTCAATTAAAGTAACATTAGCTATAGATGAGCAGCAGTAAACAACGGAAAGTATGAAGTGAATAAAGAGAAAGGGAAAAATAGACCTTTGTCAACTGGAGTTAGTCATGTATTTGCCTGCTGGCAGTCTCATGCTCACCGAATTCTTGGCATGCAAAAAGGTTTGCCTACTTGCCAGGTTTGGGGTTGTTACCGACCTAGTCTGAAGGAGGAGAGACCAAGTGTGCTTCCTACCTGATAAGTAGAAGTTTGAGATGGGGAAGTGCGTGCTGTATTTTGTCGCTGACAGAAGTAAAGAGTAATTTCTATTTTTCATTTAGCACAAAATGATTAGTTTGAGAGGGAGAGTCCTGTTGCTATGTAGTCTGACTCAAGAGGAATTGACATGCCCTTTAAAAACGTTTTTGTGCTCATCCCATTTAGAGAACGTGGAATAAATTTACTTTTATTTTAAGGCAGCTCCAGCTGCTAAATAACCATTCTGAGAGGCTGAGATGCATCTAAAAATATCCCTTCTTCTCTATATCAAACATGACTTAGTTGCTCTAATTACAGATTGTTATTAATATTTTTCAAATTGCTTATGTTAAAGGCCTTCAGTCACAGTTTGGGGAAAAGACTGATGGCCTTAGAGTGTCTGGAATGAAGTCCAGTGGTATGAAAGTGGAAGAGGAAAGTAATAAAGCTTTTCCAAGACATTCAGTGTAGATATGTTATCCAGGAAGAAGAGCTCTTGGATTCACATGAAAGTCAGTTCTGCAGAAGCCAGGAGCAGATAGACATTGGAAACTGTCAAGATTATGGGAATACGAATTTGGGTATTTATAATTAGTTACAGCAAAAGCCTCTTAGGCTGTCTCCTCCCTTTACAGAAGCTTCTTGAAAGCAGATTCTCCTTGTCCAGATCCATGTGGACATTAATGACATAGTAGATTTTTGCCAAGAAGCCTGGAAGTTCAAACAGCAGATCTAGTCTAGAATACATTTGCTGGACAAAATTATCTTAATTCTATTCATTGGGCCTTGAACAGGCCTGCAGTTACCCCAGGAAGTTTGAATCACTTCTGGGTTTGAATTGCCCTGGGTGCCCATTGACGAGTGCAGGCCTTCAAAAATTATGCTGCAGGTTTTTCCTTCCCCATTCAATAGGCTTGTTAACAGATGTACTACCTTTTGTTTAGAAACTCAAAACCAGAGTGAAACAGGCAGTGCAGTTTTCATGTGTGTATGTAAAACTATGTCAGGGCCACCTTAAAATCTGCCTAGTTTTACACTCTGCCTCCAGTCACTACTTTCCCTGATGTATCATATGTACTTTCCAAAGGAAAGGGCCAAATGCTGTGAAACTTACTGGAAATGTTTAAAATCTTCGACCTGTTCTATGTTCCACTTGTTACTGTTTTTCTTAGACTCTCCAGAATTGATAATTCCATTCAGTCTGTCCTATATTCCCTCCTAGATCTTTTTCCACTTGGCTGTTCTTGGAGACTTCTGACCTTGTTGCCACAAACTCCTAAACTGGTTCGTTCTCATGACTTGTAAGCGTTATAAATTTAAGGGTGGCAGTATTCCCAAACTCTCCATTCATTTTCCAATGTCTGATCTGACAGTTGCCCAATTCTTTAAGCTGATGCAGTGTCTACTACTGCCATAATTGATCCTATTGACTTTGCTCAGCTAAAGCTATGCGCGCCACATCTGAGATGGCTGTGCTCCAGGGCTGGGTGTAACAATTCACATATAAAACTACAATATCTGGAAAGCAGCTTGGGACAAAAAGGGCACGTGAATGTGTCAGATATTAATGCTAGTGTTCCTGGAGGCCTTACTGTCTCCCCAGTAAAACAGGTCCAAAGATTGGCTTTGTTTCCCTGTGGCTGAATTCAGCCAAGATCATTCCTATCCAACTTCTTAAGTGACTTGAAAACCCTGAAATGAATTGCTTTAAACCCTAGTAAGTAATTTCTATTACTGAGAAGGATGTATTCACTGCCAGCATGGTACTGGTGCTGAAAGTGGATTACATTAGCCTTTTGTTTGAAATCAATTGAGTTTACAACTCCACTTCAAAGTCTTTAGAGCTTTAAAATAGAGCCAGCAGAAACTGTTTAACAAGTCAATGCTGCCCTGGGATTTACATTGTTCTATCTTTAGTTGTGAGAGGGAAAGACTTCATTTTCCTGTACTTTCACTTCACCCAGGGAGAGCGGTGCAGAACAATAAGCAGCCTATTCAGTTTTGCCTTGCCACTAGTTTGCTAGGTTTTACCTAGGTGCAGATGCCTCCCTACACGATGAATTGCAATTCCTCCACAGTTTCAGAGTGCTCTCACTTTAAAGCCTGATTTCTTGTTAGATCACACTGTCCTTTTGGATAGTTTCACTTTTCAAAACTTTAATTATGATGAAGAATCTCTTAAATGAGTTTATGGAAAAGTGAAGCCCTTTAGACTTTGCACATTAACTTCTTACTCCTGTTGTACAAAGGGCAGCACATTCTTTCAGTGACCCAGTGAAAACAAGAGCATTGGTTTAAAGCGTGGATGATACCCTACTATTTCAAATTCATGGATTTCTCAGTCACCATATGTGTTCTAGTGAAACTAACAAACTAGGAAGCCTCAGTTTACACATCCACTGCTTCTTCTGAGGTGGGGGAAGCATTTTCCATAAAATAAAGGCTTCTCTTTAACCCCCACACAATGAAAAGACTTCTGTCAAAATAAGTAGGCAGAACGGGAAAGCAGAGAGTGAGTGAATGAGTACCATTGTTTCACCAAATGTTTGGCTTTGCTCTCTCATTTGTGGCTCAAGCAGTGAGGAAGCTGAAGCAAGCAACAAGGTGTGTTCTACCTTAGTTAAAGGCTACATCAGCCTTGGCCCACACTTCGAACTCTCCTTGATCTGTGTTGTTCCAACTCAGGAGTAAAACTTCGTATTTTTCAAGGGCCACTGAGTTGGAAGAAGTAGTGAAACATCAACTCTCTGGAAATAAAAATCATAGCTGTTCCCTTTTTAGGAGTGAGGTAGTTTAATCTCTAGTTTGAGGAGAAAGTGTGGGGACTGAATTACTAGCATAGTCTGTCAAAAATGCAACAGATAATGAAGAGCAATATGCACTCAAAACAAGCAAGACTCCTGTGCAGATTTTTCTGGGGCTCTGCCACAGAAGGAACACCAAACAGTTCTGGATTTCTACCACCTCTCTTCCCTCAAGGACTGGAGAAAGAGGAGACACAGACTCACTACACTCTTACTATTAAAAGACCTGTTGAATGTACTGAGACGCTTCCCATGCATTAAGTTGTGTGGAAGACAGGTTCATAGCTGGTGTGTGATTCAGACAGACTCTGAAGCAGAGTCTCCCACAGTCTCTGAATATCTATGGACTCCTGGGTCATGTCTCCTTTTTGGAGTAAGTTAAGGCTGGTTTGGCACTTTTTTCTTTGACTGGAAATTACCTCCATCAGACTAATCTATATCTTTCCATGAAATGCTTTAGCTGTGACAAAGGTACTGTTTTCTTAATTTTTTTTTACCAGAAAAGTCCTCATTCACCCCACTTCATCCCATTAACATCCTGTGTTTTTCAAAGGAACATGAAAAGACCTCAGTTATCCTGTTCTTACATGTGATAACTCTGTCACCTAACACAAGGCTCTGCCTTGTTGCACAAATAAAGGCAAAGTTAGAGTGGTCCGGCAGCATAAAGTGATAAAATTTTGGACTGCCCATGGTATTTGCTGCTCGGATCTTCCTCATTTGTATAGCAAATGCACAAAGTATTAGTAATGGAACCAAACAGATCTTGGTGTATGTGTGGAAGTAATAGTTAATGGATAAAGCAGTGTGCCTCCCTCTGTAATTGTTGTTTCTGTAAAGCATGCGTACAGATTTATTTCATCAACATTTCACAGAACTAGGAAAGACGGAGAGGTTTAAGTATCAAGTGAGCAAAGCTTGAATTGGATTTTATACTCTGAACCTTTATCTTATGATTTTTAATGTCTATGAGTTCTGGGGTGCATAGGATTGGTAATAAGACTGGAGGTTGTGAGCAAAGGATATTTATTTTTGCTTTTTCTGGAAGACTCGTGCAAGGTAAAGGTGGGAAGGAAAAAATGTATTAAACCCAGGCCTTGTGCTTAGATCTTGCGAAAACACGCTAATATCACAAAAGTGCTTTGAATGAACAATAACTGATACTTACAGATAGTTTCTTCTGTTGGAATGCAATTTGCATCCTAACACAAGCTCTTCTTTGTAAACACTGTTTTCCCTGTGCTGGTACAGAAGGCGCATCAGTGCTTCATGCTGCCAGGCACTGTGGTTTTTCAGAAAGGAGGAAAAACGCTTAATGCTATTTGTTCAACCCAGCTAGAGATCTACTGTTTATAATCTGAAGTATCATAAAATGTGTTTTCAATTACCTTGTGCATATTTTTAAAGAATTAAATTTCCATCAAAGGATTTTGTGAGCTGTTTGATCTCACTGTGTCTAAAGAGCCCAATCTGACTGGAGGTAGTTTTGTCTGAACACATACAGCACAATCGTAACAAATGTGCCCTTTGAGTGTATGTAACTTTAAAAGAAATCAGTCAATTTATTAGTGAGAGAAGAGGATGGTGGGGGCTAATTTCCAGTGTTAGCTGTGAAATGAGTAGCTAAAGACTGAAAGTGTGAAGGGACTATGGTTCTTTGTGCTATATGGCTGACTTAAGCTTTTGTTTTCTTCTGTGTTAATCTGGATATAGTATTCCATTTTCCAGACATCTTTAAGTGTTAGACAGAGCCCTACCCTACTGTGAGAACCTGTAAACAAAAGATGCAGTATTTTTTGTTGCACTGAAAAAAGCTTGTGATGCCGTTGTGCTAGGCTCTGTACAAGCACACAGATTCTTTGCACTGAATTTCAATACGTAAACCAAAGATAAAAAGAAGAAAAAGAGAAAGAAAAATTAAGTTGTTTTGCCCAGAAATACTGACAGATGTTCAAATTTCTACTGCTTAAGTGTTCTGCCTGCTAGACCGTGTTGTCTTTCCAGTGTTAGGCTCTAAACAGTGTAATGATGGAATTGAGATTCCTGCTGCTCCTGGATGGAAACTGCATTTCTTAAACTAGGAAAGCAAGGCAAAATATTGAGAGGCCACAGTTTTGCTTTCTATGCTGATACATCTTACGCAAAGAAACACCTGGGAAAAGTTAGCTTAGGTCTCAACAGTGATAATTAGTCCAGTGGATTACCTTGGTCATGTTGCTATTTTAGCTTTGGAACTGGCCTGGATATGTCTATAGAATACTGTACTGCCCTGGTTAGGCTTACATGACATGTAAGAACACCCTTCCTCTTCCATTAAAGTAGCTGTTACGTCTCCTTATCAATGCAGCAATTTAGAAATAATTCTGCTACTGCAGTCAAGGATGGATCGTGGCTTTTGATCTCTTTTCTCATCATCCTTTATTTCTGGGGAATCTTGACATGAAAGCAGAGTTTTTCTTACACATCTTGCTTCTTCCCAGCACTTACTGCTCACCTTAAATGCGGGTCTTGTTTCGGTTCAGCTGAAGATTGGGTAGCTGTTGATACTGCTTTTTCTATGTACTAATTTGCAGTCTTCTTCTAGATAGCTAAATTTACCTGCATTTAACTAATTGATGAAAATACATACTACAACAAGTTAAACTGAAATTGTCGGGAGCACTTAATTACATATGTTTGTGTGGTGGCATTTGATCCATCGTTTGCTGACATTGTAATTCTTACTTATGAATTGCCTATGATATCACAAATAGATGTCAGGTAGAAAATAAGCAGCAGTAGGTGAAGCCTTAAAAAGACAAAGAACCTTTCTATGCAGATGTTATCTGTACTAAGAAGGAAACAAAAAGCCAGACACTCTGTACAGCAACGGCACGGTTGTATCCAAACAGAAAGGGGCCTATTTTTCCAAAGTTTCTAGCTAGTGATAGTAGAGGCAGTAATGAGATACAGAACTGCTTTCCGTCTTACTCTGCCAATTCAGCTCCAACAAAGATGCCAAGTAAGTTTCCATTTATGAGCTTTTCAGTAGAAAACAGCTTTAGCAAAATCCCTGCTCTTTTTTTCTGCTGAAATTGTCTGTCCCAATTTGTGATATTTGCTACCTGTAGTTAGCATGAAGCAATGGAAGATTTGTATAAATGATATGTATGGAAAATCTCTAAATCATTCACTAGCTGTATCATACTATTTCTAGAAGGGAAAGTAGCGACATCTCTAAGGATGTTTTTTGTATCTGCTGGACCTTCACTAATGTGATTAGCAGGCTAAATGCTCCAAATAAATCCATCACTGGCATCAATTGCATCAGACGTGAATTTTGTTCATTTATTAATACATCAGTAAAACCCCAGTATTTGTTTCCAAGAGTCAGTGGAAATGGATCGGATTCAATACTTATTTTTATCCACACTGTGTTTCAAATTAGTGTTTTTATACAACACAAACAAAACCATTAATGTCTACCGACATTTGCTTCTACTGAAATCCTATGGGAAATTCCCTCATAACAGAAGCACCCTGACTGCAGTACGCCATGTTCTGATTCTAGGTGAGCGGTTAATTCTAAGGATGTAATGACACCATGCAAGCCTCAGTGGGGCAGGTTGGTTTTTTTTTCCTTGTTTGTTTGTTTTTGTATTTGTTTTTTAACCAATAATGTATGGAGCATGTATGTGTATACGTGCTAATCTGGATCTCATTGCAAGGCAGACTCACGTTTGTTAACAGTCACTTGTTAGATTATGTATATGGGAGGAGAATGTGGGTCACAGTGAATGGGATGTTACACCTAAGAAAGCAGCTTTGGAAATGTTTTGGGACTAGTACTGGATAAACAAGGAAATGAGGAGTTCATTGTGATCTGATTAAGCCCTTATTGATGTGTAGAGAAGAGAAAAAATAATCTAAGAGGAGAGAGGTGGGGATGTTACTTTTTTGTAACACCATGGAGACCATTATACACTTACCATATCCAGTTCTGGTAGCCACAATTCGTGAAGGAAGCTGAAATTGGAAATTTCAGGAAATTGGGAAAGATAAGAGTAATTCATTGTCCGTAAAAATGCTTTAAAGCCAGAGACTAAAGAAGCTCAGTCCATTTAACTTTTCAAAAGGATAAAACTGTGACTCTAACTGATTATAATTGTAGCTACCTGGATGGGAGGTTACTGATGGTAGAATTAGACCCAGAGGATGGAATCTGAAGGAGAGTTTAATTCTCAGTAGAACTGAGATGCCAAAATGTTTAACGATCCTAAAAAATAATAATATGGCTTTAGAGACATCTTAGGGTGACTGGATGTCTTCTGTAAAGGATCTTAAATAAGTGGAGGAATTCTTGTGTGATTTCTTTGGACTGTATCCCACCACGCTCAGACAAAGTGATTGGAATAATATCTTCTAACTTTGAACTCAGTAAAAGTTTTCAGTTGCCAGTTTGAATTCAGTTCAAACTTCCAATTTGTGGTCCAGTTTATAGTCTATCTGAAGACCTATTGGAAAGCTAGTTAGTGTTGTCTTATTTTGGAGGGACAGATTATCTGTTTTGAAGCATCCTTATAACTGGTGCCAAGGGAAAGTGTCTTTAGAGCCTATGTGACTTTGATAGTTAACTTCTCTCTTGTTAGCATATTGCTTTAACTCCTGAGTTACAGCAGGCTGTCTTTCTGTAAGTCATGTTGAAAGACTCGTAGGCCAAGTGAAGGCTAGAATCTCTGTACTGCGGCACAGGTAAGCTAGGGGAAAAATGGAGTGTACAGCCAGCCTTAGAGCACAGGAAAGGGACAAACTTTTGAGCTTTAATCCTTCTGTGGTTTTTGAGAACTTGCTTTGGTCAAAAATGTTATGACTGAGTGAGCACAAGTGTGTGTCTGCCCAGAACACGCTCGAGTGTGAGATTTGTGCAGAAGAAGCAAGGAAGCTTGTGTTAGTTTTTTGTGTGAAACTGAGAAACTTCGGGAAATCTCAAGCTTAATGAGGGTGATTTGGGTTTTGTCCACTGTGACCTTTAAAAACAATAATAGTAATTTGACTGAAGAGAGCCACAAAGAGCAGCTGGGTAATATTACTGTTTGGTGTGTCAGCCACAGGAAAGCCTCTTTCTGTCAAGGCTATGGGAAAACTGGCAATCTTTTAAAATGCCTCACTTCTCAGCTCATACTCAAATTGAAACACAAAAGAATAAGCTCTTTTTATCCTCAGTCTGTCTGAGGAATCAGCTACTGATAATGAAAACATGTATGGAATTGCACAAGGAGAATGACTTATTTTAGGAGTAGTTTGCAATCTTTTAAAGAGGGTTGCCACTGTATCAGTTACAGGTAAGCCTATGTAACATCTAATTAAGAATGTATTGATCTGAGTTTGAGAGAAAAAGCTGAAAAGCAATCAGGGTGCTTTAAGCAAAAATTTCAAGAGTAACACCACAGTATTTCCACCACTGAGGGAAAAATTGGCCTGTGCTAGTGCTTTTCATGTAAACACATTCTTTTTTTTCAAGTAACCTTATTTCGTGAGACTGTGTTTATTCCAAAATATATACACAAATCATCCTGGGTGAAAGCTATAAACTTTTATCTTATTTGTTTTGGTTGGAAATGGCCTTGATCGCTCAGACCCATAGAAACTGAATAGTCTGGTGAGTGGCACAGTGGAGAAGAATTTAGGCTTGTAGATTGCAGTGCACAATATATGTGGAAGAAGGATGTGTCTATTTTCTTGGGCATTCTAGGGAGCAGATCCTCTTCAGGCAGGTGACAAATTATTTTCTGTGTATGCTGTCAGCTCTTCACCTCGCTCTTCTTGCAGACTTTTTGTATGGCTCTTAGAAATGTCCAGAGAGAAGTGGTCGTACAACAGGTTTTTAAACAGTCTTTTGCTAGTCTGAAGTCTCAGCTTATTAACAAGGCACCAAAACCAATCTAGATTTGAGCTAGAGGCAAAGAGAATGGCTGAAGCCTAAGATTCAGGGATGGCACCTGTGGGCAAGCTTGCTGCCAGAAGTGGGAAATACTTTTCCTTGCACAGTTCTTCAGGGAAGAAATAAAATATTTATTTGGGGAACTCAATGTACAAAGGAATATTTTTTTAGTTATTGAAAATGTCATGGGGACTAGGAGTCGTTCAGGTTTGTTTCTTTACAGGGAGTGACATAAATTTTTGCCAAACATGGCTCAGCTCTGATTAATTTAAATCCTGATTAAAGGAGAGTTCGCTATATTTCATGTGATTGGACTTTCATTTTCTTCCCCCTCCCCCATCCAAAGATCCCTACAGTGCAATAAAAAGAATACAGGCTCCCTTTAAGAGGCTACATTAAAGAAACTGGTGCAAGTCACTGTAATCCTTCCAGTCAATTCTTGTGATTATCTGCTTCTCAAGTGAATTCAGAAATCCCCAAAGAATTTTAGATAAACAAGATTACATGAAGTAGTCAAGAAAAGGAGATGTAATGAACCATTTTGAGTGTTAAATTTGAAAATTCTAGACTAAATATTTTTGCAAATCATAGTCTTAATTTTTAAACTACTGAAAGGTATGAGGTTCTTCTTTTTCTAACTTTTAAGATTCAAAATTTAATCTGGTATAGCCGCCTTCTGGTTAAAGGGATGTCAATGACTGAATTTCCAATTAGTGTATATTCCAATCTTCATGTGTGTCTGGACCTCTAAATAACATCTGTATAAAGCCTCTTGAAGGCAGTAGTCCCATTCCTGTAAGTTCATTAATTCAGTACAGTTTGAACCTTGAGTCCTTTAAAGGGCTGTGAATTAAGCTTGCAATGAATTTCCATTTTCCCTATTATTGGGTGATGTCATTGCAGGCATAAAGAAAGAGTATGAATATAGATGGAGTGGCCAAAATTCACAAGAGCAGATGAAGGTTGGGAGTTTTTTTGTTTGGATTAGAGCTTCATTCCAGAGAAGTAAGTGTATTTTTCCAGCATTAAAAGCCATTGGGTTTTTATTTAGTATTGGTTTTTTTTCCAAGTTTTGGCACTAGTGAGAGGTCAGGAGCTGACAAAAACTGGTCATAAGCAGATATTGCTTAATCTATTTTCTGTGCTTGTTGATGCTGCAGTACTTCCACTATGGAGCCAATCTCTTGATCCCTGTAGGATCAAATTAAGATATTTTGATCCTCCAACAGCTGTAAAATTCTGATTTCTTTGTGGTTTCACATGTCCAGTTTGTGTTAGTGATAAATATGCTTTTTCACCAAGAAACAAAATAGCACTTTTACTGAGAGAAGCCAAGTCAAGATAGCTCCTGGTATTCTGAAGAAAATCAGTAGTTCGAGTTACGTATCTCCTTTTCTGTCTCTACCTAGTAGGAATGTGTAATGTGCCAAGAACAGTCAATAGCTTTTCATGCTTTTAAGGAAGGAGGTGCTTTGGCGAAGGGCTATGAGCAGTGGCTTAATTGTGCCTTTTGGTTGTGTGTCTTTTCCTCTCTTTTTCATCTTTATTCCTGTGATGGGGGGGTTTAGGGGGATACACAATTCTTCATCACTTACTACTTGTCTTGTACGCATGGTCCCTCATCAAGAGAGGAAGCTGGTTAGAGGTGTACTCTAGGTGCTGGCAGTGGTAGACACCTCCAGCTTAATCACAGTAAAGTGCCATCACTGTCCCTGCCAGCTGCCAGAAGATTGCATGAGTCTTCAGTGCTGAAAATATACCAGTTTCCACAACCTTAATGCAGTGCCTTTATTATTCCCTGTGGTTGATGAGGATTGGGTCAAAGACCACTTAGGTAAACTGGACACCCACAAATCCACGGGCCCTGGCGGGATGCACCCACGGGTGCTGAGGGAGCTGGCAGATGTTATTGCCAGGCCACTCTCCATCATCTTTGAAAAGTC
>VZSC01008684.1:429598-519041 GCA_013398225.1 Steatornis caripensis | reverse complement strand
GCTCTGGGGGCACCTGCTTTAGCAGACGGGTTTGGACTGGGGGATCTCTAGAGGTCCCTTCCAACCCCTACCATTTTGTGATTGGCATAAAATTCATTGTGTATTTTTGGGGTGTTATTGGATATGTTATTTTTTCTTTTGATATCCTTTCTCGGTGAATGAGATTTATCATGTACTTTCTCTGAAGCAGCTGATATGCAGGCATAACTAGGGTGTCTAGTGGAATCAGTCCAGTTCAGAAAGCTGGGTTGAGCCTGTAAGTTAAACCATTTTTTAGGACAGAAAATTAATACTCTAAAGCTGATCGTGATTGTTCTCCTTTAAAACAGTGGAAGACATTCATATGTGCCGTTTTTCCTTATTGGTGTTTGCTAGTAACCTCTGTGAAACAAACTATAACAAGTTAAAATCTGGCTTTTAATACTCAAGAGTTGAATGCACTGCACTTGGCTCAGCTCAAGAGAAGCCACTATACCATGGCTAATTCTCTTCTCAATGGGATCAGAATGAAAAAATCACACTACAGAAAGCAGATGATTGCAGAAGATGCATTAATAGGAAAATGCTTTTCCTGGGAAGAGTTTACAGCTGTAAATCTTGCTCACATTTTAAATTTCTTACTTGGATGCCTTTAAAGAAAGATTTGATGTTTTAAGCACATTAGTCTCCAACACCACATATGTAGTAGTACAAACAAGTTGTATGTCTTCTGTATAGATGAATAAGTTTGTATCAAAAGTATTTTGAAAACACTAGAATCTTTTTCTGGTTAAATAATTTTTGGTTGTTGAGCTTCTGGTGTAATGGTAAGCATGTGGCCAAAATTATGATATACTTTGTTCCTTGTAAAACATAACTAATAAAGTGGCCTGTGAGATCAGAAAAGGAAGTAGGAAGAGAGAGAAAAGGTGAACTGAAATAATATACAAGTACAGGTTTCCTTAAGCTCTTTGGGTTGGAGAGTTCAAGTTAACAGATGTCTTTCTGCAAGAGGCATTGTAAAGGTTTTTTTTTTTTCCTAATGCTTTAACTAACAACAGATTTGCCTGATTATTTATTATATTTATTTGTAAACAATGCAAACCAGTTTCACCCTGTGGGTGAACTGAGTAGCTTGGGACAGATGTCTCACTTAGCAGTGTTTATGTGCTTAAATTTTATTGGGTGTCTGTTCCTGAGCCTTAAACCTGTCAGCAGTGCCTCCAGTCTGCGTTACAGTGGTGCTTTTCATGCCCTGTAAGTTGAGAATCAATCATTGCCATTAAAGCAATTGTTTTCCTCAATGTTTGCTTAACTCAAATGCAGAAATATTGCAAAGGATTCGGTTCTGTTAGATGCCAATATTATTGCATCTGAAAACTTAACAGGACCACTTTCTGACTGAAAGCTGTACTAAGATTTTTGTATCCTTGTTCCATGATTGTTATTTCATTTTTATTTCTGTCTAGGTGTGCATTCTTACTATTACTTATCTAAATAGACTCACCAAATTCATAAAGAGCTTTATGTATGCGCAAGGCTGTGCAGCAAGCAACACAGCTTGCAACAAAGTCCTTAAGGGAAGGAACTGGCATTAACTAGGATTAGCTCTTAGGGAAAAATGGATGGTATTTTTAAACCAGAGGGCACACTGGTATGCTTTATATGGTTTGCATTTATTGGTTCCCTTTATTTAACATTAACAATACAAATATCCCACTAATTTTTTTTTATTCCATGATTTTAAATTATTTAAAAAAAAATCTAGAGTAGTTTACACTTCAAAATCATCTTGGCAGTCTCCAAAGAAAGGCAAAAGAAGTAACTTTGTAACAGCCCAGACAGCTTCAAGAGGCTAGAAACCTGTAAGTAGTAATTTATCTATTTTTCATCATTCACCTTTTTTTGTGAAGCTACGTGTCTTTGTGAGGAGCTTGTTGTTCGTTTATTTTGCACACTGACAATCCTTTCGGTGTTGGAACAGTAAGGACATCTAACAGTTATTTAAATTACCTGGAAGTTTTTTGCCTCTAAGGGACAATTTTGGGCTCTGGTGATTCCAGTCTTCCATGCAGAAGATATAATAGCTCTGTGTAAGAGGGGTTAAAACATAGGCAGCACTTCAGTCTAAAGAAAATAGTAGTTAAAATACACATAGCATGGGAAAATCTGGCAAAAAGAAAACCCACAAAAATCCTGTTCTGCTCTCTGGGAGATTTATAAGGTACCACAAGACCGTCCCAAAGTAAATGTAAAATATTCAAAAAATGCAGCAAGACATCAGGAAAGTTATCACTAGCACTTCTTTAAAACTTAGGGCACAAAGGCAACCATCTTAAACATTTAAGAACAACAAAATCCAAATCCTCTAGTCCTCCAAAACAATTGCTGCTTTAAAAACAAAACAAACACACTTGGGGAGGAGCCTTTCATCAAATCTTCCAACAATCTCCAGTTACTGCAAGAATACTTTCCACTTCTCTTGGTGGATGTCTTGCACACAAGAGCCTGAAAGAGTGTATGGCATGATCAAAAGTCTGTTAAATCAGGGGAACCTTCCCATTCAGTTCAACACAACTTGAATGTGAGATATTAACCCAATTTTAAGTTGAGGCAGGTTAAGTACTAAAGCTAAGTATGAAGTTACTCATTACATGACCAGTTTTGACTACTTGTTTTAAACTCGCAGCCCTTGGCAATATCAGGTCTCTTCCTTGACAGAATTAAGGCCTGGCGTATATTTAAAAAATGTTAATATACCAGCCTTCAGCTGATCTGTCTTTCTACAAGAATGTAGAGAACAATTTAGGCCCTAGTACTGTGAAAACTTACTTTCATGATTAGTTTGATTCAGAAGTGCAGTCATACTGAACTTGGCTAAAACTCTTCCTGTGCAGGCTTCAATGTTGTTTACTGTTACACACAAAGGCTTATGGGAGAATATCTGACAAACCTTAGCAAGCTGAGCAGGCGATGATCAGGACTGAGAGAGAAGTGGCCTGTGGATGAGATTTGACTTTGATTCCTTCTAGCTACTGAGTGATTTGTTTCCTCCTCAAACATAAGAATATTTGTTTGCCTTTTGACCTTTAAGGAACTGACATCATCTAGCTCTGCTCTGTCAGACAGCTGGGCAGCCATTTGGCAGAGATCGTTAGAGGTCCAGTCTTCACTTAAGCTATGTTACCTGTTGTCTGCCTTGTAGCAGTACAATGTAGTTGGGCATGAAACCGTCAGCACTTAGGTCACTGCAGCAAGTAGAAGACAGTGAAGAGTGTCTCCTGCAGGCCAGGGTACTATCAAAAATTCATACTTTATATGACTATATAGAAAACCTGTCTTCTCTGACATTCTTGCTGAGGAGCAAACATCACAAGATCATCTGTCAGTGAGTCCCTCTATGAGATCTTATAACGTCAGTGGCAAGCAAAGCAAAGCATAAAATCTATGACATAACCACTTGGTAATCCCCAGGCATTCAGCAGCGTGTCACTTCAAGGCTAGCAGTCTCAGCTTCTAGTTCGTATAGAAATAAATAAAGTGGGCAATTACAGGTGCCCTAAATCCCATTAGTCTTCCAACTGGATAGTTTCTTACTTTGTCTTAATAATTTAATATTGTAGATAGCACCTGCTGTCTACAAGGGAGTTATGTGCTTGCCTAGAGTGTTTTCCTGTGATTCCCGCCCCACTCCCCCCTGCCTTCCTTATATGTGTAGGAGAAATACAGGATAGGAAGAAAACAAGAACACATATACATACCTGTTCAGTTATGATTTGCTTATGGTATTACAAATCTAGATTAACTCTATCCATACCAATGGAGTTAATTCACTTTCTCTCAGGAAAACAGCATATGTTGGAGAACTCTGCAAATCTACTGTTTAAAGGACTTAATAGTTAAAGATAAATAATATTTTTCTTATAAAAAGAACACTTTATTTGGTCAGGGTTTTCACAGCGATTACCCTTGTATCATTATCTTTGTGTGATCCAGGAAACAAACAAAACCAAAACATAACAATGGTTGTTTTCTGTATTCTCTATCCTTATTCTAGTTTGGAAAAACATTATTTGGGTTATCTGTGGGCGGTGATTTTCCATTTTTCTTTTTTCTGCTCCACCATATAGGAAGGATAACCCCCCTGCCGGGACAGAAAATTAACTGCCAGCATAATAACATGCAATAATGAATAATTGAAGATTTCTCTTGTGCTAGGGGAGGAACTTTCTGGCAAAAAGCTGCTCTGAATCTTGATTTTATTTTATTTCTTTTAATCAGCTAGTATTTCTAGTTTAGTGCTTTATTGCTTCTGGATAATGCAAAATACATGTGCTGGATCTGGGAATGCTTTTTTAAGTAGCTTAAAACAAAGATTTGCTCTCATGTGGCAAGTGCTTCTGCTCAAATAAGCGCTTGCTCATGCAACAGGTCTGTCTCTGGTCTCTTCAAGGACTTATCTGCTAATTTTCAGTCACTGCAATGGTGTTTTGGTGCTCTCTTTCATCTCTTCAAAATCATGCTAAGAGGAACGAGTCATCACTAGTGTTGCTTTCTATAGAGAATTTCTAAGCTTATAAAGCAGAAGGGCAGAAGTGCAGTTGGCACCTTTTCATAACAGCATCTTGAAGATTTGAGGTTGGGGCATGAAAATCCAGTGTAACTGTAGTTCCTGTCTCCTTCGATGCGAGAAGAGATAGCCCTGCTGCTCCCCTGACATCTGTTACTGTCCTGTGCTGCCCTGAGGCAACAGAGTATTGCTGAGTGTTGATATTTCCATTATTCCCTTCTTGCTTCTAAATCCCTTTGATCATTGGATCCACATGGTTGAATGCAAGTGGAATTAATATCACTTTAAGCCTCCAGGCTCGTTCAATTTAGCATGTCTCTTCCTTCATATGTATTCAATATTAGAGCCTCCTGTTGAACTGAAAACAAATACAGTGCATTTGTCTGCTTAATTCATTTTACAAGCTTCTAAGATTCTATGCTGCTGTGTCCCAGCTAACATATGTTAAAAAAACTAGCAGAAGGCTAGCTTCATTTTTCTGTGGCTTTGTGTGGCACAGGAGCAAAGCAGTCACTTGCTGAATTGGATCAGTAGTTTTTCAGCTCAAAAACAATTATTATGACTAGAGCAGCAAGAACCTCTGCAGCTTTACCCATACAGGCTCAGCATGGATCTGTTTTATCCTGCTTCTGCTTGATGTGGGTTTTGTATTAAGCTTGGGTTTCAAATTCAGAGAAAAGCCAATACTGGAAGGAAAAACTTGCTATGATTAGGGATGGCAATTGTAACTGAAATGTTTGGCAACCTCAGGAAATTGGCCTGAGTTTTAGACTTACAAGAAACCATTTCAAATTGGGCAATTTTCTTCTTTATTCAAGTTTTGGTCTAAGGTTTTCCAATTGTGATATCTAAAACCTATAAAAATTGGTGTTTTCTCCCAGACCTCTCTTTATGCATAGCACCAAAAAATCCAGATAGTGTCTGCCTTTTACAGCACAGGAGCAACTACCTCTTTGTAGTAGGTGGTTAATAATTGTCTCAGATATGTCATGGGCTTAGATAATAGCATGGGAAAAGCTGCTCTTGTCTGTTAAACCAACAAACCAATTTTTATTTGGAGTTCCGCTGCATCCTGTTATTTGTTCTTGCTGTTATTCCCCATCAGAAACTTAAAAGTAGAAAATAGGGCAGTCAGTAGCGAGTCTTTTTGGTATCTGTCCTGACTGCAGCAATTGCCCTTGCTTTATTTCTTTTCTTCTTTTTCCTGCCTCCTCAAGAAAGGAATTATTTTTCTATTTGTGTTCATGACTCCATGTGTCAGAAATACGGATGCTTTGTTGTGTAACATCATCTTCTAGGATCCTAGCAAAGCTGTTTTCTTTGTCACTTGTTGGGTGAATCATTCAGAAGTATGCTGTGGAACCACACATAAGCAACAATAACTGCCTTCTATCACTTGCACTGAAACATCCTCATAACAAAACTGCATCTGGCCACACACTTGAAAGCTTCAGAGCGGACTGTGGTGTTTGCTTTAATGACAAAGCATAAAGCTGCACTAGGTGCCTCATGACAACTTGCATCATTTCTGTAATCTATTTTATAGCCAATCTGTATTTCTGAATGCCTAAACAACTGCTTGATAAGGGCTTCTTAATGTAGAAATTGTTTGGCCATAATTCCTGGTCAGATAAAACTGACATGAATGGCACTTATTGTGCAATAGTAAAGTTGATTAAAAATCGAAGACTGGGACCATACCGATTTCTTGCAGCAGGGTTTTTTTCCAGAGTTGTCAAACATACTTTAAA
Source organism: Steatornis caripensis (assembly GCA_013398225.1). Taxonomy (NCBI): domain Eukaryota; kingdom Metazoa; phylum Chordata; class Aves; order Caprimulgiformes; family Steatornithidae; genus Steatornis; species Steatornis caripensis. Next base: position 512,741 of record VZSC01008684.1, on the reverse strand, counting down.
AAAACCCCAACTCTAATAGTCATCTCTGAGATGAACAGCATTCTTGTACCAACGAGGATGCATTGAGAGAATGGAGACAGGAAAAGATGACAAACTGTGAGGGGAATCAAGATTAGAAACAGACTCTGGAGTTTGGGCTCTCTGTCCTCTCTTCAAATTACTAGATCTTGTGTGGAATTTGCTTGGATTACTCTGTTTAAAGGTTATCTATTAAAGCAATGAAAAATATGCTTTGAAATATCTCCACTATTTGAAAACAGGACCATGCTATTTAATCTAAAGAAGAAAACTCTTGCTAGCTACTCTACCTCTGGTTTCAGATAACCTAGTCATTCCAAATATGAGGCTGTTGCCTCAGAGGCAGAAATCATCCATTGTCATGTACCTCAGTAGGCAGATTCCTGGAGGCTGGTTTTTCCTGCCAGATAAGAAATAGAATAAATAATGCAGGGTCATTGTGATTGCAGATCTCACAGAACTGTATACTGTAGTTCATGATTAATGGGTTTACATTGAGCTGCCAAAACTTTTACAGAAAGATGTGCTACCAGATCCCTAGCCAGTGTGAACTGGTTCACTTCTGTGACCCTATGAAAATAGACTGAGTTATACCAGCTTAAAACTTAGCTCCTTACCTTAAGACATTCCTCTCCCTTTTGGAAACATGATAATAGTAATCATAAAAGCATTATTTACCTGGCCTCTGTGCTTTACCTTTTATTTTAAGTAGTTTGGTGCATCATAAGGCATGTGTTTATTGTTTCAGTCATCAGTAATAGTGTCTGTAGGATACACCACTGTACTCCCATACAGAAAATGCATCTGACACTGATGTCTTTGGAACATTGTGCCATTGCTGTGGGAAGACAGAGGAGGCAGGAAGAAGCAGTATATCGTCTCAGCAGTGATGTAAGGAATCAATAGGCATTGAGCAAAAATAACCTCCAAGCTGAGAATAAACACTCACACACCCCAAAAAAAACCATGAACAAACTAAAACAAAATCTCAGGAAGCAGGAGATGAGCCTTTCAACAGAGTCCAATAGATTGAATACTGCCATGAAGAAATGCAGGGAAAGATGATGATAAATGTGGGAACTTGGGACTTCTCAGTTCACTTCACATTCTGCTGTTCAAGAACTGAGGAAAGACAGCGTTTCACAGAGCCCAAGGACAGCAATAGAACTGGGTCTTGCTTATGTGGACTCGCTGTATGCCCTTACTAAAGCAATTCAGAGCTCAAGTTCGATGCAGACATGGCAAAGATGCATGGGAGAGATCTAGCTGATGCAAAAAAAAAACCCCAAACCACCTAAAAAACAAAACTGAAAAACAAAGTTTGAGAGCTAACACAGATGTGGCTTCATTGTAGTAGCTGGCAGTGTGATACTGTGACAAATTGGCTAAGCAGGAGCACAGGGGAATGCATGATTCGATTAACAAGTAAATATTTTGCAGCACTTCTTTTAGCTGGGGAATGCGGGGAGACATGTTGGCAGGGAAGGATCCATAGCCCATGGAAATAGTAGTGAAGTGATTGCAGTTACTGGAAAAGTAGGAATGATATTTGAGGCATAGGGGAAGTCTTTCTGTGTTGTAATCTATAACATGTGACATCCTTATGCTGTTTGTCTGAGCCTGTGTGGCAATGTGCTGCTGGCACTGGGTGATATGAACTCTGATGCAGTGGGATAGTAGCAATTCCACTACAGGCCTCTAACTTGCTGTGCAAAAAGCTCTTTGTGCTTTTACTGCCATCTTAGCTTCCTGTGCTGTGGATCCTAGAAGTAGTTACTGAGGGTTTAGGATTGGCTGATTCTTGTCAAAATATTGCTGTATTGATTTGGAGTTGTTGAATAATACACATATCTAGTGTATATATTCATATGGTCTTATTTTTGTTAATTGCCTTATCTTTATCTCTCCGTCTTCACAGCTAGATTCCTCAGAAAGAATACCTGTTGTTAGAAAAAAACCCCCAACCTCATTCTGATGCCTTTTAGATGTAATTTAGTAATCTCTCCCCCCACCCCCCCCACCCCCTTGAAATACATGGGTACTTAGGTGTTTGGTTTCTCTTCATGAGTGTTTGCACTCACAAAACTTTTTCAGCAATCATTTTGCATGTGATTTTGGAGGCATCTTTTAGAAGTCAAGCCTATGCGTTTCGTGATCGGCAGATTTGGATACGTATCACGAGGTGCAAATATTCCAGGAATTTCTTCGGCAAGACCGATGAACTTTCTGTTTGTGTACCTTTGCCATTTTCAGTGCAATGACTTCTACTACCTATTTACCTGTTCTGGATATAGATTATCCTTAAAATTGTCTTTTATTGGTAAAACACTGTTCTAATAATCTGCATGAGAAAATTAAATCTTCTTGTGCAACTGGCTAAACTGCCCTTTTCTAGAATTGTGCCTGTGCTAATCTGTCCACTGGGAAAAGCAGTTTTCTATCCTTCTCTCTTTACCCCGTCAGTGCTGGTCTCTGGATTCGTGGCATGTAGATTTTTTGTCTGCAACAGGATTTTTGTGGTTTGCAGGACTCTCATTCCAATTTGACACTTTCTGTGTCAATTTTATAGGGTAACATTCTAGTTGTTCCTGGTATAGGAAGAGAGGCTCTGCTTAAGGGGAAAATGGCATGGATTTTATTGTTGATGATGAACCTTTTGTTCACGGACACCTTCTAGAACTAAGCCATACTATTACTTTTTTAATTGATAAATTTTACCTCAAGGCACATCTGTTTTAGAGCTTCTCTGCAGAGTTTAAAAGTGCACCCAGTTCTAAACTGGTTTTCAGAGCCTGCAGAGCTCTGTATTGAGTACACAGATGTCTCCTGGCAAGTGCTTGTAAATTAAGATCTTGCCTTGGACCTGGTTCCCTAGTCAGGTCTCGCTAAAGGCACTGGCAGTCTTTCTACTGACTTCAGCGAAACTGAAGTGAGACAACGTTATTTTGTCTGTTTCTGGCCTCCGATATACTACTGGTGGAATAAAATGTGTGACCAGGAACAAAACACAGAAACTGGCTGGGTTCTGCCCTCTGACCTCCATGGCTGAAATTGGTTGTCAGAATAAATTTGACAGAGAGAGGTAAAAGTTTAATCTCAATTAAGGCTTCGATATGCTAGTCTGTAAAGAAGTGTAAGTATCTCAATGTGGTGGTTGTGAGCTAATTTAAGGGGAGTAGAGGGGTGATTCTCTTAATCTGGCATTAAGGAATAAATCTCTGGTAGGAACTGCATGCAAAAAGAACTGAGAAAAGAATGGAGAAAACATGAACAATTCTTGTATCTACAAGAAATATACAAAAGAGGTAATGGGATGTGAAGTGTTAGTGGCATTTGAAGAACTAGCTTTTTTTCATGTGTGTTTTTCATAAAATCTTCCTGAATGCTTTATCTTAAAAAAAAAAAAGAATTAATTTCTCTGTTTGTAATATCAACGTTGCACATTTTTATTCACATCTGTGTAAACACTTAGGTAATTGGCATCTTTCTGACCTGCTCACTTTCAGTATTGGCATCCAGAGCGGTTCTTGGGATCTCATATAAAGGAGAATTTGCCCTAGACTGGCAACTAGACAGACTGAGTGAGGCACTTGGGTGGGGAGAAATATAAAACACTTTGCAAACAAAGCTTAAAAAATGGAGAAGGGGGCGTAGAGGAGAATGACTCTTCAACAGCCTGACTGTGCATGAAAGTCAGTCAAAAGAAGTTTATATGAACCTCAGTCATTCTTGGATTATTTGTCTGCTCTTATATGAGGGGATAAAAAAAATAAAAGAAAATGTTCTGAAAGTCGTTCAATTAAAGCTGTAGAATTCAACAGTGGAGCCATTATGACTCTCAACAATACTGCCAGTACAGCTGAAAATTGGTTGGCCTTTTGACAGCCTTCATCGTATGTTCTTTGTTATAGTCTCTCTGCCTGTGTGACTGAACTCTTCTCCCCTTCGCAGTGCCTTTCTGTATCCTCAGAGTTGTCTTTTTAATCTCCTGTTAATTTCTTTTTCCTTCTTATTCCCTTTTTTGTTCTTAATCTTGATCCTTCTTTTTTTCCCTCTGTCCTCTCTTTGCTAGGAATCATCTCACCCTGGGAATGACATGTAATGGTATTCACCTCCCATCGTTCACTGCCCATGAGGAGAGCTAGGCCAGTTAATCCCAATGTGATAGACAAGTTAATGTGACTGGCAGGATTGAGCCTCTATAGAACATCTTCACCAGAGCATTGCAGTGCTATGCCTTGCTCAATTTTGGCCTTTTAAAAGGGGATAGGAAAATTTTTGCTTTGTGGACATGATAGAAATATTTTATTGTTACTACGACTTTTTTCCCCGCTGGTAGAGTAAATGTTGATATGTTTATTGAACAGATATACTGTGTAAAGAGGGGTTGAGGATTGGATGCAGCCCAGATTTCATGAGAAGAGCCATTCTAACAAAATTCCATATAAAAAGGAGGAAAATGAGCCCTTGTTGGTCTTGTCTTCCAGCTGGAAGCAGAGCAGTCAGGACAGACTTGGATCTCAGACTGAATTCAACCATTCTTCTGCTCATACCAGGCCCACTGAAATGTGAAGAGGCTCCAAACCACTGTTTCACATTTGAATCTTCTTTTACATACACTTTTAAGCTGATTGCATGCTCTCGAAGCTTTGTGTGCTTTTCTAGAACACAGCTGAACAAATGTGATGTGATTCTAAGTAACTTACTGCAACTGTATAATTTACAAATGCAGTAAGAAGTATGTAAAAAGTTTCTCATGCAGTAAGGTGTTTGAATGTAACAGGGCAGTTTCTTTATGTTTGAAAGTGGAAATGTCTTTAAAGGCCATTGATTTCTTTGCCTGCATGTCCCAGTCTCTGCACTCCCAAATGAAAGCTGTGTTCAGTTGTTATCAGAAATGGACATTTGGCTGAGATTAGCAATCTGGTGCTGAAGTAAGATTAAACTAGATTCCTTCTGACACCCTCCTTCTCGCTAAGATCTGCAGAGTTAATGATTTATATATTGATATTGTTGTGGTTTTCGTAGGCTGATTTTTTTCACCTTGTAACAGTTGTTTCTTTTCAGATTTATAGTGTTCTCTACAGAATAATAGCTGTCTTGCTGGCCCATATCCAGCATGTGAAAGCCCTATATTGTAGTCCAAATTTAACATCAATTGTCAGATGAATCATAGAGTCATGGGATTGGAAGGGACTTCAGAAGGCCTTCCAGTCTTTCCCACGTCCAAGGCTAAATCAACTATACATGTCATTCCTGACAGACATTTGTATGGCTTCCAGCACTGAAGCCTGCACAGACTCCTTGAACAATCTCTTCTAGGAATGTTTCAATTCTTATTTTTTAAACTTTTTCTCTAATGTCTAAATTGTCCCTGGTACAATTAAAAGCTTATGACTTCACATCTTATTTCCCCATGTACATTAAGAATAAATTTGTCTTAATTTTCTTTACCACAAGCTGTGAAGTGTTTGAATATAATTACCACCGTAACTTCTCCACCTAGTGGGGCCCATTTGGGGAATTATCCCATATAAGAATTTATAAAAATGCTACCACTTTTTGTTTGCTTGTTTCCAAAGTCTCCAGCTGGTTGAGACTTGGAGTGCAGCATGCAGCACTGGATGTGGAACCTTACTAGCTGTGAGAAGAGCATAAAGATGGCTTCAGTGTTAGGAGTTGGTCTTGTTTGGTTACATCACTGCTAAAACCTGGACAGTAGAGGTAAAGTAGAAAAGAAGTCTCAGTCTCAAAGGATGTAGTAAGGGTTCACATTTCATCATCTTTAATTTCTTGATGATCTTGGTACAGCTCTCCTGGATGACACTCTTAAACCTTTCACTTCTTTCTTTCTATGAACAGAGACAGGAAGAAGGTCCCAGGAAGCTGTCCTATGTCAGATAGATAATGTGGGGTTGAGCGTGCTGTGGACCAACCATAAGCTCATTCTCTCTAGTAGACATTGCTTTATCTTGAAGTTTTGAGAGCTGTTACCCCTGTAGAAAAGTTTATTCTGCAATTGAATTGTAGATGTTCTTGTCAATCCTGTAGCTGGCTGACTGTGTGGAGTGTCTTGCATTAGTAAGTTTTGCATGCTGTCTAGTACTTCTATGAAACAAAACCAACTCTTTCTTAGTTAAGAAAGAAAAGTGTTGTCATTGTCTAGCCCTATCTCACATCTAGGTGTTAACTTTTTCCGCAAGGTGGTGTTTCTGTTTACTTTACGGTGCCAAATACATTGTTAAGGATTGATGTATAACCAGTGATGTTGGAATATGTTGGCTTGCATACATGAACAAAACTGCTGTTTCCAGAAAAAATAAACTTGCAGGAGAAATTATGGGCCAGGTTTTCTGCTGACAGTTAATGGGACTTTATAGAATGGAAGGCAGCACAGAATTTGGCCGTGTGCAGAGTATCTCAGCATGAAGAACCAGTGGCTCTTTCAAACAAAGAACCTAATTCCTTTAGTATTAAGTATTTGCAGTAGAATTTGAAACTTAGTGATATTTATCCATGGCCCAGTCTATCTCTGGCTGAAGTCAATAGGTTTCTTTCCAATGTTACCCCAGGGTTCACACACCTCAGCCAGTAGAGTGCATGTGTTCATTTTCCCCAGTGGCATAGAACTTGGCAAACTTGGGTCTCTTTCTGTTTTTTGACTTCTGGCTGTATTTGAAACTAAAGCACAATGCAAAATTTAGAGGCTAAAAATTCTGTTTTATGAACCACAACTCTTCCATGACTCACCTTTCATGCAATTTTATGGCCCTACTGGCTTGGAAATGGGCAATAGCAATTGGCCACCTGCAGCATCAGCATCAAGAAAAGTTAATGTCGTGGTTACTTTTTGAAATTTGGAACCCCCCAAAAAAAAAAAAATCCAAAACCCCCACCCAACAGACAACTTCACTGTAAACAGATGATTTAGCATAACATTCTACCATCACTAAAACATTGCAAAAATATGTCTTTTTCCACAAAACTTTTTGTTTAAATCAAATGATAGGCAGACCTTTTGAAGCTTGCCCCATGCTAACTTGCTCCAGAATTAAACTTATTAGCTCTGGTATAAGCCTTCCTGAAACCTGCACTCAGATAAAAGGAAATACCTTATAAAATAAGTAGGATATAAGATATTTCTTTCTTTTTAAAGATTCATTTTTTATTCAGCCCTTGGATCTTTCTTGATTTTACTTTTTTATTGTCTCCCACCTCTATGGTCTTACCAAGTTCTGAATCATTCTTCTTCCTCAACACTGAGAGAGTTAACACATATGAATGACCTTTAAGGGGCTTGGATGAAAGGTATTGTTTAAGTGCTAAGTACTGCTGTTAGCAAAGCAGTATTATTGGGCTTCCCTATGTTGAGTATTAAGATCTGCAGCCAGAGCTGTAGCTGCAAATTTGTGTTTGTGCACCTGAGACTTCACGCTATTATCAGTTTACTGACATGCTTCACCTCCACATGGTTGCTACTGGCACTGAAAGTTACTCTAGAATTGCAGGTTACACGTCAAGAAGGTTTTCCTTCCTGCAAAAATAGGTTAGTATTCCAGGTCCTGCTGTTCAGTGATTAAGGTCATACCCACACCCAGAAGCATCCCTGAATTTTAGATGATTTTTGACATGTGCATGTTTCTATCATAAACACCAACTTCTACCAGTTATTTTCTGTACTTGTAAAGCATAAGATGNGCCCGGCCCGCCCCCCGGCAATGGACTGGGCGTGACGGCAGTGGTATGGAATACCTGCCTGGCTGCTTTGGGTCGGCTACCCCCCTCCCAGCGTTCTGGGGAAAATTAACTCTATCATAGCCGAACCCAGGACACATGTGCATGTTTCTATCATAAACACCAACTTCTACCAGTTATTTTCTGTACTTGTAAAGCATAAGATGTAACGTGCAAATTAGGTACAAAGGTTGATTGGTAAGAGGTAGAACTGATGAGATCTCCTTCAGATATTAGGACAAGCGCATGCTCTGCATATCCTGAAAATACTTCTTTAAGGACTATAAAAGGTATTACAAGTTTGTTCCTTTATGAGGCCAGCTGTCAATGATGAAATTCAAATTGAGATTTTTTAGCCCAAACCTTCCTAAAGTGTTTGGATTTTGGTATATATTGAGTACTAGAAATGATCCTTTCATTTTTCTACAGTTTTCACCTGTAGAATTTTATTGCCAGTGACCTGTTGCTTAGTACAGTGAAAACCTTTCTGTAGGCCTTGCCTTTTTTTATTTTTCTTTCTTTTTTTTTTTTTTACTGTTGCTTGTAAACTAGAATTGTAGCAGGTTTTGAAGTCAGATTGAATTACTATCCTCAACATACTTCTATAGGAAGCCACTTTGGAATCAACAAGAGCAAGACCAACTTGCATCCCATTCATCATCTGCGTTTTCCTCTGGCTTCAATTTGTGGCTATAAAATAATTCTTAGGTATGGATGCTGTACTGAACCTGCCCAGGGCATGTCACCTTTAGCTACTCATATTTCTTCTAAGATAACAGCTGCAAAGAAGCTGTGTTTCCTGTGGTCTCTCCTGATTTACTGCTGCTTAATCTGATGTTTCAAATTAAACATGCAAGGTTTTTAGTCTTAAAATGTCATTGCATTCCTTTAAGACACATGTTCAACTGCTTTGTAATGGACATGTCTTTTCTTAAAGTTTAATGCTCAGTGGTTATGGAATAATTGAATAATGTAGCGTGCCTGTTTATAATCATGATGAACATATATTATCAAAGGTATACATCCATTTCTCTCTTTTACATGTTTTTCTACATCCTTCCTTGTACCTGAAACACCCTTCGCAGCTACTTAAATATTAATCTATAAACTGTTAAGGCACAATTGTGCAAGGGCACATATCAGGGCTCGTTAGATGTGTTCTGTTGCAGCAACATGACTACTGGCAGTAGGTAAAGTTAGACATCTGTACAAATCCAGTGGGCCTGGTATCTTTAGTAACCTAAACAGCACTGTTAAATTGAGAAAAATTAGAGGATGTTTACAACTGATTGAATCTGCAAGAAAGTCATGTCTTCGCTAGTGATTTCTTTGTTGGGCAGCGCAGAGGGCTAGGGAGGGCATGATTTTCTTTTTCCTTGATAAGAACTTGTAGGGGTTTTTTTTGTTATATGACTTATATAAATAAAGGTTTTTGACTGCCATCCTTATGCTGTAATAAACTTGTCTTTAAATAAGTGTAGGTCACTTAACATCACCTTGAGTTATTCTTTTATATAAGATCAGGATGAAATTCTGCATGCAGCTATGTGATTGTACCATGGAAACCATTTCAGGTTACAGGCCATGCTGCATTTGTTATGCAAATATAATAAAAGCACCGAATTTATTGATTAGGCAGATAGATTCTCTTCTTACCTCTCTCCCTGATCTGCTGAAAGTAATTCAGTTCTATATCACACAAGCTGTATGACAATAACTTTTACAGACTTGTCACCTGAATGTTAATTATGACGTTTCTTCTCAGTCACAATGGGTTAGCTGCTTTGCTTATGGACAGTTCTACAGTAGCCACTGTTGTGATTTGTATATTCAACAAAGCTGATGGACGGAGCATTGCAGAAGCCCTGAAAGAGTACATAGGAAGAGTTGTCCTTTTTCTTGCAAGGATACCTAAGACATACAGTAGACTAAAGAATATCTGCCCCAAAATGCTTTTGTTCTCTTATCTCTAACAGTGCAGCCCGAACTCCTAGAAGATATTGCACAGTGCTGTGTAAGAAAATGAGCTAGCTTCATTTCAGAAAGTTAACTATATTGCAGCTACTATGCTTTGTAGCTCAAACTATATCACAGTCTCACATGTGTACATCTCCTTTGGAGCTTGACAGTATTTCAGTCTTTAAAGCAGCCTCGAGAACTTTATTGTATCAGAATACAACATGGGGCTGCAGTAGTATTTTGTTAAAATGAGCACCTGGAACAGTTTGAACCTGTTCTTTCCTTTTTCTGTGTACAAGCAAGATTCTTGCTAATGTCATGGCTGACTTGCTGAGTGTGAAATCCAAAGCACTGATGCGATGAGATTTGGACTTGCTTATTTCTGGAAAAATCTTCGACATGATGGTCCCAAATGAAATTGTAATTTAGTTTTGATATTTTGCTGTCACTTTAGCAAGCCTAAGCTTTAGCACAAATTGCAAGTTCATCTGTAATTACCATTTGTGTGGGACAGTTCTGCAAACGCATGTTGTGGGAACATAGCCAGGGATTTTACACACACGGTGTTGCCAAAACTTAAGCTTGCAAAATGTTTGGATCATGGAGTTGTGCATGAAGATTTGGCATCTGATCCTGTTCCTACTGCCATGTCTAATAGTTGCTATCAGATTTTACTGGGAAAAGGGTAGGACTTTTGGGAGTCTGGGTTGAAAGTGCTTTGAAAATTTTTTATGAAAGGGCTTTTCCAGAAACTAGATGTGTAGAGAACAAGTGAGATGATGATGATCATTTATGGATGAGACAACAGAGGAAGAAACCCCAGTCAAATCAGGACTGATACAAAATCACACTTGCTCCCATAGTGTCAGGAAACATTCTGAGACTGCTCGACCGCAACAGTTAGCAAGACCTACAAATAGCAGGGCACAGGCACAACAAGATCTGAACATCACAAAAGTGTGGTTTGTGGACAGTAGCCTATTGTTCCCTTAGAAAAATAAAAGATCTATTTTTCTTGTAGTAATAGTGTGGCCAGTTCAAATTAGTCCTACTCGCAACAGCATAATCTTGTTGCTATTCCTTTACCAAAGGCCAATAACTGCTATAATTACCGGGTCTGAAGGAGAGGCTGCCCAGAAGGGTGTTGCTACAATTGGTGGGTTTACACGGCCCTTGCTTCCTGTTCCAACTTCCAACTGCTTCCCATCTGCTAAATCTACACGTGAATTCATCACCTTTGCTGATCCTCTGTGGTTTATTGTTCTCCCTATATGCTGTTTCTTGGGTACCGGTAGCTGACGGGAGGCGGGATGCTTCGTTGTGTGGTCTTGTAGGGCAATACTGAAAAGATAGTCACAAGTCATACGGCTGCAGAAATTCATTTCTGTAGTTCTGTGGAGAATGTGTTCAGTTACAGACTTGTATAGAAGTATGGTAACCACATGTTAGTCCTTGTGGTAAAGAAAGAAGCTGTAAGAAAGGAAATAAGGTGTGTGAAAAGGGCAATATGTTAAGCAGGTTTAGAAATGAAAGAAACTCTTTTAAATACTGAAGGTTTTGAAGCAGAATGGGTAACATTTAGTCCCTAGCAAAACTCTGTTGAATTCAGTGATCTGTATAAGGGAATAAATTTTACCTAATGTTTTAAAATGTGTGCGTTTTGAAAACAGTCCCTGATTGATCTATGAAAAAAGAAAGTTATAATGAGATCCAGCTTCCTCTAAGTTTATATTAATTTTTTGCCTTTTGCTAGTTATGCTATTTATATGGTCCTGTTACTGTAGCCTGAGTCCTGCCCTCTAATATAGTTATCCTCACAGCACTTCGTGGTAAGGAAGTACAATAATCCCCACTTTACAAATGGGGAGCCATTGCAAAAGAGAGGCTTAGTGACTTGCCTGAGGTCATGTGGGCAGCCTGTTATGGAGCAGGGAATTCAACCAGGATTCCCAAACAGCAGACAAATTCTCCAACCCCCTCCTATTTTTAAAGAGCTCAAAAGGTTCTATCCAGGTTTCAGCGATGGTTCAGAGGTTATTGAGGGCAGTCTGGCTAAAATAACAGACTAGCCGGACCAAGTAAAAATGTGCCACGTAGGTTGTAGAGTTGCAATATCAGTTAGTGAAACAAAGGTTTCTGGCAGCTCTGGTTTCCTCTCACTTGCGCTAGCTTTCTCTCTCGTATGCACACACTTGCCCTCTCTGCAACTCATTTTTCTTCTGCCTTGCAGGAAGGACTTGGTAAAAGGAAATTAGTATAATTAAATGGTTATGTAGGAAGCTGATGGTAAGTATTTACTTATATAAAATAAGTCGAGAAAAAACTACGAGAGGGATTTCTTAGTGTTTGCTTTTTTGGGTTTATTTTTGTAAGCAGAGTATTGAGTGACAGAGATTTGTTCCCAGTAGAAAATGCTTAAAACACGTTAGTCTGCTTTGGTATTAGAAAGATTAGAGGGTATACTGTGAGAATTTGTAAGGATTTATGTACTTTTTAGAAAGGATTAAGAATAAAAAAAAATCCAGATTAGAAATGCTGTCTAACCACATCACTACCCTACAAGCCAACATTTGCATGTTGGTTTTCTTTTATGTTTGATACCACAATGTTTGTATTGCAACTTCTTTTACAGTTGGTTTTGTTTAAAAATCATCATAGTCTAGGTGCGCACAGCATGTCAAATGAAATGTTATGAGTTCGTGTAGCATCCTTGAAATCTTATTCAGTAGCAAGCTTGAAATACCTAAGAAAAAGATTTTAGGAATAAGCTCATTCTAGAAAGTTGCTTGAATAAAATAAATTAAAAAATCAGATACATTCAATAACTTCCAAGTGCCTGCTTTCTTCCTCTCTATTAAATTTTAACCTTGGACAAGATTTGTTCTCTGGAACATTATTTGTTTAAAATATTTGGACGTGGTAGTTCCATGATAACAGCAGACTGCACAACATGGAATTATTTATTTGGTTTGGGAATGTAATTGTTAAACATCCTCTAAGCTGAGAAAAAATACTGCCTAATTATTTACTAGAAGCATCTTCAGCATACATAGCTAATTAAAGTCAGACTGCTAAATGTGGATGATTAGAGGCTTATGTTGTTAGAAATCTGCTTGTGCTGATTTGAACTAATATTCATCTGTAAATTCAATCCCATTTAAACACTTTATTTAGAAAAGCACAAATCTCTGCAAGATGTGCTTATGGAAAAGACTAGCTATTGCTTTATTTTATGCTTCGTAGTCTCACTATATTAGGCATCAATTTGTTGACAGTTTTTGGCATCTTACCAACATGCAATAGAAATGTAACATGACCAGTAAGTGTGGCTTAGTTGTTCAACATTTTTTTCTTTCTTTCTACTTCCCCTCCTCCTGTTTCTTTCTTTCTTTTTCTTTTTTTTTTTTTCCCCCCCCATTTCATTTTGTGTAGAACTTGATCGAATAGCCAGACTAATCAGTGGAAAGCTGGTGTTGGGCTTTAGCTCAGTCTTTTCGTGAGAGTCTTTCCTAGCTACAGGACTTTTCATACAATGCAGTCTGGACATACCTGAGCCCAGTGATGCTTGGATACAGCTATTTTCCAGGTATGTGCTGATGGCTTTCTTTCAAGTACTTGGTGAATTTGGTCTTGTAGTATGGAGGTTTCGGTGTGTGAGCAGGTGTCATGCCTATCAAGTTCCTTAAAGTCACCCTGCATAAGCAGTGCATTGTACCTAAGGATGATACTTGAGCATTTTGTCCCTACAGAATAGTCCTGTGAGTATCTGCAGTGCACATAGTTTTCTCGCTTATTTGTTTCAGCTGTTGTAATAGCATTGACCAAAATGGAGTTCCATTTGCATGGGTGAATATCAAGTTTGAATTGGCTTCTGACATTGGTTGTTCGTTTTTGTTTTGTTTTGTTTTGTTTTCATCTATACTACTCTTAAAACATTATTTTAAAAACAAAATTTAGGGGGTACATGTTTTTTTGATGTTGTTTTGGTTTTGGAAACTCTCTGCAAAATTGATACAGATGTGTGTGGAAGGGTAGATTTTGTTACTGGCTTCTTATGGAATCAACTGTATTATAGTGTCTTCAGACCGGAGAAGACTTTCATAGGATCTGTGTTATACCTGGCATGTTACTGTCACTACTGGTGGTCTGCAAATTTTATTGCAGGCTTGTATTGGCAGACTGATTTGTTAGTTAATAGTTTTACAGCTAGAGAGACGTGCAGATTTTGGCATTTATAGGCTATGGAAAGGAGATTTCAACCTTTTTTTTTTTTTTAAATCTGTACGCATGCATAATTTAGCTGATATCTTGGAAGGATTTGCCCTCTAAACCATAGTTCCTGACAAGTGCATACTGTGCCTCCCACACCTTAGAACAGAACACCCTCTGGAGATGCCTCTTTCTCTCTGTTGACTGCGAGTGACTCAGAACTTCTAGTTCAGATTAAATATCTAACTTTTCAACTAATAACTTTCATGGCAGGGGCTGCTTCAAACTCTTTTTAATCAATGTAGAAAAGGTGTTTCTGTATGTTTATGGAGCATGTGAGGTATGCTATATGGACAACTGTTTTCTCAAACTTGGTTTTCAGGTGCATACATGTGACATTGGAGTGTAAGTTCTATTTGGAAATGAATGAGTTTTGTGTTCTCCTGCTGCTCAAATAACTGCAGCCTGTTTCTAGAAAACGTATCTTTCATACAGTTAGGAATAATGTGGCCCTATTTTAATTGATTTTTCTCTTCTTCAAATTGAAGTTTCCCTGTTTACTCAAGTACTATTTATTGTAACTTTCTTCAGAATCAGATGAATAAAAACATAGTCTATCATGGATTGGTGTGTATGGCAGAGGACTATGACTAGGAGCCGAGTGTTCTTCATTGGTTCAGCATGACCTGTTGGTAGATCAAGCCATTTCTTAGGTTTTTTCCCTTGTTAAACTTGTCTATTAAATATGTGCTTTACAGTGGGGCTTCTGATTTATGTAGGTGCTTCAAGGAATTAGTATTAGGGTCAGCTGCTACTTTTTTTTTCTGGAAACCCTGAAATTTTTCTTTACAAAAATACAATAATTTTTGCTTTCTGTTGGGAAGTATGAAATATGTCGCAGAAGAATCATGTCTGAAGCAGGTATCCGTAATGAGGTCTCTAAAATGCCATTTTTGTTGCATTATGAAATCTGGTCTCCATGCTATTTTACTAGTCTATGTACCGTAGAAGGATTTGCAGTAAAGTAGAGGCTTGAAATTTCTGCGAAAGTATTTGTTATGTACTAGCACTACTTTGGAGGGAGATATCAAGATATTTCCTAAGATCTTGAAAGCATGGTATGAAAAATCAGATTTTCCACATTCCGGCTTGCAACTTAAATCCAGTGCAAACAGAGGTCTTTTTATTTCATAAGTACTTGTTTAACGCTGGCTCTACTTTTGAGACTTATTGATTTTGGTGTATTCCAGGCCAGGAAAATCAAAGTCATGTTGTGAAAATATTCTCCTGAAATAAGTTGTTACAATTTAATGCAGTTGTAAGGGATGACTTTTTGGTTAAGGTTCTGGCCTGGGACTTGAGAGTTCAAACTGAGTTCAGCTCAAAGCTGTGACCCTGACCGCAACTGTAGGCACACCAGGCAATCCTCCTGTGTCTCAGTTCCCCACCCAAAACACAGTACTTGTCACCTTTGGCTGAAGACTTACTATGTATATGAATATATCATACATATAGAACAGTCTGATTCTGATTCTTAGCTGTTACTGTAATGTAAGTAGTTAATCATCGTAACTTCTATATTACCACTTGTTTCTCTTTCACAGTCCACATCATGGGGGATGTGAAACTGGTGACATCTACTCAAGTCTCCAAAACCTCCCTGACACTCCACTCCACTGTCCCTGCTGAAGCACCAGCATTTACTCTTCCTCCTCGGAATATCCGAGTGCAGCTGGGAGCCACTGCAAGGTTTGAGGGGAAGGTAAGAAACAGAGATGATGGAGGGCTTCTCCACTGGGTTTTGTGTTTTCCTGAAGCTGCGTAGTAGGCTGCAAAGATAGTGAAGTTGCATCTGGAATACGGGACCCATACTCAAAAAGAGTGTTTACCCTCCTGAGGAGGCAGGAGCATTACAGGTCTGTTTCTGAGTAGAGGAGAGTATTGCAAAACCTGAGTATGTGCTAAGTATAACCTAGTTGAGCATGCCAGGCACTGAGCTTCGTATCATTGGAAAACTGCTTCAAGCGCTGTCTCTAATCAGAGAATGCATATTCTCCTACTACATATTCATCTCCCTGCATCCGGAGTCTGCCTGTTTGTGAATCTTCATGTGTAACACAAATCTAACCCTGCTACTGCATGTTCTTACTAGTAGTCAAGCTAGGAATCTGTAAAGACAGTTGCGATGTTTTTGTATCTGCACCACCTGCCATACATGTTAATCTGAAAGCAAAAAGAGCGTTTTCAGAGGAAAGATTGATTTGTTCAAGGAAACTTGTTACCCAAAGGGTTTAAAAGGGTGTGCAGTGGGGTGTGGATCCCAGGTTCTCCCTTCCCCTCATGCCTGGGACATTGAATTGTGCTTACTGGCATCCATATTTCTTTCATGCCTCGATCACGTTATGATCTGTTCCTTGTAGCTATCTTCCTCTCTCCTCCCTTAACCCAAATCTTTTCACAGAGCTGCCCATTTTCCCTCTCAGCCATTTCAGCTTCCTTCTGTCCATGTCACGCTCTGGTTGCACGCTGACAGCTAAATCATCAAACTGACCGCACTTCGAATCTTTGCAGTGGTGGGACTTGTCTGACAGAGGCAGGAAACTGCAGCTTCACTGTAGCAAAAGCAAGGGCTAGAAGGAATTTGGGAAATCCGTAACTTCTGAAACTCAAACGGAGGGCCAGTAGAGGGCATCTGATACTTATCTTAGTTGTTAATGCAAGAGCAGGCCAGGAACTCGGATTTTTCAACAGGAACTGGGCAGAAAAACAATTTTTGGAGTATATAAATTTTTAAGTGCAAAACTAAAACTTAGAAGTAGTTCTTGGATTTGACTTTTTGAAGAAAAGATGACATTTTTCATAGACAGCAGATAATGTCAATGGAAGTGTTTAAATGAAAGAAAAGGTTTTTATCAAATATTTAGAAAGATTTTTTTAAAAAATTAGCTTACTTTTATTGTGGTTTTAAGGCACCAGTCAGAAACCATCTGTGTGTATGACATTGGCCAGTCCCAGTGAGCATTCCCTTTCTTACTGTTTTTATCCCCACCCCCATTATTTCACTTTGCTTTGTTGCAGATGCAGTGGAAAAACGGCAACATGTTGCTACTTTATGCATGCGACACCTATGCATACTTTTCTGTACCTCTTCAGTGCCGTTTTGAGTGGTTCTTCCACACAACACTGCAACTGACAATAACTGTACAGTAAAATCAAAGTTGAAGCATGTGATGGTGCTAAGATTTGATTTTACGTTTCTCGTGTTTCCTAATTAAAAGCTCAAGTGGGGTAGTTCCAATTTTTAGTGCACTCTGCAGGCTTTTTACTTTTAGTCAGATGAAAGCAATTGTAAAATATAATGACGTATAAGCTAGAATGCCATCGCTGCTTTGCATTTTTTTCATATCTGGTTTTTAAGTGTTAAGTTTTCAGGGATATCTGTCCTCTTTTTAAAGTCACTTAGAAGGCTGAAAGAATAAAGTCTCAGGGATTTTTTTAGTAGCTTGGAAAGAATACACGAATTCAATACTAGTTAAAATGACAGGCTTAAGTTCCCTGAAGGAACAAAGGTTTGATTGAAGTCCTCGATTGAACATACTTGATGAAAATCTAAATTCCAGTTCTGCCCATTTGGTATATGAACATTGCTGAAGCCTTTAATTTTCCATCCTTAAAATGAGGATGATAATATATTAGTTGCATGCGTGTCTTATAGGTGAAAGAAACCTTTAATGCTCAAAGTACTTTTTTAAGTGCCAAACATTAAGAGCATATCTTCACTGAAATACATGTAAGATCTGTGATTACTTTGTGGTAACTAGCCTGCCTTAATGGTTTGGCAAACCAAAATTACACAATCGCAGCCGCTGTCTTTGGCACTCCAGCCTCTTGCTTTGCATGGAGCATTGCCTGTTTTCTGTTCAGCGCAGCTTGCTGCCCTGGAGGAGCTTTGTGTTACCTCTTTCAGCTAACACAGGTGAGAAGAAACATGTACTACAACTGAAGACATAAACCAGCCAATCTTTATAATTGTGAATTAGTTCCAAATTTCCTGGAATCCACCCTAGCTGGAGGCTGAGATGCAAACTTGCAATTTTTAAATTTTGGGTTTTTTTGGGGGGGGAGGGGAACAAGCTACATTATAATAAGTGGACATAGAGAGTAATGAAGCACAGCATGTTCTATTATCTTATGCGAGAAAAATTAGTTTTCAAATTATAATGCTGACTATCAAAATTGAGTCTGTGTGATCTGTTGTTCCTAATGTTACATGGTTGGGGAGATTGTGTTTGATTCCGTTGTTTATAACTGGTGGGTTCAAATTAGTGGTTTGCTTGTCCTCCTGGTCTAGTAACATGGGCAGGGTGAGGGGGAATGCAAAATACACTTTGAAAGGATATTGTCAGTAGATAGCTGCAGTCCTGCTAGATTGCAGCCTGCACAGCTTGTATCATCTGTGTCCGTCTTCCACTGGTTAGTACAGTGTTGCTGCTTCTGTCAGTTTAATGTTCCAAAGGTTCAAAAGGATAGCGGACCTGTTCAGAAGGACAGATTCAGAAGGACAATCTTAATAAAAGCAATTTATTAAGATTTTAGTAATGGAAGTAGCTACTGAAAATACTTAGGTTTTGTATCCTGTAAAATACGCTACAAATGTTGTGATGGGTTGTTACCGATACTCTGCTTCATCACACAGTACAAATATTAAACTAGACTCAGGCTAAAGAAAAATAAAACATTTTAAAAATGGCTAGACAGGAGATTTTCTTCAAAGAGTTCCTCTGCAGTGGAATTTATCTTATCAGAAAGAACAAACATTTATCCAAGACAGGATATAAATCTGATATTGTGATGATCCTGTACTCTCTTTAAGTGAACAAGGAAGAGGGGGCAACAAAGTCAAACTTGTTGCTTTTCTTTCCAGCAAGATGTAAGGTAAGTTGTGTGAAATGGCAATTTGAGATCAAGGAGAGTGTAGAAATTGAGAAATGGCCCATAAATGTAGGAAGTTGGAGTTAGAAAGGAACTGGAGTTGCCATTAACAGGAATTCTATTTTTTTCCTGGTTCTCCTACTACCACCCTGGTTTTCTTACTAAAATCTCAGCAAGTTTATTGATATCTCACTGCAGATCTCAGTTTTTCAATGTGACCTCACTGTAAAAAGTTAGCTCATCATCTTTCAAGTATATGAGCATAATTTTGGCCTGGAGCACTGACTGAGGGGTGGAACCACTTAGTAAGGCAAAGGCAAGGTTACCCTCCCTAGATGCTCCCCAAACATCTGCTGCATGGACACCTCAGTTGTTCGTCAGTCAGCTGCTGAGGTGGTTTTTAGGGAAACCATCCCAGAATATTCTGAAATTGTGTTTTGAGTTCCCAGCTTGTTAGGAATCAATTGATGTGCTGTTTTTCAATTGCAGATCATGTGTGAAGTGTCCAGCTCAGGGTACTATTACATGTTTTTGTGCTTACCTGATTTCTTAGTATCTTGTCTACTGGTCTTTCAGAGGCTACAGGCTCAGCAACTTATATCTCAAACTCCATCCTTTTTGAGAAGAACTCCTCCTTCTTATTTAGAAATTTGACTTTTAAATATTGGACATATTTATGTATCCAGCTCAAAGTTCCAACTGTAGCTTTTTAGAGGGGAAGTTATGTCTCCGTTATAGAACATAGCAGTTATTTAAATGTTGCGCTATCTCCACTTTTCATTCACCTACACACGCAACTTAAGTATTGTGCTCAGCCTGAATTGGCCCATCCTAGTGTTAAGGCCCAGGTTCAGCTTTTGCTTGGGTTTGTGAGCCTTGCCATATCAAGATGGCAAGCTAATCCTTCAGTTCCCTTTCTGTGTTTAGAAGCACTGAAAAGTTATTTCATGACTGTCTGGGGAAGTCTTAGAAAGCAGGCTGGCTTTCTGCAGCAGAAAAAAACACTGGGACTCTGAAGTCCTGGTGATGTGTGTAGGTGAATACAGCAGCAGGATGGACTGATCCCAACTATCATATGCGCCGTGACTGCCAACATAAGGAGTTGGTGAATGTCAGTGCTCTCATGCAGAATTCCATAGTCCATGTTAACTTCTGTACAGAAAGATACTTCAAGGCATAGAGAGATTTGCTTAGGTTTCTGCCACAAACTGATGAAGAAGCTGAGAACAAAAAATGAGAATCTTTACTGTTCTCTAACCACTGAACCACATCCTCTTGATCTTTCCCTCCCTATTTTAAGCTTTGCATTCTGAGACCAATAAAATAGTCTGTAGCAGGGTTGTTGCTTTAAAATAAATTAAGATGGCTGCCCAAACCCAGCATTTTTAGTTAATAACTATGTGATTAGCTGCCCACACATAATTTTGCTAAACTTAAATAGCAATAGACTCACTACATTAAAACTATAGCATGAACGCTTCTGGTTCTTTACTGTAATGTCACCAAGTATCAAGCAATAAAAAACAACAGGTCAAAGAACCATCAGTTTCCAACAAGCCTTCCCTGTCCAGAGTGATATTAACCTCTGCATTTGATTGTGGCAAGCACTTAAGTCAGCCTGCTTTGGCTGCACACATGTGTAATTTTTGAGGGTAATATTAATGGTCATTAATTTTATGAGCCTAAAGAATACTTGTGCTACAGCTCTGCTTGAGAGGAACAGCCAAATTTCATGCTACAGACCACAGACTGATTGCCTAGGGATCAGGAAAGAATTTTTCTCCTCAGATAAAGCATTGCGCCGTTGGCAACAGTGCAGTATTGGTTGTTTTTCTGCTTCATGTGACCCATGGTATATGGTCCATTGCCAGAACCAAGATATCAAACTACTAAACCTAGTCTGGTGTTCTAATCCCGGGGAGCTAGATTTTGTGTATTGACATGTAGCTCACAGTTTGAGTAGATGTTGGAGTACTTAGTTCAGTTTGCTGCCTATTTAGTGGTTACTGTTCTGCTCTTCCACTTCAAGTGTCCTCCAGTTAAGGGAGCTGGATGGTAAATTTTAAGGCAAGCCAGGTCAATGTCAAATCCTGCCCCTTTTTAATGTGTTTTCTGATTCTCCTTCTACTGCTCTGCTGTTGCAACACTCTTATTTGTATATGTTGGAATTAGTTCAGTCCAATGATACGCATGAATTTGTCAAATTCTGAGCTGCATTTGCTGCTATTGGTTGCACAGGTGCTCTTTGAAACATTGTGCCTGAGAAAGCAAACTGGGATCAGGCAGTGAGAAACAAGAGGTGATGGGAAGACAGACAATGATTCTGCCAGCTGGTCTGAGATAGAGGAGAGACCCATTTATGTGGTGTGTTAAGAGATAAAAGAGTAGGTAAGCATCAAAAGAAGCATTGAAGGGAAACACTCCCACAGAATTTGTAAATCCTTTCAACTACCTGGTAATGGAAAAACTGAGATCTAACCAATTTGTTTTACTGTGGCTGCTGCAGTGCAAAACCTTTGTGTGCTGCATTTCCAAGCCTCAGTCAGCAGGCACTCCAGAAGCATGTCGTAATTATATTGTATGTCTAGATTTGAGATGGCAGGATCTGTAGTGAGATATAATCCCTATAATGACAGAGGATGATGACATGGCACAGCATCTTTTGCTGTCGGCATGAGATGTTTGCTGTTACAAAATGTACTGGGCAGCTAATTGCATGAAGCTGCCAGTGGTTTTGGATCTGCAGTTTCTGGAGGGATGCCTGTTCTGAGCTATATGAGGAAGAAACTCAGGAAAGATCCATGTTTTCATGGGAGACATCTGTCTGATAAATGCTGTGGGAGGGCTTGTGCTGATCTGTAAAACTACTATGCACTGTGATACTTCCATAAACCTGATATGAAACACTGAAGCATGTTTTGGGGAGCAAAGAATTAAAAAAGTTATTGATTTGACTGGAGATTTTAGTTGATCTTTCTTTCCAAATACCAGTGAGCGTTCTTGGGAAAAATGTGGTGTGTTCAGAAGTTACTGAAATGTTTTGGGGTATAGACAGCTGAAATAAAAAAGGAAAGTAGACAAAGTTAAGTGTCTGTGAACAGCTTATTGCATACATTTTTTCTGTTTAGATCTTCTACTGCTATTTCTTTTTCCTTGATGTAATTGGCCTCTCATTACATTCACTTACCATGGTGCTGGTTTTTTACCCATTTACATGTTCTCATGAGTAATGCATGCGTTGTTTAATTTGGTTTTATTTTCTTGTATAACTCTGCTTTGGCCTATTGGCTCAAAAGAGCTCTAAAGAGTTTCAGTTTTAGACAAGGGCAAAGTGGGAGTGGCTGCTCTGCTGGGAAGTGATTAAAGTGGGATTTGGTCAAACTTGCTTCCCTATACAGTGTCATCTACACCCAGAATTATTCAAAGACACTTCCTTTTATCAACTGACACAAGCACTCATGTGTTGAAACCCATTTTCTGTGCCTTGCATATGTCCTTTAGAAACAGATGCGAGGGGTGCAAGTTGCTGCTCAAGAAATTTCTAGGTTTTAGACAGGAGTGGTGGTTTATGATCTCCAATTCTGTTTCTCAGTCTCTTTAACTCATCAATTCACTTCATACCTGTCTCCCTGTCACCTATGGCTGTCATAGTTATACTCGGACTTCCCATATATAGATGTATTTAAGCATTCCTTGTGTAGCCTGTGTGCAGTGTGTGTGATGATTCTCAAAAGTGCTGGACTTAGTACACCGTCCCGTGCAACTGATCTGTGCATGCAGTGAGGCAACAGCCAAGATTTCTGGATGTTTGGCAGCAATGTTTGGTCAGACTTTTTGCACAGTTGCTCCAATCTATTAGACATTCAGAAATCCTGGACAATGCAAATATCCTCAAACTCCACCCAGACAAAATTTCTAAGCAGGAAAGAGGCCATGACTGGGGAAGACTGTCCATACAGTATCCCTGTTCTCAGTTGCCTTTTCTTAGGATTGACTTTTTTTTTTTTTTGTATAATTAGAGCCTGTTTTCAGTAACCCACCCATCTCCAAACTGTGGAAGAAATGTGCTGTTTGCCAGTATCACATTTATTATTCTGTTTGCTTTCTATCTCCTTTCCCACCTTAATTGCTTACCTACAACCAGTTGTGCACTGTAGTTCTCTGCTGCTCTGTGCAATGGCAGAAAGATTGGCTCCCTGTTCTTGGTTGTTTTGGTACTGGCCACTGTAATTAAAGGAACATCAAAACCAATTTTTTAATAATAATAGTAATAGAAGTTTTTTAGAACACTTCAACTAAAGTACACGTGGAGGTAAAGGGAATCTCTTCTTACTTTGCATAGTATCTACCCAAACCAGCATTGTTGTAGCTGAAGCCAGACCATGCATTTGTGCTGCTCTTGGTGACCACTTTTTCTTTCTTTCCTTACTTTTTTTTTTAATGTGTTTCCAGTTATTTTGGAATTTGAGATGGTAGCAATTAAAATCACATTAGGAACCTGACAATAAAATTCTGTGTAATTTAATTGCATCTACCTGCTCCCAGTCCGAGTTGGTGGAACCAACAAACTCTTGACTATGAAAAGTTTACTGTAGATACCTGTTTTGTGATCACCCACTACTGTGAGGTATCGTTGTAAAGCATGGCTTTGTGTCAGCTAAAGAAGGCAAATGTGTTTGTTTAAGGATTTATCCATAGGGATATCCCTAGGGTTGATTTTGAAGAAAATTTACTTCATTAGTAGTGATTTCTGGACTCGCTATTTTTCTATAGTCCTTAAACAGAAATCAGAGAAAAATTTCTTAAACTTATGTATTGACAAATTTGCAGAGGAAAAGGAGATATAAAATATTCATATTGTGATGTAAAGGAGGTTGAGTCTTTTACAAAAGTAATGATGGAATAAATACCATGACTAATCATAAAGTCCACCATTTAGGGATTATTAGATAAAAGTGTCTGGGAAAGCAACAGAAGAAAATCTAGCTGTTTCCTGAGAGAAAAATGACTAATCAGCATATCCTAAATAGCTGAACAGAGATATGTTCAGAGATTGAGCCTGTGTAAGTCAGGGTAGAAGTGGTCAGTATTTCTTCTTATTTTTCTTGTCCCATGATGGTTAATCATGACTCTCTCAAATTTCAACAAAGGCTTATTAGATTCCCCAATTCTGCTTTTAATTTGAAAAATATCATCACCTTTTCCAGGCTAGTCTCCATTGCTCCTCTGAGCCAGTGTGTAAGTCTTTGTTGTGGTCAATTCTACGGGCAATAAAACTAATCATGTAGCCTTGTGCTTTCTTATTTAAATAAGTGTTCTTAGTAGTACATGAAATATGATTGCAATGCATCATTATGATGGTTTAAATTTGCTTTTTTGGAGAATTGTGCATTTGACTCCTTTCACAGTCATAATAGGTTTAAAGGTTAAAGAAGACCTAGTAACTGGAACAGTGTGAGCAGTTAACTTTCTTTTCCTTGTGCTGCAGTAGCCTATAGTGGCATGAGAGATGAAATGGGAAAAAGTCTTTTTTGTTGTTGTTTGGGGTTTTTTTAATGCAGAAATATGCCTGTAGCTGGAAAAACTTTGTATTTCTTCTTTCTAGCTGACCCAAAAGGTAAGGAGGAATACTCTTCATCAGACATGCATTTGGCTAACTAGTAATATATTTGCTCTCTGCAGTCGTAAGCAAGGCTTAAATGTTACTCCAGCACCTTGCCTTCATCTGGCTGATAAAACCACAAAGGTCAGGGAGGGGTTCAGTGCCATATGTAACTAGGAGAGCATGTCAAACAGCAAAGCATGCGTTTGACTGTCTGTAAATGTGTCGCTGAGAGTATCACCTAAATGACAGCAGACACCAAATAACACTTTTTGGTATAATTTTGCTTTTCCACTGTAGGAGAAGAAAGTAGTCATTAATAGACAGCAAGCATGATGCATTCAGAATCTTTGCAGAAGGCCACATGCAGAGAAGGTTTATAATCAAAACACATCATTACTCATTGCGGTTTTGCTCAGTCCACACTCACTCTAGTACCTAGACTCCAAAGCTAAAAATTTCTGCTTTTGACATGTTACTTGGCTCTGTGCTCTCATGGATACAGTATGAAAGTTGGAAACCTACTGGGCAAAACCAGACAACATACTTTTTTTTACATGTAACATCTGGACTCCCTAGCATCTAAGTGCATGCTGAACAGAAAATAACATTGCTGTGAATCGTGTACAATTTGACTCATTCATGAAGGAGAGAAACCAGTCTGTCTGACAGGGAACAGCAAGGGCTGGCTGCCACCCCATGGAATGCGAGCCAGAAGCCGAGGGTGAGCCCTGCATGGGCCGTGCCATCACCAATGGGCTGCAGTCCCACAGGCTCCTAACACAGCAGGCAATGCCATGTGCTCTAACAGGGTCTACTGATGGTCCCGGACATGGCAAGCAATGAACCAGGTTCAGGATCCAACCAGAGTCAGGGGCAAAAGTAGACAAGGCCAGATTGTCCTTCCATAGGTACCCAGTTCAGTTTTTAATGTTGAGTCTGTAAGACATTATCACCATGTTACTCAAGGTTACTGAATCTTTAGCAGATGCCTGAAGCAGCACATATTTCTGTGCCTAAGCTGCCAGAGTTCATTGTTTAGTGTCTGGGGACAAACCTGCCTTCGTCATGATTTTTAAGCCAAAAGTCATCCCAATTCGTAGTTCAGGATCACATGTGAATATACGTCTCTGTTCTTCTCTTACGGGGGAAGTAGTGCTTGATGACGGAGACACTGCTACTCCTATCGCTGTCAGAGTTTGTGTCAAGGCTCCCTGCACTAGTAGGAGCCAGAAAATCAAGGCATTCCACTGGCCGGTCATCCCTGAGATTTTATTCTTTTAGGAAACTTGACAGCCACGTTATTTGTTGGGAAATAAATCATGTTTGTTGACTCACAATTTAGTAACCTGATCTCTGGGTTAGGCTTCCCATATTAACGATATGTTGTAGTGAGATTCTAGAGATGATCTCAGCTCTTATGCCTTTCTTCTTCAGAGGAGTTCTAGGAATAAACATCACTCTGCGTGAGAGAGTGAAAACCTGATGGAAATGTTTAGTTTAAAAAAAAAAATCTTTTTCTAGTTTTATTCTCTGTAAATGAGTGCTTTGCTGTAAACATGCAGCCAGATAGAACAAAGCAATCATTGTCTTCTGAAAATACTAAAACTGGTACAAATTCCGATTCAGCTTTGCATGGTTTTGTTGCTTATATAAAGACCTTTGTAATTCATGTGCAGAGTGAGGTGAAATGGAAAAGTAAATTAGTTTATCTTTCTTTCTAAATTTTCCTTGCTTTTCGGCACATTTTCAAAATACTATAATAAATGTTACCTAAGGAATATACTATTTATTATAAATACAACAGCTAAGCTTACTAAAATACTAATTAAAACTCATGCTGTAGGCCAATGTGTAATATATACAAGAACATTTAAAGATGACAACAATCTGCACATGTAGCCCAAAGAAAATGGAGAAGCAGAGACCGACAAATTAAATAATTCTGTTCGTGGTTACTTGGCTTTTGGCGACAGAATATTGAGTTTATTTCGACCCACTCTGTACTCTCTCGACTCATTAAATCAGAATGATAATTTTCCTCTAGCTGCACAGTAGAGTCAAATTGTAACTGTGTGGCTTGAGAGTTTGCCATTCTTTCCAGGTGCCCCATAATACATAAGCAAGCCTTATAGTTATGGTGCATGTATTATTTAAATTGTTTTTGCAAAGCTTAGAATATTAGTGCAACGCACACTGTTCTGTAAAAGCTTTGTAAAAGCACACTCTCCCACCCCTCCACCCCAGTATCTCATATCTGAAATCTAACTCATATCACATGCTCGTTCTCATCAGGCAAACAATGAATTAAAGAATTTTTCTGTTCTGTGAACATCCTGGTACGAGAGTTCAATATACTTAAGCTTGATTCTTTTGTCTGTATAAATTTTGGTGTTCCTTTATAAAAGAATAACTCAGCAGTTTGTCTCTACAGGGAGCCAAATATAAATACTTCAAAACAAAGTTGTGTTAAAAGCCAGGGCAATGGAAGAAAAATTGTGATAAAATCTTGTGAATATGCGTTAAAGAACTATGGTAAATGGTATTGAATGTTACTTATTTTATGGTACCATTTAAATAGCCCTGTTCAGCTGGAGTCCTAGTGTATGTTTGCTGATAGTATTTAACACATACACAAGCCAGACCAGAGCTGGACCCTTCTCTGATGGACTTGCCAGCTAAAACAACAGAGGAAACGGTCATTGTTACCCTCCTTGACATTCACATGGAGTACTGAGGCACAGTGAGATTTACTCGTTTGTGCAAGATCACACAGAAATACGTGCCTGGATTCAAAACTGAACTGCTGTCTTCCAGAAGTCCAGTTCCCATGCAGTACCTTAGGTGTGAACCTATCCTTACTGGAGATAAATAGCTTCTGATTTTGGAAAAGAAAGTTATGATTTGCAGTAGGTGCAAATATAACCAATATCTAGGTGACTGCTGTTGGATTAAGAGCATCACTTAATGAAAACACAATGCCAGAATTAGGTCCTCAGTGCCTTGACGCAAAAGCTAGTTTGTTTGCCTGTTGGGATATGCTAAGGGACAGAAGTGTGGACAAAGATTTGTCTGCTCGGGAGACTATTACATCCTCACAGGTTTAATGGAAAACATTATGTTGGATTTGTTCGGATCTCTCAATAGGAATGCCAACAACTGCAGTTAAGTGGAGCTCTATTGAAAACATATGCAGAGTAAGCACTTTTTCCACAGCCTAAACAAATGTAGCTATTTTTGAGTGCACGTGTGTGTTGCTCTTACCAAGATCACAGCAATTTTAGTTTTGAGAGAAAGCATTAGAAAGAAGAGGCAAGCCCACAAAATTTGTCTTGAACTCAACATGTCTATAAATATTTGTTCTGAACTGTTGAACTAGAAATTTATAGCCGTATCAATTTATACTTAGTATTTCAGTTAGTGCTTTGATTTTTTTTTCTTTTAAACAGTTGTTGCTCAGCCCCTGATTTGTATTTTTATTTTAAACACAGCAGCTTGTACATTGTGCTGTATGAGTTATCTCTGCTAAGCTGTTATTAAAAAGTATAAGTGTGAAGCCTGGAAAGCGTATAGATTTTACAGATTACTACAGGATACAAACATCACTGACAGTCGCCAATAAGCCGTTGGTGTTTTGCAATCGGCCTGTGTGTGGAAGTCTTCATTATTTAAAGCATATCTGTAAGTCACATGTAGCATAATAAAAAATGCAATGAGAAGTGCTAGATGTTTAGGCTGTCTAATGTATTCGTATGTTCACAATCCAACATTGCGTTTTATACCGTTTTGTAATCACATCGGTTCTTCTTGATGGAATTTAAAACAGATGACATTTCATGCCCAGTGTGCTTGCCAGCCCTACCAAGAAGCATTAACAATGAAGCGGTACGCATAACTGAGGAGAATTTTTATAAGCTATCCAGAGCACTGACTTTGCCAGCTGCATTCGTCACTATCAGCAGACAGTCTTTAAATGAACATACAACTGTGCAGTCAACTCAGCCACAAAATCAAGCTTTAGCATTTTCTGTAGCCACTGCCAGACTCCTAAATTGCAGGAAATAAATCTTGTCTGGTGGGAAATTGATAAA
Source organism: Steatornis caripensis (assembly GCA_013398225.1). Taxonomy (NCBI): domain Eukaryota; kingdom Metazoa; phylum Chordata; class Aves; order Caprimulgiformes; family Steatornithidae; genus Steatornis; species Steatornis caripensis. The sequence goes on along the minus strand of VZSC01008684.1, from coordinate 484,196 downwards.
GTATGGACATGTTTATTCAGAGCAAAGAGTTTTTGTTACTACCTTATATTCCAGATGTGGGTTGTTGCCCTTAATTATGAATTTCATTGCTCCAAACATATTTTCCAGTAGCTATGTGTTTTGGGCACAGAAGGAAAGCACATACTTTCTTTTTTGATTACTTTTGCGCAAGGTCAGGCATACTATGTGTTCTCATGTAAATTTATTAAGATTCTTTGCCTGTTGATAGCACGTATTGATGCTGAATTCCTAAGAACAGCATCTCCAGGCTGGGAAAGTATGAAGCTCTTCTGGTCAGTGGCATAGCTCCTAAAAGAAGAAAGGGACACTAGTATTCAGTGATGTGTAAAATAAATTCATATCCTATTAGACCAAAACTTCGCATCGGTAAGTGAAAAAAAAAAAAAAAGTCTTTCAGTCTTCCAGAAATACTATGCAATTGAAAATTCAGTTTTTTGCAAGTGTTATTACAGTGAATGACGATCATTCTTTTGAGGAAGAAAAGAAACAGAGTTGATTGTCGTCTTTAAAAAGTGACTGCCAATTCAAACCCTAAATATTGTTGTTATGAAGGGATCCTTGCTCTGAAAATAATCGACGCTGTTTAATTTTGCTTTTTTTTTGGTGTGGTATCAGCAGAGTTTTTTGACCTGATGGTGTCCCAGCCTCAAGCTGTGTCTCAGAGTGTCTGGATTCTATGATCAGTTCTGTGAGATATAACAGCTAGATGTTTATAGTTTTCCTTCTGAGTGGGGACATGAGGACATTTTCTAGTGACTGAGTGAAATGTTGGTGTTAACTTCATCCTGTACTTGTCAGGTGGCTTCCTAGTGCTTGGTCTAAACAATCTTTATCCACCTTTTTGAATTCTTACCGAATGAAGCATTCACACGTGAAAGTAAAAATCTTGGTCAAGTGTTAAAAGCTAAGCTTTTTGTGGTGGGAAGAGGGGAGAGAGTTTCCTAACAATTTATTTTTATTGTGTTGAACTGTTTTATGTTTCAGCCTTTCTTCTAGTGCTGCCAAATAAAATTCATGAACAAAAGTAGTGGCAAACACAGTAAATCAGGCTGTCCTGTTGAAGTGGAAATGAATGAACTGCTCCTGTTCTGACAGCTCTCGCAACACGGTGAAACTCTGGTCTGATTTTTCATAATCTTGTTTTCTATAGCAAAGATAGCTGCTGCTCTGAAATGAACACTGGTCCTATCAGGAAACTTCTGGCATGCTCCTAAACTCATTGCTACTGACTTAAAGCAGCTGCTTCCTTTAGTAGTATTTGACAGACATCTTGATTCAGAATCACCAAAGATGGAGAGGAATAGAAGGATAGGGAGAGAGTGCACATTTTAGGGGCTTACTGGGCTATGTGGAACAATTCGCAGCAGCCACAATTGTTTCCCTTTGAACTCATTTACGTTCTTACTGCATAATCCTAAATCACCCATAAGGACACACAGAGATCAGCTATTTCTTTGCATTTTTTTTGGCATTTTAAGCTATTCAAACTATTTAGCACCTTATAACATTTAACACTTTTTAAAAGGCCTTAACATCAGTTGGTCCATGGGAAGAAAGCTTCCTGTTTGCAGTTTGCCTTTCTTTTTGTCGTAAGGAGAGACTCAGAAGCAGAGAAAATTCCATTAAAATTGATGAGAGTTTCACCTGAGAGAGGGATGCAAAGCTTATAATCTTCCCTGTTTTGTTGAGAGTTCTTGGGCTTGTCCTTCCCTTTGAAATATTTTTGGCCTGTTCTACAGACACTTCTCTCTGCAGAGCTGTGTGGCAGTACTGACGTTACTGAGAGCTGACAGAGTCATATCTTCTTATGTTGCTCACATTCTCCTATGGTGATGAGTTAACATTCTCTTATTTGTTAACACTATTATACATGTTCTTGTTTTGCTGCTGAGACTCTGGACCTATTCTCTCTGGACCCTCTGTGCTGTTACTCGATACTGTGCCCTTTCATACCTGTATAGAAGCACATTAATATGATTTTGATGGCTTCAGTCATTATTCAGGGTAAGAAGAGCAGCTGCCCTCCTGTGCTGCAACTTCCGTTCAGTCTTTGCATTGATTGCTGCAATAGCAAATTTGTTGGCAAGGAGGAAATTTGGACAGATTATTCAATCTAACATTACTAAACATGGAAAGCTAATTTCCTTTTAGTGCGAGTTTGGCAAAGTCTCTGAGTGTCTCCATGTCTCAGAACCTCAGCTATGAAGTCAGGGTGACACTTTCCCACATGACAGCTACCTATTTTGGAACAGAAATTGTCTTCAGTTTGTATATAACTCATTATCCTGCACACTCCTCCTTTGACAAAGTGTCAGAATTTCACCACTTTGTAGAGACCTTGTCATCTTTTTGTGCCAGTGTAACTCATAAAAATGTGCAACTATAAGGGAGCAGGAGGGAGCCAGGACAGCATCTGGGTGGCAATAGGGGAAATAGCCTAAGCTTTCTCCTAGACATTATTCAAGGTTTATGGCATCTGACTGCTTTTGAATTGCCAACCTAGACAAACTTTTTTAAAAAGGGGAAAAATTGGACAAGTACTAAATGCAAGTATAGTTCTAAAGATTCATGGAGATCCAGTCTGCTTATAATCCCATCTTAAGTTCAGAAAACTTGTATTTACAGGAAAAAAAGGTCCAGGTGAGCTATATGGGTGATTTGCATAAAACTCTCCTTAGGCGCTTAACGGCTACTGGTCAGCTGGCTGCAATGTGGGGAAAGTAAAAAGGCAGATGTTGCTGCTGGTAGAATGATTTATTAAAGCTCCATCAAAGAACCACTGTCACTCTGAGACTGCTACACCTGCATGAAAATACCCCTATTAGTGTAACAGAGGTTTACAGCCTCTGATTCACTTGCTGATTGACATTATTGCTACACAGAAATGTGTTTCTCTATACAGTGCGTTCCCCTCACATCCAGTATACTGGAAAGAGTAGAGTCCACCTTGGTAGTGTTCTGTATTTCATTTGAATTATGTTTCAAGTTATTTTGGGGCTGTCTGAAGACTTATAACAATGTTACTTCAAATGCAATAAATACAAAGTTATTCTTTAAATGAAATAAAATCTAATTTAGGAAAGGCACCTATGCATGTGATTAATTCCAAAAGACATAAGTAGGGCTTAAGCATTAATTGAGGCTGGTGCTTGAACTTAGAAATTAAATAAACTCAGAGCAACTTGTCACCCAATGCTGTTCTGAAATTGCACTTGAGTCCTTCAGAAATAATTTAGGACAAAAGGATTTGTAGATGTTATGGTATTTGGAAAGCAAAGCTTTATTCAAACAGCTGTACTCTAGTGACTGAGCACGAAGCCAATACTCTATGCACCTCTGAGAACTCACCACACTGAATTTTTAAAAAAAATATGATTCAATGTAGAAGATTGATGAAGAAATGATCTGCACCTGCTGTCTGCTTTTCAGTTAGCAGACCATGTCTTTCATGGATAGGTCATAAATTCTTCCCTGCTGGGAGTACTATAAATGCTGATTCCCCTAAAAAAACTGTGGTGGTATGTTTAGTGTTCAGCACCTCTGCAATCTGCAAAAAGAGGTTGAACAGTGAGATAATAAAATTTGCAGATAATGCAGAACTACTTTAAAAAGTCAAAACTAAAATAGGTGGGGTGCCATTGCAAAAGGATCCCGTTCTGTTTAGTGCCCGGACTGTAAAACATCAGAAGTCATTTGGCACTGGTGAGTACAAAGTAGAAAAATAAAATATGCTTCGATTTTTATTAGCTATTACTATTCAAAAGAGAGATCTTGCCTTGAACAGCTTTCTGACTAATCAGCTCAAGCTGGGAAAAATAGCAAGTAGTGTTAGCAAAAATTTAGAAACGAAAAAAACCGCAACAGTCTGCTGCGTCAATCTAGAAATCTGTGGGTTTCCACATTTTGGGTGCTATGCAGTACTGATCTGTCCTTATCTCAGGCTGAAAAAGAGACAGAAAATTTGACAAGGATTATTGGGGATATTTCATGGCTTCTAGTAAAAGCACAGGTTAAAAACCAAGGGCTGTTCAGCTTGAACAGTACAAGCAGACAAGACTTTGAAACAGGTTTTTACAAGTGTGAATGACATGAAAGTGAATAAAGAATGTTTATTTGCTATTTTCTAAAATATAAAAAATAGGAAGCCACAGTAAAATGTCAAACAACAAGGTTAAAACAGACAGTGCCTTGCACGCAGCCTCGGAGGCTTGCCTGAGCCTGCCCTAATGAGGTACCAAGGTACTGCACTTACTTGGGCTTGTATGGTCCAGAGTGTAACTTCTAGCTGTTCTCTAAATTCCCGCTACATGGATGAAGTAAATCTGGTTTTGTAACCATCTCATAACTTGACATTTTCAGATAGACAATCCAAACCAGCTTTATCTGTATAATTTCTGTAAGGCTTCACAGAAATGTAGGGTCGAAAGTGTTTTCCTCACAAAGGAGATTACTGTTTTTCATTAATTCTCCAGTGCATTACTGTTTTGGGCACCTTTCCTTTCTCGTAACATCTTTTGCCCCTTACCACCGTAATGGCTGTGTTTGTGTATGCATTTTAAGATGGAGGTATTGTCCTTGGGTACCTGAATTCCTACTTAGACAATTAGGAATTTTGAAGTGCACTAGTAGTTCACTGGACCCAGTTACGTGTGTTTCTTGTAGATTATCTAAGTAGCATGCATATAATGCCAGCATTGGTTTATGATCTGAACTGAAAGCATGCTTCCAGCCAAATGGAGCATTGCAGAGTTAATGATGCAAAATCTAATGAGTTTTCATCAGAGGCAAAGATTTTGTGTAAGATAAACTTTTGTCTTTTTGCTACAGAATTCTGGATTGTCGGTACTGGTGTCAGGGAGGGAATAAGCACAGAAGCATGGCGGAAAGTTGTTCTTCCATGTGATCAAATTGTTCCACACTTTCTTTCTAGGATGAGTGGACTTTTTGCCAAGCTCCTGTAGAAACCGTTGCACGTTGCCAGCCAGCAAAGTGAAACTCTGTGGAAAGGTCTCTTGTGAAAATTTAGAGAATCCATTAACTCTTTACTTTCCCCTAGGTTCTGTCTCACCTGAATTCTGTAATTGAATCCTATGATCTGCAGATTAGATCCAGGATCCATAATCTGAACTTGGTTCATGTAAGTTTATGATATTGTGGGAGTCTTAGTGAACTTTTAAAAATAGATTAAAGTATAGTGGTTTTCATTCATGTCCCCACAGTTGGGTACAGCAGTCAAAATCAGCCAGAAGTGCTCAGCACTCACTATCGTGTTTTAAGGCAGTGAAAACTAAACATTACTCAGCATTTTCTGAAATCGGCCACAAGTTTTTCCATGGGACTAGGAAGAGATAAACTTCATATGGCTCACTAACAATTGCATTGAAATAATAATTTTAAAGCAACAGCTTTAATATATAGGAAGAAAGTGCTAAGTCTCTTTTTACCTTCTGGGTCTCCTTACCCTTGCATTGAATTCTATGAATTGCATCTCCAGGTAATTCTTTCGTATCTCTCATCAGGGCAAATGGGACAATGACAAATCTTGCAGCCTTTCTATGTTAGTGCAGTGGAATATGATCTTTCTACTCAAGACTAAAAGAATAGGAGATTTCCTTCGCTCACATTGTTAACATTAGCAATATCAAGGAGTTTAATTCAGCAAAGGTTTTCTTTTCATTGCCGCAAATGAGAATCAAGCAAAATGTTCACGGTTTGAACCTTCCATAGGTTAAACCTTCAGAAGAATCTCAACAAGATTATGCATGGTCTGAGATTGCCTAAGAACAGAATGCAGTGATTGCCAGGGATGGGTGTCTGAAGAATGAGTTGTAGCGTTTGGTGGTGCTTTGCAGATGTTCAAGTCTACTTTCTACTTTGGATTCTTTTTTTTATTGTTCTTGGTTTGGGGGTTTTTTTTGTTTGTTTTGGGTTTTTTGCAAGACAACGGTCTGTTTGAAGGCCTGTGTTGTCATTTTTCTCTCCTGGCTCCACACCATTTGGGAGAAGAAACAGATAATTGCACACACCAGTTGTGAAGACTTACGTCTTCAGAGTTGTGTTCCAGTTAAGGTTACGCCCAAAGAACTAATTTATGAGGACTGCGTAGATGTGGAACAAGAAACCTAAACACCAGATGTAGCGTACCAGAGTTCAGCACTTAAACAAAAACATACCAAAGTTTTGCAGAAAGACCATTATTGTTTCTTGTACGTACAACAGGTAATGCTTTGAAGTTATGTTTAGTCCTAGTATGTATTCCATTTTTGCTTTAAATGAGGCAATTGTGGATTCTAGACTGCTCCATAGAAGAGATAGGTTATTTGCTTTGTTTGCAAGGTCATAGGTAAGTGTCCAAATATTTAACATTTTCGTGTTTAACCTTGCCAGGCAAGTTTTCTGTTTTAGAAGCAAGCTTTAAAAATTGATAAACTATTCTTGAGATATGGTTTGTGTGTTTTTAAAGTCTCAGATGGAGCTTAACAATGTATCATGTCTACTTTCCTTTATCAAGAACATCTGCTCTTCGTTTGCTAAAGCAAACTGCAGCTTGAGCCTAACAGAAGTTTGTTACAAGACTTACAAAAGAGCTGCACTGGCCAGAACTGTGTTTCCCACCTGCACTAACCAAAAAATTTGAATTTAAATAAAAATATACCACCTATTAAGTGGGGTTGTATTCACGATGTTCACATTGTAGCCTCCACAATTTTGTAGTACTTTTTTCTTGAGACTGACATTCAGAGTTCACATCAGTATGAACTGTTACAAGAAGTGGCTTTTTTTCTTGTTAGAGAGCACAACCCTGTGCACATGGACAGAGCATGTGTTATGGTGTATCCAGTTTGTAGCATCCTCTGCTAAGCTTCTTCTCAAGTATTTCATTCCCCTCTTGATCTTTTGATCAAGATTGAGATCCAAAAACTCTTGGCTCTTGATTCAAGGAAGATAGAGAACACTGGCTAGAGTCTGATGACTATGCGAAACACCTCTTTTTTTGTAGGACCTAGGATGAGCCATATCCGCAGAGCAGCTGTCACTGTCTGCATTGAATCTCTTGGGGCTGCATGTGAGCCTTCAACTGTATGACCTTCATATGAGCCCATCTAATACATAACTTGCAACAAAGTGAATAACATTCAGTTTTTGCTGATACCTAGACACTGGAAGAAGAGGTACACTAAACAGTCTCTACCGCATTTCAAGTGTAAGTGCTGTACATTGTTTTTTCCTATATCTTTACTTCTTTGAGTAGAATTGCACTTACAAAATTTGTCATGCTACTTAATTGCATTTCTTCTGCTGCTGTCTTGATACAATCTGATGGATCAATACTTGTAAGTTTTGCAAAAGGTGCAAGCAGTTTACGCCTTACTAGTAATGAGTATTTGCTAGGCTGAGTCACTTCTTTTTTTTTGTGTGTCAGGCTTTTGTTTCCAGGCAGCAGAATAAAAGTCAAAGTTTATCAGATATTCTGAATAGTTTTCCACTTCTCCCCTGATGTTTCTTCCTGGTGTGACTTCCAATGATCTTCCCAAAGCATACACGTTGGTGCTCAATGGTAACATCTGGCAACTATAACTGAGGCTGTCCTCTTTTTATCCTGTTGCAACTTCTGATCTCTGTGGCCTTTTCTGAGATGTGGTTCCCAGAAATGACTGATTTCTGGTTGAAGGTGGACATGAAATAGAGGATGGGCTACAAACTCTTCTTAAAAAGTTACCTCACTCTCTGACATTCGTTAATGTTAAGATAGACAAGCAGCCAAATAAGCAAAACACCTGCTGTTCTTCTGAAGGAGGTCACTGCTGTCAGATATTATCTACCAGCCCACTGGACAACTTCTCTTAAAAGTCTGCTACTTGTTCTATCCACTGTGGGTGTGGGAAACAGTTTATTCTGTTCTGCTTTGCAGGTACCTTTATGCATTAGAAAACATTTCTAATTACTGCCATTCTTCTTGCAAGACCTGTTATCCCGGTCATGCAAACTTTGTTTTGCTGTTGTTTTAATGCTTCCAGACACTACAGTCTAACTATAGGTGTGCTAGCTATACTACTAACCATCAGCATTTTTAATAAATTATGTCTGTGTTGCAATGAATGAGATACAGGCCAAGAGCATGACTTTTAATAGCCTCAAGGGCTGCATAACTCTCTATCAGTGCACACATTAATTAAAACAACAAAAACTTCCATACATTTTCTCAAGAAGTATATTCTGTATTTTTCCGCCTCAAATAGAAATGGGCAGTTATGATACCAAGTTCTTCTCATTGAGAACCAGGTGTCAAAATGCAGTGTCGCTTAGCTGCAGGAGCAGCAAACCTGCTTATTTTAGGATGTTAAATACTACCTAGTATGCCCTGTTATTCTTTAACAGCCTGTGAAGGGGACAGCCTTCCTCAAAAAGCAGCAAGGTGTGTAAATTGTGTTGAAAGCTACATTTTAAATAGCGTGTGAAGTATAAAAAGCTGTATAGAGAATGTTTCTGTCTTTCAGAGGTGAATTCAAAATCAATTTTCTTTAGATGGATTGAACCATCCAAATAAAACAGATCCTTTTATTCAATGATTGAATACTTTACATACAGAGGTCTTAATTCTATATTTTGTAGACTTAAAAGCAAAGGTAGTCTACAGAAATAGAAGCGCAATTGAATGTTAGGTGCTCACAGAATCTGGATGTTTTAAAATTCTGACTTCATGGGAGAAGGATTATCTCTTGAGAGGAATTTTAGTCATTAGTGGAATTCATATTGCAGTATGTGAAATCATCTCTGTGAAGGGAGTTATTTTGAATAGCAACTTCATAACAGTTGTGTCATTGCCAATCTTAGTACAACTTTTGATGTGCCTGTCTATATATGATGCAATTTGGGGGATTTTGCAAACCAAGATATCCTTTTCATAGCTGTTTTCTTCCTGATCTCATTGCTTGTGTGTTGATGTGACCTTGAGCGGCAACATGGGACATTTGTCTAGTCCTCAATGTCAAGCACTGAGTGCCTCAGCCAGTATAATGAATGTAACGCTAGAATCTCATGTAACGTTTGCCATAATTTCCAACAGTCTTAAGGTGTTACTGTCACAGTGAGCAACACTCAGTAATAGTACACACTCCATCAGTGTTTCACAGTTACTTACACTTTGGTTTATTTTTCCTTATGGCTGACTCTTTTTTCGTGCTGTGGGTACGTGTTCATCGTTAACCTCACTGGACCCAGCAACAGTTACTACAAAGCAGGGTATGACTGAAGTTAAAAGCATGAGCCAAAAGAGTGCATCTCATTGCTCTAAACAGCTACTGCAACTGTGACGTACTTAAGTAGGCAAACCTATGTTTTTTTTTAAATCGGTATATAAACAACTCTTTTATGGAGCATAGATATAGGCCAAGTTTTAGAAAATCTTTCCTGTGCTTGTGCACAAGAAGAAGGGTCACTGAATATATTTGGCATTGGTGGTTACATGAACGCCTTTAGGTTTGTGGCAATGGGTACTACTTTGTAGCAGCACGTTTTTTTAATAGTGCTATCCTTTAGTGTACACCCTCAATAGATTTGTCGTGGTTTTTCTCCTTATTTATTTTCTTTGGGAACCTAGTGCCATCGCTTTTCAATAACATTCCCCCAGACCTAGATGCAGAACTGAATCTTAACTCCTGAAGTTTCGCAGGCAACAGATTCTCTCTCAGATCTTTCCACTTACTGTGTTGATGCATGGAGCAGGCGGCCTGTTTTACCTTAGCAGACTTTTCCAGGAAGACTCTAAGCAGTTGATGGGTCCAGATAAAAACTCAAAACTCATGTTTACATGGTTATTTGCTGCTTGCTGTCAACTTTCCACTTGTTGGTGTTGTAGAGCAGGTAAAGAAAAGCTGTAGCCTCACTGGGACTGGCAATATTCACACAGGCCAAGCTGTAAATAAAGGTTATAGCCTTCTGCTGCTGGGCATTAAATAAGCAGATAAATTTCTCTTTGCTGTGGATTTATTCAAGGCAGCTGTTTTTAGTGAGCTCTGGAAAGGTTAGGGAGGAATATAAAACCTGCTGCAGTTCTGGAATTGATCCATTAGGATCAAAACCTAGTAACCAGTGATTCATTTAAGGGTCCCTGACACTTTTATGGCAAGACTATGTATTTCAGAGAGTGCTGGCTCTGTTTGAAACACATTCCAAACTCAAACCTGAAATAAATCCTTGCAAGAGCAATTCTGTAAACTTCTGCTTTCCTATCATTTCATTTTTGACAAAAAATGAAAGAAAAAGATTAGAGAGTTTGAAAAGGGAATGACTCAACTTTTTGAAAGGAAATGGCATGCTTATTGCCTGTATTTGTAATTTTTGTGTGGCATTTGCTCAGTGTAGAGGTGTGGATGAACACAATAATACAGACTAGCAAGCATAAAATAAACACACATGGAAAAATGGAAAAATACTTAATGTAGGCTCAGCCATGTGATATTTGAAGGGCATATATAATGGTCTACCAGAGCTTGAAGGATCAGGTAAAAATGGCCTTGTGTGGTCCAAGAGGGACTTAAAAATATGATAAAACGAAAAGAAATATGGAAGGAAGGTGTTTCCTGTTGCTTCAACCCCAGTTGTTCCCTGGGATAAGTGATGGAAAGTTTATACTGGAGAGCTTTGAAGCTGAGTTGAACAGTACGTAGAAGCAAACATCAGAAAAGATGATTGTGAACTGGAAAAAAAAGTAAATGTATTAAGTGATGTGTAATTGATGACTTGTGTTCACTGACTTGTATTCACAGGCCAGAATCTCAGCAGCTGTAAACAAATATGGCTAGAGTAATGTTAGTAAAGATGTTGTGATGTAATGTGCTGAAAAGGCGGTTCTTTTTTACACCAATTCAAGTGCTGCTCTGTCATTTTACTGTATTGTATTACTTGAAATAGCAGTTTCAAAGCCATCTTGCTTCAAATATTTAAAATTCAAGGAATTATTAATATCCAGTGAAGAAAAAATGAGAGGTAGAAACTCCATTCTGATTAGTTTGGATAGGTCATGATGTCTCTATTTGTTTCTTAATCTAAAATGAAAAGATAAGTAGGAGGGCATTGACAGGTTAATAGTAAGAAACAGTTCTTTGGTGCAAGTCACTTTGTGTAACAGTGAGCACATTATCAACTACAAGAGTTGCACTACTGCAAAAACCTCATATTGATGCTCCACAACTCACTTTTTTCTGAAAACGAGGTGTGCTGAGAAAGATATTCCTGGAAGCCTTCCCTCTGAGCACACACTAAACCAATATACTGGAGCAGTGTTAGGGGACATGGTTGAGTGGGAGCTGCTGTTTTTCAGAAAGCACAGGAAAGAAAAGGCATGGCCAGAAAGAGCTTTAGAAAGATGCTGTGGTGTTTTTAAACAGCAATCGACTGCCCGTTGTGCAGGATCCCACAACGTATTCTTCATAGAACATAGCTCTTACTTAGGTAAAGATAGACTCAGAAAGAACTTGAGAAGTTTGTACCAGAAGTGGAAAGTTTCTCCTGCTTATTCAGCATATTCATGCTCTTGGCAAACAATGTCCTCTCTCTATATATAAAGTAGTGCCAGGAAGAAGGGGTCATCACGTCACTGGCGAAATTAATTTGTCTGAACTGATACCCAAGGAATTAAAGGAAAGAGAAAAATTTCTGAGAGCTGTAGGTTAAGCTCCAACAGATGAGAAACCCAGCTGGAGTGAGGCGGGGCTGGATTAAAAATGAAACGTTTTGAAAGAAGAGAACCTAAGAATGGGTAAGGTTGGTTGCCTAAAGATTGTGATTTGGAAAGTAAGTGCTGCACAGTCAGAGGAAAGCGGAGCTGAAATGCAGATTGGAAAATGAGAGGAAAATGCTAGGAGGAATTTGCTCAGGCCACAACCAAGCCTTCTTCAAATCCAGACAGATCATCAATATTTTGCCCACCTGGAGGTTGAAGGGACTTCCTGTTCAGTTGCCAAGATCTGATAGCCTAGTTCAAAATGCAACATTGCTCCTTTCCTGGTGAGCAAACACAGCCACAACTATTACTCATCCCAGCTCATCTTGAGCCACTCAGTTACTTCATGACGTGTAGGCAAAGGATCAGAGAGTCGGAAGATGGAGAGCCAACATATCAGTGGGGGAATAGGAAAGAAGGGGGAAATGCTGTAATCAGTTGTTGTTGTGATAACTGGGGAACTGTGCTTACAGTTAATACATACTAAAGCGACCTTCAAAGAGGATGGCATCTCTCATAAAGCAGAGGAAGAACCTTTGCCTGAGTTAATTATTTTGGTGGAAACTGGTGTTTGTCTGTTTTCTGATTTTTTAATGAAAGGCACAGATCCTCAGCACGTTTCTACAGCTCAATTTAAATCAATAAATCCGTTCTCAGTTATACCAACTGAGAATCTACCTGCAAATCTGAAAGTATCATTAATGCCAGAGCAAGCAAGGATATATTAATATGATTGCTATTTAATGAGCACAAGACTGGTTCATTTTGTTGAAAACTCTTCTTTGGGCTACCAGTGGACCACAAAGATCTTGAAGTTGAGCAGTGTGTTTGTGTGAATATGTCTAGGTCTTTATAGTCCCCCTACCACCATAACATGAGGATGACTCTTAAGGACACTTTCTCAAACTGCAACTCCTTATCTTCTGCTTTTAAAGATCAAGACAAAATTTGTTATGCTTCTGCATTTCTTGCCTGTGTATTGTCAAGAGCTGCTATATCTCAGCACGTTTGAAAACTAAATGGCTCTGTAGAGATTTACAATATAAGCCTAATCCTTGGCAACCAAGCTAGAAATTTTTGGTCTAGACACCTTGCAATTTTGCATGCTTAGAGATATAGTAGCACGACTGCCCTTGAATCTCGGAACAATGGGGACCCAGGTGTCGGGATTGACACTGTCACTATGCTTCTGCAGGTAAACCATTCCAGTGGCAAACTTTGTGTAGGTGCCTTATGATGTTAACAGATTAACTTATCCAAGAGCTTTTTCGTTTCGTTATGTTCTGCCATTTGGCTTGCAAAGAGTATGTGTTTAACAGCTCCCATGTCAAGAACTTTCCACTGCATTGCTAAATGTCAAATATTTCTTTCTAATACCACCATCTGTTATGTTTGCCTTCTTTCTCCACTCACTCTCCCATCTTTCCAGGTCAGAGGCTACCCTGAGCCTCAGATCACGTGGTACAGAAATGGGCATCCTGTTCCAGAGGGAGACCATTATGTTGTGGACCGCAGCATTCGGGGGATATTCGGCTTGGTAATCAAAGGCGTGCAGGAAGATGATGGTGGTAAATACACCTGCGAGGCTGCAAATGATGGTGGGGTTCGTCAAGTGACTGTGGAACTGACAGTGGAAGGTAAGAGGATACTTATACTGTTCGTGTGATGGTTATAGAGTTTAACTAAATGAACAAGCCATGTTAAACTGTCTGGTTAAAGTCACAGCTGTGTACACATGCTTTCTCTCTGGTTCAAGAGTCAGATGCATTAACTGCATTTCACACTTTAAGACATTTTGCAGGGAACTACATGTCTATAGCTGGATAAAGTGTGTGTTCAGTTTCAGATGTGTGTGATGATGCACAGGAAATAAAAGACCTAGCTTTAAAGACTTTGCTATAAACTTCTTAATTTTCATGGAAACCACCACTCTGGACAGAAGCAAAGGCCTGGAAAGTTAGCATTTACTCTGAGGCAGTAAAAACTATGGTGATCTCCGTTGCTTCACAGCCTATCAGATAGGCACGCCGAGGCAATGGGTTTCTGGAGTTCTCCATGCATGCTTCCATTTGCTAAGCTGAACGCCTGGTTGTAATTGCATGCTTCATGTAGCACGGGCAACAGCCAAGATCAAACCCAGGAATTTTTAAGAGAGCATCTGCATATTAGATACTTGCAAACTGCCAAATTTAAAATGTAAAGAGTGACACAAAGCCAGGGAAGGATGGAAATCAATTGTGTTGCTTCTCTCTTTGCAATTTGGTCATGTCAGAGGTCTGTTGAGTATCAAAGCTCCTCAGGTCACACCTTTGTGTTGAATTCTTGAAGCAAAGCAAAAATCCACAGCAGTCCTGAAACAATCAGCAGTTGGGTTTATTCGGAGTCAAAATCTCTAACAGATATCCTCAGAGTACATACTGAAATATGCAGAGATCTGGCATGATTGTTACTGCTTTCTGTTGTAAAAATTATGCAAAATCTTTTTTTCTTCCTAGTTTTAAGTTGTGACAACTTTTATGAGTGACAACTTGCATGGAGGTGGAGGAATTTTTAAAGCTGTTTTTATACCAGTTTTTCTGACCTCGGCTTTGCCGCTGTTTAAAAGGAATTTCATGGCAGTACCCAATGACTGAATTTCTTGGAGTTTTAGAATTACATGGTCTTTATTCTAAAAATCCCTCTATGCATAAAGATAGCAAAGCGCAGGTTTTTTCTGTTCTTAGCAAAAGATATCTAGGTGGGGCTGACTGCTGTCTGAAAAAATGAGTGACTGAAACACAGTCTACTCTTTCCATCCTGTATGGCTGTCCTGTCTGACATAATGTAGATCCTTATAAGCCTCTAGAACAAATATTTTTTCGCAGCCATCAGAGCTGTTTATTTCATGCTGCTACTCTGGACCTACCCCAGGCCACTACCCTTTTTTAATGTGCCAAAGCTACCAGGAATGCTGTGTACAGTAGATGGCGCTGAGCTTACACGACTTCAGACGCATCTCCCCGTTGCTCACACCAGCAGGCATGATTAACTACTGTGCTTCAAAAAGAATCATTTTACAGAAAAAGGTAGTCTAGCCTAACACACGAATAAAAAACAAACTAAGTAAAGATCTCTTTCAGAGTCCAAAAGCTTTTTTTTTTTTTGCTATCTCAATTTGCATTAGTGCTGCACTGTAGAAATTAGACACAGTGTTTCATTCACTTGTTTAAAAATATTTTTGCATGAATAATCTGCAATGTTGTTACTACTGAGGCCAGGGGTTAGATGGTAGCTGCTAAAACTTGTTTTTGAAATTGGAGAGCCTATCTTTGGACTGCACATGACATAACCTTAAACTATAGGCGTTGCATTCCTCCTTTATGTTAGAAACCTGGAGAAATGCATATTTCACATAGTCTTTAGTATCTCTAATTCCCAAAGGTCTTGACAAAACTTCTGACTTCCTGACTTTCTGTCCTATACTGACAGGAAACTCCTTGAAGAAATACAGCCTGCCATCCAGTGCCAAAACCTCTGGGTAAGAAATCCACTGGCTTTGATGTTATTTAACAGACGTCTAAATATGTTCCAGTAGGAAAACAAGTAAAATGACTCTTTCTAAAGAATAACCGCTTCTCCTCATTTTAAGAGCCTCTTGCATTTTGTCGTTAGTTGTGATTCACTTTGAGGGCCAGTCAAAAAGGGGTGGATTCTTGTCCAGTTCTCAGTAATTCCTCACTGGAAAGGGATCCCCAAAACTCCTTACCTGTGCAAGAATCAGGGGTAATGGAGGAAAGCAAAGCCTGATGGCTAATGACTCAGATCTGCACAACATTGCATTGGAATAAAGTAACTGCTTGGCATGATTTCTCACACTTGTGAGATGGGGTTAGCAACAATGGTGAGGCTCTCACGCAGGGCAGTACCAGCTACAGCAACATTTGAAAACAAACAGTTTGGTATTTGTGAACTCAAATGCTCTTAAGTCCAAATCTCCATTTATCCCAAGCAGAATAGCTACTATGAGAGCTGCTCTGTTAGTAAAATGGTTGAGGCTGTCAGGAAAACATCAGTAGCTTGGTACAGCTATTGATCCCTCAAACCGATGGGCATTAATCTGGCTGAAAACAGAACATTCTGCTGGTATCTGCAATACTGCACCCTTCTCTGCTGCAATATTGCACCCTCTTGTCTCTGCTCTCTGATATTCAGAAATCCTTCCCCACATCTTCCATGACCTGACAGTCTCCTTATAAAGCTAGAGCAAATACTGCTGTAACAGTCATCAGTAAGAAATAAAAGCAGCTAAAATCAGCATTCTTTCACATATAATTTAAGTATTTCCAAGCCACGTAGTGAGTAAACTGTCCAGAAGAAAGAATTGTTCTGGTTTAGAGTAACTGTTAGCAAGAACGGGTTGACAGGGTGATCTGCACTGGCACACAGTAGAGCCGTCTTGCAATAATGTACTTTCTGCACTTCAGTAAGCATTTACAATTAAGTGATTGCCACTGTTTTAAAAGCCCCAGGCCTAATTCTTCCAACAGCTGAATTCATTTCTTTATAAGTAGCTTGAATTTAAGCAGAATTATTTCTGATTTATGTCACTGGCACTGAGTCACCCTGGAGGTAGACAAAAATACATGTTTCTGATTATGTTAGTGATCAGAATACAGATAGTTAAAACTGAAGATTTTAATTTAATCATTGATATGAATACTTTTTATGTGTGTTTTGAATTTTAAAATTAACTGAGATTACAGCAGTGAAAATAATAAGTGAAACTGAGGAATCATGAAGACTTTTACACAAATGTTTTACAGAAATACACACATGCTAAATAATCAAAGCAAGAAAGGACGGTCAAGGTTGCTGTTAGGTTTTGCTATACATTCAGGCTTTCCGAAACACTATCCAAATCCATTGCATTGCATGGAGTTAGAGTGATTGTCCTTGTTTTTCATTCTCAATGTGTTTTACTCCTATTCAGCATTGATAATTTTATGGTATGGAAAGTTTACGCCTTACCTAAAGAGGGAGGAGGGAAAAGAAAGGAAAATATACATTTCAGTTTATGTATATCTAAGAAACAGCCATAAAGCTGCTGATTTTCTTTTAATGTGTTAGTATATGTGTACAGATACATAAATATACAAACACCACCTAAAGACAGTCACTAAAAGACTTCTTTATTACACATTTGTGTTCTTCTTTCGTGGTAGCACGAGGAAGATGACATTAAAAGCTACCAGATATTTAATTTTATGATGAAATTAATAGCAACCATCATGTCTTGGCAGCACCTTGGACTAAGGTGATGTGATCTCTGTTAGTATCTGAAACCTGGTAGAAATGATGAGGTATTGACACATCTTACTTGCATGTGGTAAAATGCCATCTGGAAAGGAAGGCCTTGAAAATGGTTCCGTTTGCTTGAAATCAAAGGTTAAAAAAAAAAATTGCCATCTCCAATCTGCTAATGTGTGTCTGTTCTACAAGGGCCTCAGAGCAAGGAGTGTGAGTGTTCCCTTTGACACTAACAGACCTTAAATTGCACCTTTTTTTTGTCTTGCTGTGATACTGCTTGGTATTTCTTGTTTTACGGCTGTGTAACTGAGAGTTTTGGACTACAGTCACTGATGTCACTTCATTTTCATTCCACGTGCCTTTTTCCAACTGTGCCATCCATCTAAGTAGAGCTGGGCGTTTACATTTAACACACGTTCACCCGGGATGGGCGTGCTTTGGTTTTGTGCCCTTGTTATGTTTGCTTTGCAAACATTGTAGTGAATGAGACTCCAAACAGAAGCATTCCCCAAAACAAAAATCTTTACCAGGACATGTCAGAAATGTTGCAAAAACAAGTTGCTGATTCATAAATCAGAAACCACTGTGTCATTGCACTCAATTTTGAAACAAATTACATGATAAAGAATTTTGAACAGTGAACAAGTATGCACAAATAATCTATTAGGAGGCAATTAAGAAACAGAAAATGGGAAAAACTTAATGCTTGCAGTGTTTCCTATAATTTGGTTTGCCCAGCTCTGCTTATAAGCAACTGAAATTGTCCCCAAGATCTGTTATGTGAGTTATGTTTGTATGCTAAATGAGGGTGTGTAGCATTGTACTATTCAGTTGCATGAGGACACAAGAGCGATCATCCCCAGTATTTCCATTTTTTCCATTGGCCAAAAAAAATATTGTATAACTACAATCTTTGTTACCACCAATTATATACTCTTGTTGGCAGACCACTAGTCTAAAATGCTTCCTGAAGTGTCCTCTAACCACATCAGCTTCCAGGTCTTCTGTAAAACCAGGATGTCAATTGCCTTTCCAGGGGAAGACTTACTGTTCCATCTGCAGAGCACAGGCCAAGCATCTGGGGAGAGAGTCCACCAAAGTTTGCTACAAAACCCAATAGAGTTGTTGTGCGTGAAGGTCAAACAGGCAAATTCTCATGTAAAACAACAGGACGACCTCAGCCTCAAGTAGCTTGGTTTAAGGTATGATTTCCAAAAAAATTAATGTTTTCTTTCTCTTTTGAAATTTTGTGACTTGAAAAGACGAAATGCACTTGCCACTGTAAATTATAATGGTGAGAATTTACTTACAAGGAGAGCCATATTCTTCCTCATTTTTATGCTGAATAAACTCACAAAAGATAATAGCATTCCTTCTCGGTATAAACATCTCCTTTATCTGTCTCGTTGAAAATATTTGTGCAAAAAAATCATCTGAAGGCACCAAACAAGATCCAGGTTCCATTATAAAAATAGTGAGTCTGGGACATACTCAAAGACCTTACTAACTAGCTAAAAAGCGACAGACAAAGGATGGTAAATGTGAATATTATCATCATCTCTGTTTTATTGAGCATGTCCGCAGGGACTTAATGCATTGACTGTGGTTATTGAGGAGTTTCTGACAGCTGTGAAAATTACAGCTGTATTTCCCAAGTTCCATGGCAGTGTCTCAGTTATAAACTGCCTTTTCTGTATCACTCACATTGGGTTTTACCTGTATATTAGAATGAAGATGATGTTTGCAAAGAAATTAAATTGAATTGAGAAGAAAATTAACTGTTTAGGAACTAATATGCATAACAATTTGGCATGCATAATTTTTTTTTGCAAATTAAAAAAAAATAATAGTCCAGGGCAGATGAACAACAGTTCAACTGTTCAGTCTGACCTCTGCTAAAACAGCGGTGACAGAAAAGTGCGTGACATAAAATAAAGGAGACCTGAGTTGTCAACTTCAGATCTATGTTAAAATTGGGAATTGTGAGCAGCTGTCATTTACAAGAAAGCTTTGTAAATGACTAATATTTAAAAATCATTAGACTATTAAAAAAACATTGAAGACTTAAGTCCTAGTGCCCCCTTTGGGCGTACACAGATCTCCAGCCACTTTTTTGTTGTTAGTAAGGAGGCAGCTTTCAGGTGATAATTAAATATTATACTGATTAGGCCATCTTTACTGAAACTATTAGTATTTTAGAGAATTACAATTCCTTTCATTAATTTGAAAGAGCAAATATATGACTGTTCTGTTGGCATCTTGTTCCCCTTCAACAAACAGTTGCCTTATGCGTGGTAAAAAAAAAAAGCTTTTCTCAGGGCTTTTATTTTCTTCTGCTGTCTCCAGGTTTTCGGGGGGCAGGGGGAAGAAACCACAAAAAAACTCAGAAGGCTTCTCATAGAGCAGGGAAATGCTTCCAAGTCATCGTCTGCTTTATTCCAGACTTATCCTTGTTGTCTGTAATACAAGGGTGCCAGGGTACATCTCGGGAAAGAAGCAGCCTCGTGCTGTCTGCTTCTCCCTCCAGCTGCCGTCAGTTCTTTTGGGCCTGCTGGCTCTCTAGGCAGTCTGCAATGCAGCTGCTCCACAACAGCCTGCTTACAGTCCCGCCAGACTCGCTCAGGTTTTCCAGCCATGCAACTCAGTGCAAAACAGGATTTGTCATTCAGTTCTCTTTGTTCAGGACTGCGTGGTAAACAGCAAATAGGGATTAGCAGTCCAGCAGCTTGGATCTGCACTTTGGTACTTCTTCATACATGTTGTTGCCATTTGTTAGAGGTTTTATTATATATTTTGCTATTAATTGTCAGCTTCTGTAATGTGGTATTCTATAATCTGGCATTCATTGTCTTTTCAAATGAATGATGTATGCAAAGTTTGTGTTACTCGCAGCTCTATGAGTTCTGTTTATGTCCTTAAAAACATATTGCAACACTTGCAGGTGTGCATATATTATTCTGTAAAATACCACAGATGTGTTGTTCAGAGGTTCAGCAGTCATACCATTGCTGGCCTGCAGACACCCAGTCCACTGTCTTGAACTTATGCTCAGTCCATCGCTTTTGGTTAAACTGGTTTTCTTTAGGCTTTCATAATATTATTTTAGCACCTATTTTGAGCACCACGAAGCTGTCTTTCAAGAATTCATATGCTCTGTAAAATGCAAATGTATTGTTGCCCTTTATCAGAGTTTTATTGGCAGGTTATTGTTTTGAAGCATGTTCTTGCATCCCTATGCCTCATGCATGGCTTAAGAGGTAGTCATGCCTGTGATTTGGCTAGCTGCAAACATGCTCAGGCCCACAATGCTTCTGGTCATATCAGGATGTTGTTGCAGGGTACTTCTGAGGGGGGTAGGTATATCAGCTTGGCCTCAGTATCATGGAAATGAACTTACATGGCTGCTGGACCACATCTGGCTAGTGCAGAGCCAATAGAGGACCACCTTCTGTACAGCGTGGAAGCTTTATAAACAAAATGGCACTTTTCAAAACTAATGAATAAGCTGTTGTGTAAATGTCTTACTCTGCTTATTTTTTTCGTTCCCCTTTTCTTACTTTTTAAGTTGCAAAGAACAGGAGCTTATCATAGAATCATAGAATGGTTTGGGTTGGAAATTACCTTAAAGATCATCTCGTTCCAACCCCCTTGCCATGGGCAGGGACACCTTCCACCAGACCAGGTTGCTCAAAGCCCCGTCCAACCTGGCCTTGAACACTTCCAGGGAGGGGCATCCATAGCTTCTCTGGGCAACCTCTTCCAGTGTCTCACCACCCTCAGCGTGAAGAATTTCTTCCTTATATCTAATCTAAATCTCCCCTCTTTCAGTTTAAAACCATTACCCCTCATCCTATCACTGCATGCCCTTGCAGAAAGCCCCTTTCCAGCTCTCTCCCAGGCCCCTTCAGGTACTGGCAGGCTGCTGTAAGGTCTCTGCAGAGCCTTCTCTTCTCCAGGCTGAACAACCCCAACTCTCTCAGCCTGTCTTCACAGGAGAGTTGCTCCAGCCCCCTGATCATCTTCAAGTCCCTCCTCTGGACTCACTTCAACAGGTCCATGTCCTTCTTACGTTGGTGTCCCCAGAACTGGATGCAGTACTGCAGGTGGGGTCTCACAAGAGCAGAGGGGGAGAATCACCTCCCTTGACCTGCTTGCCATGCTTCTTTTGATGCAGCCCAGAATACAGTTGGCCTTCTGGGCTGTGAGCGTGTATCACCAGCTCATGTTGAGCTTCTCATCAACTGTATCACCACTAAACCCCTGACAGGAACTAGCTTTTTTAATTCAAATAGGACCTACAGGACCCAGATAGCAGTGAGCTGATAGAGACTTCAGGTATGACAGTGTCTGAAATCACGGCAGTGTTTCTCAAATGTTTATTGACTAAAGCCCTACAAATAATAGATTTGTACGTTTTCCATTTCTAAACTTAGGATAGGAACAACTGTGGTGCCTGACAGAAAGGGACTTCTCTTTAATGGCTAGTGCTGAAGCAGAAGTACTGATTTGCTCACAAATGAGGTGTTGGTCAACTAGTTTGTAGATTTTAAAAGCAAAAATTGTGGTTCTGATCATCCAATCTGTGTAACAGAGAGCATGGAACTACATGTGTTTCTTCCCGCCTCAAAGCTGTACCTTTTGATTCAGCTTCAGTGTAGCACTGCAAAGGAGTTGTGTTGCAGCAATGCCTCTCTTAACGTATGCCTAGTGCCTTCTCCCACCCCACCTGGCCACTGATGAGGTCCTCTTACGCAGTTTTTTCCGGTTCCTGAAGTGATACAGCCTAAAGCAGCTATTGAGGGATAGAGACCTCCTCCCCAAGTTGAAAGTTTTTGCTTGGAAGTGTGATGTTTGACTTCCTGGAACAAACATGAACAGAAAACTAGTTTGAGCCCACATACAGTGAAAGGAAGTTTTTCTAGGAATATGGATATAGTAAAAAATGAAAAGCCAAAACCCAACTAAGGTGAGTGGGTGAAAAAGTGCAGGGAAAACCAGCCTCCTGCAGATATGAATTGTAGAGCTTTTGGACACAGTTTTTTTGTTTATACCATCTGAGTATTATTCATAGAAGGAATTTGGCTAAAAGATAAGAGAAATACATTTTGGCCTGATGTTTTACCGAAATTTTTCTTGCTTGTTTTCTCTTACCAATAGCTGAGCATCTCATGGTGTCTTGTGATATTTGCAGGGTGATATTCAGTTGCAGCAAAATGAGCGTTTCAACATGTTTGAGAAAACAGGCATCCAGTTCTTGGAAATCCAAAATGCTCAGCTTGCTGATGCAGGAATTTACACATGCACAGTGGTAAACAGCGCTGGGAAGGCATCTGTGTCTGCAGAGCTCACCGTTCAAGGTACAGCAAAGTGTTTACAGGAGGGAGCACAAGTGAACCACAGATGTTCCTTTAAAATATATTTAATTGTGTTCTCAGTATAAGCATTTACTTTTTGCCCGTTATCTTCCTCTGTCTTTGTTATATGATACTATGATAGCTTGGAGTGTGATACAGTGAAAACGTTGTGTTGGTTCAATAGGAAAAAGGCTATCCAAATGCTTTGTAACAACTTAAAAAACAACTTTTCACGTTTACTGTCATTTTGACCTCCATATGTTTTGAACACAGATTTTAATTTCAGCAAATGGAAACCTTACACTTGTCATTATAATCAGTACTTGATTTTATATTTGTTCAGTACGAACTTGAGATGTGCACTTACACCAGCTCCCTTTTGGGAAACCAAATTGTATCTGTATTTGTAGAACCAGGAAAGTAAAGTAAAGGAGTGTAACTCTAAGAGAGTAAAAACAGCTTAATGAAATTAAAATTCAGGCTTCTCATCTTCCAACTCTGACTTATTTCACTACTGTTAAAGTAAATAAATGTCTTTATATAAATAATTTAGGTTGTTCTATTCCATATATGGAATTAATTTTGCAGTTTGATGCTTCTTAGGGTGCTCTTTGCATCAGCCTCAAAATCATACCGCCTTCAGCAACCTCACTAAAGAGGAATTTCATCAGTCAGTGGGTAAGCAGTCACTGGACCCAATTAAATAATTAAATCGACAGCTGCTGCCTTCAGCTGCAGTCATAAGATCAGTGGGTTACATACACACCCAGCAGTGAATGTTTTGATGTAAGATTTTTAGGTTCACATCAATGCTATTACCCTATAAGATATCAAGAATATAAATAACAAGAGGATTTACATTTGGGATCCTCAGAACCACAACTAGCCTTTACTACTTAAAGCTGTACTGTCTATCTCTAAGTTCCAGTCTGATGAAGCTATTGTAGTAGGAGCTTCAAGAGGTTGCCTATTCAACTGATGTTTTATAGCAAGGGCCATTTTGTTCGATAAGCCTTTTTTTAAAACATGAAACTTGATCCTTACTTGCTCTCCCTGAAGTGGTGAGCTTTCTGTTGTGTAATGGGTACATTTTCCTTGAGAGATGATGCAGAACTGGGGTCACAAAGTCAGTTGTGGTATATGTTTGCTTCAGATACTGACCACATCTCTGAATAATGCCAGCATTCTTTCTTGGATTAGTACAGGTCAGTAAAAAGGGCGCTCTTTTGCAATATACTTGACTAATCAGATGATTCCACTTACCTAACCANTTGTGTTCTCAGTATAAGCATTTACTTTTTGCCCGTTATCTTCCTCTGTCTTTGTTATATGATACTATGATAGCTTGGAGTGTGATACAGTGAAAACGTTGTGTTGGTTCAATGGGAAAAAGGCTATCCAAATGCTTTGTAACAACTTAAAAAACAACTTTTCACGTTTACTGTCATTTTGACCTCCATATGTTTTGAACACAGATTTTAATTTCAGCAAATGGAAACCTTACACTTGTCATTATAATCAGTACTTGATTTTATATTTGTTCAGTACGAACTTGAGATGTGCACTTACACCAGCTCCCTTTTGGGAAACCAAATTGTATCTGTATTTGTAGAACCAGGAAAGTAAAGTAAAGGAGTGTAACTCTAAGAGAGTAAAAACAGCTTAATGAAATTAAAATTCAGGCTTCTCATCTTCCAACTCTGACTTATTTCACTACTGTTAAAGTAAATAAATGTCTTTATATAAATAATTTAGGTTGTTCTATTCCATATATGGAATTAATTTTGCAGTTTGATGCTTCTTAGGGTGCTCTTTGCATCAGCCTCAAAATCATACCGCCTTCAGCAACCTCACTAAAGAGGAATTTCATCAGTCAGTGGGTAAGCAGTCACTGGACCCAATTAAATAATTAAATCGACAGCTGCTGCCTTCAGCTGCAGTCATAAGATCAGTGGGTTACATACACACCCAGCAGTGAATGTTTTGATGTAAGATTTTTAGGTTCACATCAATGCTATTACCCTATAAGATATCAAGAATATAAATAACAAGAGGATTTACATTTGGGATCCTCAGAACCACAACTAGCCTTTACTACTTAAAGCTGTACTGTCTATCTCTAAGTTCCAATCTGATGAAGCTATTGTAGTAGGAGCTTCAAGAGGTTGCCTATTCAACTGATGTTTTATAGCAAGGGCCATTTTGTTCGATAAGCCTTTTTTTTAAAACATGAAACTTGATCCTTACTTGCTCTCCCTGAAGTGGTGAGCTTTCTGTTGTGTAATGGGTACATTTTCCTTGAGAGATGATGCAGAACTGGGGTCACAAAGTCAGTTGTGGTATATGTTTGCTTCAGATACTGACCACATCTCTGAATAATGCCAGCATTCTTTCTTGGATTAGTACAGGTCAGTAAAAAGGGCGCTCTTTTGCAATATACTTGACTAATCAGATGATTCCACTTACCTAACCACACTATATAATGCCTAATTCTTTCATTATCAATTAAATTGGGTCATAGGAGTTACTGCAAGATGCTAGCAGACAATCAAGGATCTCAGAATTGCTGCACTTTCTTTTAAGTCCATGCAATCTCATATATAGATAAACTTGTTCCAAGAGCTACATTTTTCCCCCAAGTTCCCACAGTGGAAAGTGGAGAGGGAGGGGGATAATGTGCTTTTAATTGACAGGGTTGCATGCTATTGTCTTGTCTGCAACCCGTAGTTATTGAGCTTCCTCTTCTGCGTTGCTCCAGTCTCTTTTCAGCTTTAATTTTTATGTGAAGAATTTCTGTTACTGTTTATTGACAGGTTTATTGACATGAGGTCAATGGGTTACTTCCCTCTCTCACTGCAACTTTTGTGTGTGTGTAAATAGATTCTTTCGGTCACTCTGAATGGTGCAGCAAGTCCAAGCATTTATATGTGGATTTTTGGTTGCAAAACACAGTGGAAATCAGAGCATCATCTATCACATGTTTTTGTCTTCCCTGAGGCAAAGACTCTGAAAGCATTTTTAAGGAGTATTTGTTGATGACTTACTAAAATTCATTATCTTGAAAATTGATATTAAATGTCTTTCTACTGTAGTTTCTAGCCTCACAGCTGACAACAGCGTAGATGGCAATTTGATCTGACCAGGAGAAAACAAGCTGCATCCTGTAGCATTAACTAGGAAAAATCGAGAGATGTGGTTGATACTTGATCTGGAGTGGTATTTCTCTCCACCTAACTATTTATTATCTCATGCTGCCTCCAAGGGAAATGCTGTCAAGGTTTGGGAGAATGCATGGAGAATTACATACACATGAACTAAGAGACTGACTATGGGCAAATATGTGCTCAGATATATCAACGCAACTGATGAGGTACTTTGACAAATCAATATAGCTCAGCCATGTTCCCAGATTTCCTGGTAGTGTTGCAAGTGAAGAAATGTGATATATGAGCTTTTGTGATGTTCATGTTAAACATTATAATCCTTGCTACACAGCAAATGAGTTGGTAAAAGCTTACAGGTCAGCTCAGGTTTTATTAATTTGGTTTTGTCTTTTAGCTAGAGGACAGCTGCATTTTCCCTGTGGGCATGCTCAGGTGTTTGCCTTTCTCCACTTCTACAAGCTCTGTGGAGTGTCTGTAAGATTTGATGAGCTGCCTCCCAGTTGGAATCTCTTCCTTACTTCTCTCCCCCAACAAGGAGCTTTTGAGGCTCACAGAACCTTTAGTTCTCAAGAGACTTGAGAACTTGGTTGACCCAGCAATATCTCAAAATGGACCAAGACCTCTTTGTGTTTCAGCTGAGCATCTTACTGTCGTCTGTATCAAATTTCAGGTGTGGTGATAGTCAATCTTGACTTCAATAAATTGAAAATACGAAGAGTGAAGGTTCTTAAGTATATTCTTTGGTTAAATTTTTCAAATTTATGAAATTGTGTACCATATTGTATGTATAGGTTACCTGTTTTATTCTTTTTTTATTTCAGGTCCAGATAAGACTGACATGTACGCTCAGCCACTGTGGTATGTTTTTACTGGAGTACTTTCTCAGTATATTTAATTGCAGTGCACTAATTTTGACATTTACTGCATGAGCCTTCCTCACAAAGTGCTAAATCTCTTTGTGTCGGTTTGTATTTGGAAGTTAGAAAAAGTTTACTTGGAATGAGATTCTCATACTGCCAAGTTCTGCTGTCCTGGTAGACTCCTATGCAATAGTTTGTGAAAGCGATGGCAACGCGATGAAGTAGAGTTCTGGTCTGGTTGAGCAAAGCAAAATTCAGATGGCTTTATGCTCCCCGTTCCTATGTAGCCAAATAGTTATATAATCAAACCAAAAACTATGTCAGGAGAAATTGTACTCTGTACCAATTGGTCAAATTTCCTTTTCAGAGTCAAAAACCTGCATGCATCATGTGAGTACTGAGCTGGTTGTTCTTTGCTGTCATAAGCAAAGCATAGTATGTCCATGGTCTTTGCTGTTGTCTGAAAATACATACAAAAATATGGGTAAAGTAATAAGAAACAAAAAATTTCAAATTTTAGGGCTTTATCAAGAATTTTAAAGTTAAATTACTCTGACTTTAAAAAAATCTTGTAAAATGGCTTTTCTTCATGAATAGAAGATGAAGAAATGAAACGCTTTAAGCTGACTATGTAAGACACCTTCATGAAGGCCAGTTGCTTTACAGTCTTCAGGGTGTTTAATCTGTCTTCACATGCCCTTGGAGGAATTTCAAAAGGGCATGTTTACTTTGTCCTAAGTCCATGTCCACTGCCAAGTGGCTCTGAAAATACTGTGCTACCCTGTTTTTCAGGTCTGTGTGATTTTTAGGAACATACTTTAGAATAATTTTAGTGTGCATGAAACTGCAGTTCTACAGCCAGAACTCCCCACGTACGGGGTTCTCCAGAGTAGTTTTGCCTCCTCCATCATTTATTTACAAAAAAAAGGGATATTTTGTAAAATGTGAAAGTCTTACAGTTGTAACTGCAAATCTCATAGGCATTAATTCTCTGCTACATTTAACTCTGGCTGAAGAAAGTACCCCAATAAATATCCTGAATTTCCCTGGGAGAAGTCGATGGCACTAAGTATAGCAAAACAGATCTGAACTAGAAATTACTTCTAGTACTTCAAATATGTTCCAATTCTACCTTGGAATAATACTTTGGAAGTGTGAGACAGATGCAGTGCTCTACAGGTAATAGCTTAGTGGTCAGGGCAATCAACTGCAGTGTAGGAAACTTAGATTCAGGTCCCCAGTTAGTCAGCTACTCTTGTGCCCCCAAGTTACTGAGCAGCAGATCCATCAGAATTCTGAGAAACTCTTCCTAATCAAACCATAGCTGATACTGTTACACCTAATCAGTTGATTTTTTTTTTTGGCAACACCCCGTCTCCCTCCCCTAGACTTTAGTCAAGTTTCCTGATCAGTCCTCTTTTGAAATCACCTAAATTACAAGACACCATAATTAGAAATAGTAAATTCACTGCGCAATTTACATTTGCATTTCCTTTTAGGGTACTGTTTTCTTTGGTATTTTGAGCTATAATTATATGTGTCCTCAATTTATTAAAGCTTGAAGTAGTGTTACATCACGATCATTCCTGGGTCTCATGTAATTGCTCTCTATCTAAGGCAGTGCGTGCAAGGTTAGTGTCTGACTCACAAAACATGTTAGAACCTGAGCAGTGGATTTGTATCCAGAAACTCCTCAGTTGAGACAGTGTCTGAGCACTTATCACATTTTGTGAAGCTTTTCACTTCACCTCTTTCATCCACGTTCTTAATCTGTGTGAAGGAAACTAAAGGCTGATTAGTTCACCTTCTTGCTAAGGGCTTGCACATTTATATCACTTCTGATAATAATAATTAGTCTTTATACAGTGTCATATATCTGTAAACTTATCATTTTCCTTCAGCATGCCATCAAAACCAACAACACTTGCTGTTAAAGCCATTGAAAATTCAGAATTCAAACAGGCAACTAGCAATGGGATTGCTAAAGAGCTGAAATCCAGCAGCACTGGACTCATGGTTGAAACCAAAGACAGGGTGTCAGCAAAGAAAGAGACCTTTTACATCACCAGAGAAACCAAAGACAGTAAGCAAGGGCAGCAACACGAAGCCAATGCAGTGTCTCCTCAGGAACCTAAAGAAGGAACAAAGGGATCTCAGGTCTTGCAGAAAACTTCAAGCACCATCACACTACAAACTGTCAAACTGCAACCAGAACCAAAGGCAGAACCCCAGGCCACTTTTATCGGACAGGGTGAAGACAGGAAAAGGGCTGTGCAGCCCCTGATGTCAGCTCAACAAACCCCATCTCTGGCAGGGCAAGTCAGTCCGAGGAGCAGAGAAGCAGAAAACAGAGCTGGAGCCCGGAAGACTGTCATGGAGGATAAGAGGGGACCTTCAGGAATCCCCCCTCAGTTTGAGAGCCGTCCACAAAGCCTGGAAGCATCAGAAGGCCAGGAGATTAAATTCAAGAGCAAAGGTAAAGGGATGAAAGTTATCAGGGCATGGGGTTAGTCAGGTACCCCTTCTGTGTGTGGAAGTGAGGAAGCCATTCCTTCTTCACTGCAACCTCCTAAAGCATTTCAGAAATAGATACAGAATCTCATGCTGTTTCTACAACACCCTTCTCAATGAAATTTTCAAATCGTCCATCCCTTCTCTCATCTGGAGCTTCCCCGGATGTAATCAATGGCACTCTTTCTAGGAGGTAGTTTTAGGGCCTCTTATATGAGGGTGCAAGAGACAAAATGGATGGTACGCTTTCCAGAACTGTTATTAGTTATATTGCCCTTGAACATAAAAAATGACCAGATAAGAAACTACAATCAGTCACTCCCTTGCAGCATCTACTTTTACCCCTCACATTTGGTCAATCAGTACTGATCTGAGTGCTTCCTAACACCTGAAATGATAAAGTCAGAAGTAAAAGGGAGGTTTGGAGTCGCTCCACAGAATTTGGACAGATTTTAACCTCTCAGAAGAGTAATGAGAACTGTATTTTGCTGAATCAAGGGTGTAGATTTGGAACAACTTTTTTATTTTTTACTACAGTTTTAGTAGAAAATAATTTTTAAGCATTTTTCTGCTATTTTTAAAAAATAGCATTCACACTTTAAGGTATTCCCACAAGTGTGAGAGAAAGTGTTTTTATGTCTCTGGAGGAAAACCAAATCGCAACAAAAACATGGTAATTGATTTCATTTTTTTATAGTTCTTGTCCCTTGAGGAAATAATAGAATTTATTGTAAGGAGGGGAGGAAATATTCCAAAAACGCTGTCACCTTTTGAATAGTTTATTTTTCAGGTATATTAGTACTAAGAACAAGGTTTAACTAATGCATGAACCTGTTTGGAAGGGAAATGTAGTCCCTGTTGTACAGAAACCAAGGAGATCGTTCATTTCTGATTGAAGCCAGTGGGCGTCTTTTCATTTGGCTTTGGACCCAAAGCACAAACTCTTGTATGCAAAGGCAAGGAGTCTGTAGGGAAGTTATAGTGGAATGCCCCTAGTGCACTTTAATAAGTAATCCAAGAAACTCTCTTTCCTCAGAATCCTATCCGTAAAGGGTGATGAGGGTTGCTTTCACAGGTACCTCTGATTCCTGGTTGCAACGGACAATGAAAATGCTATTACACCCTTAAGAAGGCTTCTACCTGCCAGGTGTCAGCTCAGCATTCTTCTGGATCTGTACAGTTACTACAAAGCATCCAGGTTGTTTGATACTTCAGGGCTTGATCTATTTTTTTCCCCTCAGCTTTTGGAGGTTCTCCCACTTCCACTGTTCTTCACTAATTGTCTGTGGATTCCAATGTGTTCTTCCTCTGCTACGTAGGAAAGATAGTGTTTTCTGAATAATAACTTCTAGCTTCTAGTGGAGAAAATTCACAGAAAAAAGGACATTTCCTGCTTTCTGGTGTATGCAATGGGCATTCCATTTTATACCCAATTTGTGGGTGTAAAGGTAACCTGCCCTCTTCCAAATTTTTTATGGATTTGGAGAATTTGGAGCTGGATTTAGGGGCTGCTTTGTTTTTCAAAGAGAAGGAATTCCTTGCTATTGTATTTTTAGTCACTTGTATCTGGTGGGGTCATGCTTCTAGCTAAGGGTTGGGGGGTTGGACTAGATGATCTCTAGAGGTCCCTTCCAACCCCTACCGTTCTATGATTCTATGATGATTTATATAATTATGTATGTGTAAATCATACCTAATTTAAACTAAAGCAAATAATGGAGTTACACTGAGGGGAATACCTGTTCATAAAAATTGAAATACCTGATTGTCTAGTTTCAGGGAAACCAAAACCAGATGTGGAGTGGTTCAAAGAGGGTGAACCTATTAAAGCTGGAGAAGACGTCCAAATATATGAAGAAGATGGAATTCATTGCCTACAGTTAAAGAAAGCCTGCTTGGGGGACAGTGGATCTTATAGCTGTGCAGCTTTCAACCCCAAAGGCCAGACTTCCACCAGCTGGTTGTTAACTGTCAGAAGTAAGCAAGCTGTTGTGAGCTGATTTGCACTTTGAAAACTGTGGCTGTGCTTTTCTAAAGTGTCAGAGGGTGATGGCTACAAAATTTCTATTACGATTTTTCAATGCAGGTTAATTCTGATTCCTAGCTCTTTGAATAATGTGGTGTGGGATAGCTGGCAAGCCGCTTTTTGCATCAGTTTCCCTTCTGACCTTTTGTTTTTGTTGTTTGTGTAGCTAAAACCATGTAATTGAATGTTTTGTACGTCGGGAGGCCTATTACCCACTGAAGTTTTCTATTAATGCTTGTATTTAACTCAAGTTGCAGAAGATTTTATTGTTGTCATTCTGCATTTAGTTCTTTTGGAGATGCTTAGCATTTCTGTGGAACACTGCATATCTGAAATGTTTTGCAAGCACAAAACAATCCTGTGCAGTAAAGTGAATAAGAAGAAAAGTGAAGGAATGAGAATTGCACTCTATTACTGGTCTAGTTGAAAGATTTGTTGCCCCCTTAGCAAATTCTGTCCTCAATTCTAATCTTTTAACCTGGTTTTAGGTTTTGTCCTGCAGCTATGATCATGTTTATGCAACATTTCTCTATTTACTGTGCCTGAGGTTAAACCAGGATACCCAAGATAGTCTCTTTCTATCTCACGAGACCTGTAAACTGCATGCTTACCTCACCCTGTTTCCCTGCCAGCCAGGGGAAGTTTGGGAGAGGGACCAGGAGAAGACAGAGGAGGGAAGAATTATCCTTCC
The DNA here is from genome assembly GCA_013398225.1 of Steatornis caripensis. Lineage (NCBI taxonomy): Eukaryota > Metazoa > Chordata > Aves > Caprimulgiformes > Steatornithidae > Steatornis > Steatornis caripensis. The sequence goes on along the minus strand of VZSC01008684.1, from coordinate 452,558 downwards.
TGTTCTTTGTGCTGAACTCTCTGGTAATATGTTGCATACACTTCTAGCAATTGGCAACAAATGGTGGATTCTGGCACAGAAAACCACCACCCAAGATACAAATTGAGGGCTGGCAACACCTGACTTGTAGGTTACAGAAGAACCTCTTCCTTATACCAGTCCATTGCTCAAGATGATTTCTATTTCCCAATAAAACATTTCACCATGATTTTGATTTTTTTTTTTTTTTTTTTGCTTGTTTACATGGAATGAATCTCTTAGCCCAGCCATGTCACCTAAACGTACCTAGAAAAAGTTCTAAGTCATAAAGATAATTTTTTCAATTTGGGCTAAAGGAACTGTTTTCATTTTGGTTTTAAAGGGCCTAAAGTTCAAGAGGTTGCTCCATGCTTTTCCAGTGTCTTGAAAGGATGCACTGTGAGTGAAGGTCAAGACTTTGTGCTGCAGTGCTGTGTAGGAGGCGTACCTGTGCCTCAGATCACATGGCTTCTCAATGGTAAGTAATCCACTGGTTTACAATACATGCATGCACACACTTACATCCACAGTCTCAAATGCCACTCTGATCAGTACATAGCAAGGCTGTGAATACTGCACAATGCACTTTAAATCACTGTAATATATTCCAGTAGAATATTTGAAGAAAATAATTTTATATGTACATAATATGCATAAAGGGTGGTTTTCTTGAGCAGTTTTCTCTCTTACTGCAGTTTTCCAGTATGTCCAGGAGGGGACTCTAGTGACAAGATTGTAAGCAGATGAGTTTCCCGAGTTTTGTTAAACACAGCTTTTCACCATGCTGCAATAACATCCGTGTTGCTACACTATTCTGAATCCTGTGCTACCCCCACTCCTTTGGCACTAGCCTCTGCTCAGAGAGTAACGGGTTGGCACCATGATCCTGCAGGGATAATAAGTTCTAAGCAAAATAAGTGCAGTATGTCACTCTTTACCATAGGAAGGAAAGCCATGCCGGATTCCACCGTTCCATCAGCTGGGCAGGTCATAATTGGTATTAGCAGTTATGTCCCCAGGAATTTAAAATGACAGCTTTGCTGCTTGCTTCTCTACTAGGAATTTGTTCCTTGAGATTATAATGCTTGCCCAAAGCTGACTAAAAAAAAAGGATAAGTAAAATATTTTTTATTTTTATCAGACTGTATAATTTCCTACCTTGTCCTGATTACACAACTGAACACAAAAGTTTGCTTAGCAGTCCCCTCTCAATATTGGAGTGGGGCCCGAACATCAGTGTTTTGCTTAGATCCCAAATTATTTCAGAGATACAGGGACTATACATTTTGGCTAAGGGCTCTTTCTACTTCGAGCCATATCTGTTCAACACTAGACAGATTTATTCAACTTAACCCTTGATCAGCTCTGTTACTCCTGAAGTGCAATTGATTTTTTGCAGACTCTCCCAGGCTGCCTATCTTTGTGTGTATGTGTGTGTCTATGTCATTTAAAGACAAAGCATAGCATACTTCCCCATAAAGACGTTTACTTCAGGCTGTTTTGAAATTATTTATTTGCACATGATCTCTGTTTTTCATTAGCTGTTCAGAGTAAATGAGATAGATAACTCAAAAAGGTGGCAGGGCAAATGAACCATGACCTTGAGATTGGTATGTTCCCACAACCTGGTCTGTTCCCTTTCCCAATAGCTCCATGTCTGCAATAGAAAGGCCACTGCTTTACATACAACATGAAACATGTGAGTAAAGGCTCTGACACTCTCCCTTTGGAAATAATTTGTTTCTCTGTCTGAAAGCTACTCCGCAGTTCTTCCTTTGCAGGCGTGAGTAGAATCACTGTTTTGCTATGCAGGAATTGTGTCTTGCAGCACAGAAGGAGTAACTCTGACCCGTAGGGTCAGTCATTTCATCTTCATGTTCCAAAGGTACTGCCTGCTCAAAAAGGGTTCCCTTAGTCATTGAATGATGTAGTTATACCCAGTTGTCTTCCACATACAGAGCATCTTCAGGTTTCAAATGACTTTCTGTGTTACAGTTCATTAGGCATAGATACAGATCTCCATTCATGTAACCGTATTCTGCTTTCCTGACCAGAAAATTGTTGTCTCCTGAAAAATACAGCCTAAGGATCAATAAGCAACTTGTTTCTGTAGACCTTCAGTATGCATTGTGCCCCCCCTGCTTTTTTCAGAATGTTTGTTCTGCATTGACCTTTCTTCTCATTAATCTCAGATGAGTCTGCCCCTGTTCGGGTATAGCCATGTTTATATTGCCTCCAAGATTCTAACTGCAATTGGATCAATATCACAAGGAGGCAAAAGCAGGTGGGGTTCTTTTCAGATAGTTTGATTTCAAACCATTAGGGTTCTGTAAGCGAAAGCCAGTGCATTAACTCCACTCTTAAATCAAAAGGCAGTGATCAGTCTGAGTAACAGAAGCAAGAGAAACTATCATACTAACAAAAATTAGGGACATCATACATTATTCTAAAGACATAAGCACACTACTTTCATTCCAGACTCCTAAAACATACTACTATAGTTTGATGCTTCTCTGTCTTGCATCTGGTTGTGATACATAACTGTTTATATACCATTTTGATACAAACCTGAATGGATTGTAAACAGTAGTTTAATGCTGATAATTTCATGTACGCTCCTTGGGTCATTATTTTATCTAAGGACTAAATTGGCTATTGTGATATCCATTTGAATGCAAACATTTCCTTCCTCTCTACCAGCTATCTAGATACTACAAACTTCTCATATTCATATCCATTACCAAATAAATGAAAGTTTTATTTCTGGTCCTGAAATATTGCTCCAAGCAGACATAACAGTGCTTTTGGCAAAATGACGTGATGGAGGCTTTCATCAATTTGCCATATGAAGAAAACAGTATATTCACAGTACATAATTTAAGGCAGGCAGACAAATTTTGCTTTAAGAAAAGGTGTATTACAATCTGCTGTCCGTGCTTGGAACATAGAGATTTTTAAGTTCACAACTGATAGGCTATGGCAGAGAAAAAAGCAACCCGCTGAGACCGATCATACTACTGTTCAAAATATAGCACTTTTGCAGAACTCCATAGAAATAAAAATCATATGGGACGAGATGTGTAAAGTTCACAAGAAAATATCAAATGCAAATTGTCTGCTAAGCATGACAATTATAATAAACTAGAATTAATTTTTTAAAGGAACAGTGAGAAAAGTATGTATATCTTGATGAAATAATGAATGTAAAGATGAAGTTATCAAACCATGAGAAACATGAACAGAAGGCTGCTTTGAGAAACAGAAAAAAAATAGGAAAAAAGCAGAACAGTCTCATTCCTGGGCTGGCCAGCCCTTGATACTGAACAGCCTGCATGCCGTCCAATCTGCCTTCCCGCAATCTTCATGGAATCCACACCACCTGACCTAAAAGACTTGCGAAAACTTCTTGTACAATGTTACATATAAGTACTACTTTAGATATTGACCATTTTTACTGGCTGTGACTACATACGAATTTAAAACATTTTCCAAGCCTTTATGTAGATTGACCTCTCTTTCAGGTCAACCAAGACAAAAAATAGCTGATGTATGCTGTGCATTGTCTATAATTACTTCTTAGCATCTGTGAGAATGAGTAGTTTTTCCATATTCGTAGAGACTGCACAAATAAGAGCTACCTGACTGAACTATGGATTTCATTTGAGCTCTTCTTTGCAGCTCTACCATCTTCAGGTTTTTTCTTGTACTTTTCTCTACTTTAATAATGTGAAGCTTTTTTCCAGGTTTTTCAAGACAGTTCTTTTGTCCTGTTGCTCTCACTCTGCCCTTTGTTTTAATTTTCTTTCTGAGTTTTCACTGATCGACTAGCAAATCCCCTGAAAGCAAACTTCTTGTGGTTTAGTTCTGGCCTCACCAAAGCGTTATAAAGAACTTTTTACACGTACTCTCTGTGGCAGTACTTCAGCATGTAACTCTAGTTTACTTTAGCTTCTTTAAATACGTTATTGGTAACTTCTTTTTAAATTGCAGGAATAAGGTCTATATGACTATATTTTAAATATCTTCATTTTCATATTGCTTTTCATGTGTTTTTTTTTTCCCCTAGGCCGAATTGAACCTCTTTCTGCTGAATTTAAAAACTGTATGACCATGACTTTAGCATAACAATTCTCTGAGTAGTGTTTGGTTTTTGGGTAGCTTTCTAATCTGTCCAGAAAGCTTTTAATAAATAGGCCAGGGGAAAATTTCCTTTCTTTTGGCATAACATGCCAGCAGAAAAGTATTTTTTGTTATTGTTCCTGCTGCCAAGCTGTCATGGAGATTTGACTGTTCTGCCTCTGGAGAAGGGAACATTTCACTACTGGGACAGTTGTTTTTATTAGATCAAAATATACGTACAATGGACATAACTTAGAATCTTGCTGCAGGTTATTCCTCAAGCCTGATATACTTGTGTTTGTTTTCTGGGATCTGATGAAAAGGCTATTCTGTAAGTGAATTCACTATTCTGTAAATAGTATTAAAAAACAGTCGCAGTTTTGTTAGGTGCTGGAGTGAAAAGGAGGATGTCCGGACAAAATTTGAGGACACGGTAAAGGAGACTACATTTTTTTTTCCATGTAGAACACTTACCCTGTTCATTTGCTTATTCGTAATAGAAATAAAAAGGCATTTTTCTAGTTTTGATGATGCAGCTTTTAGCCTGAGTGTATTTCTGTTATGGTTATCATCATAGCGTCATTAGGCACCATTAACAGTTTCCATGTCAGAATCCCAGACAAGGTCCCTGTCAGATTAGGTATTCTACAGTCAGACCAGGAAAGGGGTCCGGTGCCCCGTGTCCTCTTACAGAAAGCTTTGCTTAGGCTTCAGCTCTACATGTACATACTTGAATGAAATCTTATTCACGGATGCAAAAAGTGTGTGATTGGACCTAATTCATAGTTACAACAGTCTGTGCGTAACTGAGTGACAGGGAGCTCAGAGGAATCAATCATAATATGTGACCTGTGAAGAAGGTGGAGAGAGTTTATTCTAAAATTGGAGTCTTCTGGGCAGTTGATTAAATGTTCACCCATTTTTCATGCAGTAGAAAATTTGCTAATTTAACAAACAAATGACTTATACAAGTAAAGGAACAAGACCATCTACCACATTTTATAATATATCTAAGTATTGGATCAAGCTGATTTTGGCACGTGTATGTATTTCAGAATGAAACTTCCCATGCAGTTAGATAAATAGATAATGGCTACCTTCTGAGTTTGCTAGTGTTGAAAATCAGAGATGAGAGAAAAATCATTTAATGTATCCTGCTTATAGTGCAGATCTAGTTCTTAGAAACCCCAGAGATTTTGCCCTAATATTTTAAATTATTTTGGCAATAAAATCAATTTTGATCTTTCCTTGTAACTATGATTTCCCAAGTGACAGACATCTTTGATTAAGTCCTGCACAATTTGTCTGCTGTTTCACCCTCTTCTCTTAGATGACCCCAATTTCTTTTTCCAGCATGGTGTTTATGCACAGATATCAGGCCCTGTTAAGCATTGCATACACTGGGAAAGCAACCAATGATGAGTCAGTAGTGGAAACTATTTAATATTGGGAAAACAGATTGCAGAAGCATTTCAGAAAGTAAGACCAAGAATGATGACAACTCCTGAAACAATAGCAAGGCAACTTTAACCAGTTTACACTAACATTTAAGCATGTTCCAAACCAATTTAGGGAGCTAATTTCTTAAAATGAACTTCTTTAATAGTCACGTCACCACAGATCAGACTGTACCCGTTTGTTACCGGGCTGTACATACTGTAGTGTCAATTGCCTGTATAAATCAGCCTCTTAGCTCCGTCGTAGGTTTTGCTGTCTCTCTTGGAATGTCTTCCACTACCAAGTACTTGATGGAGGACTTCATCATGCCTCACAGGTTTTGCACATCTGGACAATAACACTAATACATAGTTTCAGGTAAAGTACAAGATGGAGGCAATGTCTGAACCAAACACACAAGACATTTCTTATCCACCTGAAAGAAAAGCTATTAAAAATACAAAGATAAACCTTTCTCCTCTTACTCTACTCAAGGGAGCAGCCAGTGAACCTAATGGCAGGATTTGTCTGGCAACCGTATTCTGCTTTGTGCTTGAGGTGTTGCTGTTTGTAGTCACTAGAGAGCAGTGGCTGTGCACCAGAGAGCAGGATTTGGTGCTGCACTCTAACATACTGGCCAGTGTTAGGCATCCAGATTTCACTGAAAACAAGAAGTGCTTTTGGAACTTGTGGCTCATGTATTAAGACAATTCTCTTCCTTTCTGTCGGCAGACCAACCAATTCAGTATGCCCATGCCACTTTTGAAGATGGAGTTGCGAAACTGACTGTCCAAGATGCCCTACCAGAAGATGATGGCATTTATACCTGTCTGGCTGAAAACAACACAGGACAGGCATCTTGCAGTGCTCAGGTCACAGTCAAAGGTGAATGTCTCAGCCTGCTGTAATTACTGCAATGATACCAGCTATAATCTTTAAAAAAAATACATTGGATCCTTAAGAGATGTCGTCGTAAGTGGATTCCATGTTTTTTCTAAGCTGTTGTCAGCTGGGTACCTTTTCTCCCCCTTGAAAGTGTGTGCAACTTAAGTGCTTAGGGTCTGTGAAATGTAAAGTAATATGTATGTTTCAGAAAAAGGTATTACTGCTCTGACCTTACCAAGAAGGGCTTAATGTGGTACAAAGCAGTGAGGCTAAGTTTTGGAAGAGGTGTACCAGTGTAGGAAAGGACTGTCAATGCTGAAAGAAAAATGAGTGCAGTATCACCAGCATCACCCATCAGGCAGAGTGTTGTGGTGAGGAGGCAGATGCTACTGCTTTCTCTTGAAAAGCAAGGCACAGAGACCAGTGCCAGGGACTGCAATTTTGCTTGCAAATGCCAGTGTTCTTGTTCTTCTGTCAGGATTTATCAGAGACAATTCTGAAGGGGTGTGTATCACCTAATTGGAAAGAGTGCATCTCTAAGCAAGCAGAATTTCGGTAGTGAAGATACCAGAAGAAGGTTGTAGAAAGCAATTGAGGTGTTCTGTTGTCTCTGAAATCTGAGAGCACCCTCTTTACAAGTGTCAGTAATTTGATACCCTCAATGCTGATTTGACATAGCTGATTTGTCCATTAAAGCCATAATTCTGCACTAGGATCTGAACAAACACAGTCTAAAAGACCAGAGATTGCAATGAAGACAAGAGATGGCAGAAACCCGTGGAAAATTGAACAGTGAGGAATTATCAATCAGTGTTATGGTCTTGATTGTTATAATCTCACCTGGCATCAGTTTATACAGGTGTTTCATTTTATGGTCTGGAGGTGATGAGCAGCCTTCCTCAGGCTCCCCCTCCCTCTACAATCAAGCCTGTATTTGGATTTGTAATATGCAAATGACTTTTTCCCGAAGTTATAATAGTTTGGCACTGCCTGTCCGACAGACTGCTGGGTGACAGCTGCCAAGGGAACTATTCCATTTGTCTGTGACCAAATAATACCTGCCCTAAATGTGTACACACAGCTTGGTGGAAAATGTACCTTGATCCCTGGGATCCCAAGATTTGTCTTCATTTACAAATGTTTGGTGGTGTTTGTCTACAGCACTTCAGTGATATCTCTGCCCCTATTCTGTCTGTATGAATCCACTTAAAGCCCTAGACAAGATTAAAATGAAAACAAAGTAATTCTGGTAAACCTGTGCGTTCATTTCTTGTTTACTGAATTGGAAATGCAGTTGTCTTCTCCCCACCCTCTCTGCCACCATCCCACCCCCACCTCAAAAAAAGGCACAAAGTAGGAAAACACTGATTTAAAATAAGCCTGAAGCTAATCTCTTCTCAAAACTGTCATTTATAATTTCTCTGAAGCATTTCATCTGCATTAGCTAAGGACCAATCCAGAGTACTCCACCTCAAGGGAGCTGTCTTTGACATGGGACCTGCTGATTCTTCGCTGGGTCACAGAAACCAGAAAGACAGCCCCTCTCTCACTAACCGTCTCTGAGTTATTTTAGGGTTGATGTACAATGCTATCATGGGAGCAATAGTGACCTAGCCTTTCCCTAGGCTTGTGTACTCTGCTGAGCTATTTCAGGCTATGTAGTTGTTGTTGCACTGAGTTGGATTCCTTTTGTACTTGGGCTAGTCTGGGGCTAGAAAGCTGTATTGCCACTACTATAGGGAGTTAGTTCCTCTGTTTGGCATCCCATTCTGTTTCTGGGAGTCACGGAGTGCAAGAAGAACAAGAGCAGAATTAAGAACGTGCATGACAAGCTGTAAAGCCACGTGTTCAACATTTTTACAGCTTTAGCTGTCCCCTCCACTTCCTCCCTAAAACTCATTATATCCCTGTTACCATGAGAATTACAGTAACTTTCCTCAAGACTCAGAATTTGCCTGCCAAAAATACTACCAAATTTAAAATCATGATTTCCAAATCTCTTATATGTTCATATGTTTTTTCCATCAGCCCCTCTAGCAAATGCATATTGGCATTAGAGTTCTCTGAAACTCTGAATGCTCCTGCTAAGGCTTCTCTAAATGCTCAACTTTTGCAGATGGATTTCCGCAGGAAATCAGTGTACATGCGGAAAGAGAGAAAACAAAAAATCCTCTCCTGACCAGACACTGATTTTTGTCAGTCTGTAAAAAAGTTTGCTTCTGAATTGTAACCCATCTCTCCCCACTTCCTTTTTGTCTCCAAGATGATTTAAGGTTTTCAGGGGTCATGCAGTGCTCAGTTTGTTCATTCATTGCTAGAGAAATATTCTCCTTTTGTATGTGAAAAGTAGTTTGTATTTAATCTGAGGAGGAATGGATGTTCTTGGCATATCATCAGTATCAGACCAGTGCTAGAATTCAGCTTTTCCTTAACTTGCTCCTGTGGTCCCTGGACACACCTCTGAGTCTGTCTATGTCTACATTTCACTTTATATTGCCATTTCTGGTTTTGCTATTCTAACACAGCAAGGGTCTGATGGAGGGGCATATCTGCTGTGATCATTGGGGAAACTTTACCTGGACTGAATTGTCTGTCTTAAGAGCAAAACTCAATTTTATTTTTCAGAGGCAAAAAGTTCTACCTTCTAAATTAAGTTTAGCTCACAGATAACTCAGAAAAGTCCCATACGGGCAGCAAGCTTGTCAGTGACAAGCTATTTAAAGGTAAAAAAACCAAACTGCAGTGTAAGCATCATGTTTGAGTTATAGTGTACACTTAAACGTGCTAGTAGGTTACAGGTGTTATCTGGCCACATATCAGGATTTCTTTTGTGCATTCTTTGTCCTTTAGAAGATCTGTTGCTTTGTTTTTATCAAAGAAATTTTCCTTTTGTGGGATTATTGTAGGAAACAACATTTTAAAGGCCCTTTGCCCCATAAAGGGCTACTGCTCCAAGTCCTGTTAAACACAAGGAGGGGATTTTTTCCAGTACTTTGGGTAAGGTTTGCATTGGGCCCTGGATAACTAGCTAGGCTTATTGTGACATAGCATTCCTTCTTAAGTAATCAGTCTCAGATTCATTTATGGTTGTCTTTTGCTTCCTTATTATTAAGCAGGATAAAATATGCCTAGCAGTGAGCAACTCAGTCTTTCTTTGGTTTTGTATGAAAAACGCTGAAGGTACTTACTTAGCTGTTTGTAGGAGTCTTTTGGCACTGTGTCGAAAAAGTCCCACACTTCATATGGATGGGGCATAACAAATGCAATGGTCTTAAAAAATTCAAACTAATCAGTCTTCTGCTTATTTAAGACAAGAAAATAACATCTTAACGCTTAAGTAAATGACCTGCAGGCTGAGTAAATTGGAACAGATCCATTCGGTAGTCTGTGGAGAAACTAAGTTAATCAAGGTGAAGCTAATTTTGGCCTAATAAAAGACTAAGTAGACTAGATTGAATCCTGTCAGCCGTCTTCCCTGTGACAGTGGTTTCTTATAGCTGAAATACAGGTATAGAAGAACTACAGAGANAGATATGACCTGAAGGCTGAGTAAATTGGAACAGATCCATTCGGTAGTCTGTGGAGAAACTAAGTTAATCAAGGTGAAGCTAATTTTGGCCTAATAAAAGACTAAGTAGACTAGATTGAATCCTGTCAGCCGTCTTCCCTGTGACAGTGGTTTCTTATAGCTGAAATACAGGTATAGAAGAACTACAGAGAATGAGCAGCACTTCTTTGAAAAACCAGCCTAACAAATGTCCTCACCATGAGAACTTTTTCTAACTGAACTCTCCAGTGAGTGGGGTGCACTGGATGAAATGCTAGATTAATTAGTCTAATCTAAGAGAACCTGAGAGGTGAGGAACATGGTCCAGGTTTCTCAGACATTCAGTGACAGACGTTCAGGAAATTGTGCCATTGCTGCTCTGCGCATTTTAGATTTTTTTTCCTTTAAACTTATGCATCATTTTCTATACACAGAAAAATCAGAATTTGGGAAGATTTGCGGATGATGTAAAATTTTTTTTTTTAAGTTTTTAAACCACGTTCATGACCGAGTTGTTTCTGTTGTACTATGTGCAAGTTAGGCAGTTCAGTTGATGTTGCCATCTAATATTACAATTTTCACATTGTTTCATGATATGAAAACAAGCATATAAGCCATTTTTAAAATACACTGGGCATCCCATTAAATTAAAAAAACCCCAAACAGCTCATTAACAGGGATATGCAGAGTACATTCAGATCACCAAAAATAAACAATAATTATATACTAATGGTGATTGTGGATACTGAAGTAGTCAGCTTTTTGTCAGGGTGGCTGAACATTTTGATCAATTTTTTATGAATAGGAAACTGAGGTGAGGAGAAGTTAATTGACTTTGGATGTAGCTACGTAGTGAGTCAGTGTTAGTGCTTTGCTGTAGCTGTTACAGAGTACAGAGGCAAGACAACTGGTGGTAATAACTGGTATATGCAGAAGGTAAGGCCAGCTCCCAGGCATAGTAACTTGCCTCATACCTGAGATAAGCCTTCTGATATGTGGTTGTCTCTGTTAGTTAACTAATCACTGACAAGGAATTATAGGTCAGATCCACCTGTAGAAAAGATTTGTCAAAGGGATATTTAACCACCTGATGTTCACACCAACACCTGGATGTACTACACAAGATTACAGGCTGGAGGAAGAGTGGAAACAGGGATGGGGACAAATGATGAGCTCAATCAACTGTTGTGCTAAACCAAATTAATACTGGGTGTAGGAAGCTTTTGTTCTTCTACAAACAGACTCTGCATTTAAGAGAGGCAGTTAATTGCTTTTTCCAGCTTTCTGTAGGTATGGTATCAAGCTGGAGCGATTGTTACATAAAGGCTGACTCCTAGGACAATGTCCTTCTCTCTTGCAGTTCTGCAGATGACAAACAAAATACCTGACCCACTGCAGGCCCTCCTGCCTCCTCCTACCTGACAGCAGCATCACTGATTGATTTCAAGGGGGAGGGCATGAAGTGTGGGTAGTGATAGCAGCAGTACAGGCTTGGAGCCAGGGTACTTCTGTGGGCTTTAGTGCTCTGCAGCCACCCATTTTGCTGATGCTTGTCTTCTGCACGTTGCTTTTTTGAATAAAGGCCAAATACTGCCTCCTTTGGTGAGCAAACACTATTCAGCAAATACTGCTGCTGCTGCTCATTGGCTCTTGACCTCATTTCTCCCTTCCTGCCAGCAGTGCACTTTGCTGGCTTTGCATCTGTTCCCCTTTCTCCCCAACACTTTCTTTTCACAGTTTTGTTTTTGGTTTAGTGCAGCCTTGCCAGCGTAAGTGTTGGGAAGCCTGTAGCCCTTACAATCTGATTACTGTAGTCATTCATTGATCATTGGATGAGCAGATTAGAGTCACCTGAAAGCCTGTCAGAGTCCCTGCTGTAACCAGTTTATCATAGCAGTGAAGGGAGATGCTTTTTGGAAAAACATTTCATTTTATTCCTGTCACTCTTCCATCTGGTGTGAGTGGGACTGTAAAACATAATCAAGTGGAAGAGTTTCAGGTAAGAGTCTTTTCTTCCAATTGTGAGAGATGCTGTCTTAAGGCCATGTGTTGTTTTTCTTTCTGTCTCAGAATGACCTCTCTTAGACATTAATCTTTTAAAGAAGTTTATCACTGCAATAAGCAGCCTCCCTTTGAAGACTTAATTGAGAAGCTACAGCTTTGTTTCTCTGAGATATGTATTTCTGCCTAAGGTAAACAAAGTGTGATGCCTTATTTGTCTACAGTGATGAAATATTTGTGGCAGCTTTTCAAAGTCACTATTTATTTGAAAGTATGTTGCTGTATTTCAAACATAACATAAATACACAGGACTATAGAAGACTTTCCAAAATATACAAGTCTAGTCTTCTTAAATATCCAAAAGGCATTCCAAACCAGTAGCCTGGTGAAACCACTTGGCTATGTAAGAATTGGTTGTAGAGCACTAAGTGAAAGGGATGGGGGGTTTGGTTACTGCATTGGAAGTTCAGAGGTAAGCTGTCATGAGCGTCAAAGAAACTCGGTTCCAGTGCTTTCAAGAGTGTCCCAAAGTTCTGAGTCCAACACTCTATACGGGTCACTAACAGCTGTAATCCTTGTAAGACTAAGCTGCTTTTTTTTTTTTTTAAATTACCTTCTTGCAACACCTCAGGACCAAACATGAAGCACAATGCCGTTTAGAGACCAAAAATGAAGGACAAAAGCAAGACATGTGTGAAAGCTTTTAATGATATAGGATTTGTGCCATCAATATAAACAAAAGCTCTCTAAAGACAGCTTCTTGACATGAATCATTTCCAGTAAAAGAGGAACCAAATTTGGATGCAAATGAGGGATGAGTGCTTGCAGAATGAGCAAAAGTTGAATGGCAGGAATTGCATTCATATTTCTTACAAATGAAAAACAAAGATGAGATGCTGACAGAAAAGATGTTTAATTTAGAAAGAAAAGAAAGAAGAAAAAAATCTCACCCCTACATCTGATGGTCTTCTCAACTGTGAACCCATCAAATGCTGTGAACATCAAGCTATTATGTACCAGAATGACAGAAAACAGATGGTTGTTATAACAGTCCTGGGAATGGCCCTGCATTGGCCAAGGGGCAAGCTGTCCCAGCTTGGATGGCAAAATTCTGTAGTGCTCTAAGTTTCAGCTGAAAAATGGAAGTCATCAAAATACATATGCTTGAGTGATTTTGAAAGCATGGACATGGTGTTACCCCAAAGTATGTTTCCAAGAGCAGCTGATGGGGATTAGCTAATGGGAACTCAAACAGTCAGCCATCAAACTATCTCATAGGATTAGCTCGATTTATAAAACTCTCCAGAAGTGACTGTTGTGCAGGTAGATTTGAGGTAGGCAAGCTGTAGGATGGGAGGAAGCCCTAGTCAGACTTAATCACTGAAAATCAGACCCAAAGCATCTAAGTTGGATGTAGTGTGTGTCTTTTCTGAAGGAAAATGGACTTGGTTTCTGACACTAAGCATCATTTCTGTCTGCATCAATTTTCTGGCCTTTTTCCTGCTATTCACATGTAGTTATGAATTCACCCAGCTTATGTTACTTCTGTGAATTGAATTCCAACCTAGCTTCACTGAGCTTCCTTTCCATGACTACTAGATTAACTTGGATTTATCAAAACACAGTCCTGTTTTGCAAATATTGCTGAACAAATGACAAAGAGCAAATGCATATTTTAGTCACTCATGTATGCCCAGTCATGACAGATCGGATGGAGTAGCCACCAAAGAGACATTTGGTCTGTTGAATGGTTATGTAACAATTAAAAACATGACAGCACAGGTAAAATGGCTAACTGAGTGCTGGAGTGCTTTAACATCTAAGCTTTTCATCTCTAGTGCCTCATGCTTAGGCAGAGTGAGAGTCACAAACGGAAGAGTACCTGTAGGATTTATGTTTGCCTTTAAACTACAGATCAAAAAGTGAAATACATCTTTAAGCAAGTTGTTTCCCAATGTTAGAATTAAAATTATAAAGGCAGCAAGACAGACTCTAAGNTTAACATCTAAGCTTTTCATCTCTAGTGCCTCATGCTTAGGCAGAGTGAGAGTCACAAACGGAAGAGTACCGGTAGGATTTATGTTTGCCTTTAAACTACAGATCAAAAAGTGAAATACATCTTTAAGCAAGTTGTTTCCCAATGTTAGAATTAAAATTATAGAGGCAGCAAGACAGACTCTAAGAATATGTCTGTGCCTACTTTTTTCACTTTTTTTTTTAACATAATTAGCACTTCTGTTACTGTGAGTTTTGTCCCTTTCTATTAATTTCTCTTGGATTTGGGAGCAGACATGTATTTAGAAGCCTATTGTGTACCTTGCATTGCCAGCTGTTGTAAAGCATATCTATATATGCTCCAGTGTAAAAATCTTATGGAAGTTTGACTTACAGAAGAAAGATTCTTGCATAAGCACAGGAACACAGCCAATGCTTTCACAAAAGCAGAGGGTGTCAGGGTCTCACAAGCATTTTGCCATGTGTTCAAGAAAGTAATAATTAAAAAATGGCTTTTAATCAAAGGACTCTGTGAACTAAAGGGATTGGTTTGAGAGCAGAGTGATGCGCATGTTTGTTCTCAGTATAAATATTTTTGTCAATAATGTTATCAAAAGTATAGGGAAAAGGGAAGACCACGGAGAAGAGTTGTGAGTGTATAAGCAAGAGATACTCAGCACTGGAGAGCTGCAAGAAAGGAAGGTCCAAGTATGGAAAAGAGGAGATGGGTTTGCCTAAGGGAAGCATCTGTCTTTGAGTTTGGTGACTAAAGAGAAATCTGAACATTTCAAACACATAAGCTTCTGTATATAGAGCCAAGTAAGGATGACAGGTTCTTAAAGGTGTGTTTCCTCAGTGTAGTCTTACAAATTTAACAGTGTGTTGCTCAAGCATTTAACTGGGTTGCAGCATACAGTCCCTAGGTTAGTATGGCCAACGAAACTGAAAACACAGCTGAAAAACAACTACAGGACCCCTGTGCTGAGATTTAGCAGGTCCTGCCTTGTCCTTAGTAGGTCTGCAAGTCTATGCAGTTCTCTCGCGCCAAAAGGCAAAAGTGTCCACGTAACAGAAGCAGCGTAACAGAATTTGTTGTATGTGCATTTGGGATGGAAAATATATCTAACGAGGCAGATATACCACTCTAGCACCTGCTTTAGCACTTCTTCCTGAGACCTAACTTTGTCTAGGAGTGATACCTCACTTTTAGAAGCATAAAGTTTCTATTTTACAGACTGGAAAAATGAGCAATACAGAGATGTCTAAGCGCCTTGATACAGGTTATAGTGTGAGTCCTAATGAGCAGGTCTTTCCTTTGCAGTAGAGGAAAGGAACAGAGGGCAGGAACTTTGTATAGCTGCATACTAGTGGAAGTGTAAAATGCAGCTTCATTTTAGCCAAGCCTTGGCTGCCAGTCCACGTACACAGACTTTCTTTTTTTTTTTTTCCAAAGTAGTGTCTTAGTTTGACAGATTTTTAATATAAATTAATCAAGAAGAGACAACTGACCACAAACAATGTCGTACTTGAACTACCTTATCTTTTCTGGACTTAAATGCCAAAATAAGCCTTGCTTTAGAATTGCTTTCTGCCACTGACATTTATCCAGAAATACGATGTTGCTGTATTTTTTTTTATTTTTTTCCTTTATGTTAGTCTAACTTCAAATGTTTCCTTGCTCTCAAGCTGAGTCTTACTTGTCTTATTTGAGAGGTTGCTTAAAAGCATTCTTAGTAGAGTGTCTTTTTGATTACCCACTCAACAGAGTGAGCAGAACCATTTTAGTGTTACCACAGGTAACTATTCTGTTGCCAGTGTGGATTTGGGAGAAGATGGAAGGGCTGAAGGGACTGTAACTCTTTTTATCAGTGGCATCCTGAGGGGTACTTGCGCTTTGTGTGACTGCCTGTTCCTATTGTGCTTCCATTGCATTTCACCTCATCCACAGCCCATTTTTTTCTTTCTAATGGAAATGGTATCTCTATACATCATCATCCACTGCAATGAAGTTAAATTCTACCTGGACAGCCACACAAAAAATTGAGACTATATATGTGAAGGTAAAATTTCGCCTCAGCAGTATACACATTTTTACTGTGGAGCTAACCTGGCTTGATCTAGCATATATGAAGGACCTATTCTGCAGTTCTCCATGTCAGACTGGTATCTAATGCTGTGGAATTTGTTAGCAGTGGGGCAGCTGAGCTGCCTTATAAATGCATCTGGTAAGTATACATGTTCTCAGGCCTTCCATGGAGTTGCTGTCTGTGGCAGTGACTAAAGAGCAATTACTTGACGTAAATAACTTGCAAACAGGGTTAGTCATTAATAAGGCAGACAGTTCTGGAGGAAAAAGCAAACACCGCTTCAGCTGCAAAAACTTCCAGTGAGACTGTCCCTGAGGAATTCCGTCTGCTGACCACAAAGTGATCTGCGGTGAACTCAGCTGGCTACTTTGTATCTCTGTCCCCTGCTCTAAATTGAGAATTTTCCTGAGGAAGTGAAGTGGAGTGACGTTTTGACTGTTTCTCCCAAATCATGATTCTTGCTGGTGTAGTCAGCCTTTTGATAGTGGGATTTGTGGGGTGGCATCTCTTTCAAATGCTGTGGGTTGCAGAACAAACTGAGTAGACAAACAGAGGTTATAATGCTGATGACTTGGTGATATCCCATACATAAGGAAAGATGCAGGAAAGGAGCGTACATGGAGCTGCAGGATAGGACTGGAAGACTTGCCTGCAGTAAAATAAATAGATTGTCAGACCGGATAAAGTGAAACTCAGCCTCCTTTGTATATCCTTAACCACCCTGAATAGTATAGGCTTAGGGCATTGTCAGTCTTGGGTTAACAGTTTTTCTGTGTAATGAAGACACAACATCCAGGCTATAACTTGGCCCAGCTCTTCAGTGAAAGCATCTCCCAAGGATATTTAAATCTCACCTTCCATTTACAAAACCAGATTATAACTGCAGAAATAAATGATGGGAGCTAGATGTGTAAAGAACAATGCTAGGTCATTAAACATCTAGTTCTCACGACTTAAGTTTGCAAAATGGCATACCGACCTGAGATCTTTAATAAAGCAGAAATGTCCCTACATGTCTCAAGAACTTAGAGGTCTCAGGTTTTTTTTATGCCAGTATAAAACATGTTTGGAATTCTTGGAAAACTTGCAGAAACTATTTTGATCATATCACTTCAGGTCTGAGACAGAAAAATGCAGGAAGAAAGAGAGATGAGATGAGTGTTCTAATATCAGTTTTCTGCCTTATAAAATCTGTTATTTTTTGAGTTGACAGCATTGATAATGTTTGAACTGGTAACAGCTAGTTTTATTTACACTGAGAATATTTGGAGAGGTGAAAGTCTTTTCAAGATCAGCATCTATGTGTGAACCTGAGTCTTACTTTGAGAGATTTTGGTGGAATCTGCTGCTTCTCGCTCTGAGCTTGTTCACAGAGAGAGCTTTTAGAGTTAAGCGTTCTCCTCGGCTCAGTTGACTTATTAGCCTCTGAGCCAAAATGATATTTAAACACCATAAATGGTAAATGTTGCTGAGGCAGTCCTTTCGCAGGGCTCAGACTAGGCATTATTTGGCAGTTAACCACATGATTCTGGCAAACAGATTCCTCGAGTATAATTAAGTCTCTTATAAGACTAAACACTGCAAGTTGTTTGCAGTGTTCTGAAAATAAGACAGCAAATTCTCTATTCTTTGCATGTCCTTGACTTGTAACCAGCTATAACCCTGATCTTGTGCAGCTGAGTTATTGCACTGAAGGTGTATGTGCAGTGCTGTAGCTGACCCTGCTTGAGCCGGGAGCTGGGCTAGACGTTCTCCAGAGGTCCCTTACAAACTCAATTATTGTGTGATTCTGGGCAGCGTTGAGCATGCTGAAGTCCTGATATTTCAACAGGAGATGTCAGCATTCTGCAGCTCACATTAAAAAGTCTTCAGTACATCTGGGTAGGCAAATGAAGAAGAAAATTTGCTAGAGTAGATGATGTCCATAAAATGTTAATTGTTTTGACTACAGGCCAGGTAAAACGCGGGTCCAGTCTTTGGAAACCTTCTTAAAGTTTGCATCTTGATCTGGATTTTCTTCTTCACTCCAGTTTCAACAGCAAATCTGGGAATGGAAATGCTACAGTGCAGTTATTGATTCCTTTTTCCCTTCTCTCCAAGTATATAGATTTATCTTTATCTTTTGCTTTAGAAAGTAAATGGTTGCACACTTGTGGTTGAACTAGTACATGTGTATCGTACAATTGATTTGTAGTAGGTTAACTGTACAGCACAGTATGAATTTTCCACTTTTTCTTTACATATACACTTTCAGCACAATAACTAACCCTTGCTTATCAATATAAAAATGTTTACAGTTGTGCTCAAGCACTAAGTTCTGATCCAGGTCTAGGTTTTAAAAAATTCAAGGGTATTTTGGCTTAGGCCCACAGCTAACATTAAGACTCCTCTTGCAGTAATTTCCAGTCTGCAAATATATGGAAGTTAAATTTATCTAAGGACTCTTTAGATCCTGGATTGAGAAAAGTCAAATAACATGTAAACATTTTTTATCACCTTAAATTTCTATTAATACAGGTTAATAGATAAACAGATGTTTGATATGGTACCTGTAGATGGATTAACTTACTATTGATTACACAAACACAGGAAAACAGGGTAAGATATTAATAGAAATAGTTGTGTATTAGAGGCAATATATCTCTTTTCCCATTGCCATCCAAAGATGCTGAGAATCTGTGTATTTGTAAGAAACTGGAAGAGTTAAAATTCTCTTTAAACTCTGTGGATTTAATGCACTAAGTGGCTTTGTTAAATATGGATTTGAATGCTTCTTGAAGTGCCTTTCTAATAAAAAAATGAACCCTTAGGGGTAAGGCAATGCTGTGGGAAAAGCCTGTATTACTTTGCTTTGTAGAAAACATATGTGGGTATATAAGGTACCCTTTAAATGCTTTGCTTACTATTTCTGGTCTCCCAGGCAATGTTTCCCACTGAGCTGTGCATCTTATTACTTGCTGTTTCCCAACATTCATGCATATTAAAGACTGAGAAAAGGCAAAAAATATAGGAACCATAGAAGTGGGATCATTGTGGTGGACTTTTAAATCTATCGTAATCGGCCATAATCATATTAATCATTTAAATCTATCACTCTGTTGTCACGGTCCATATTAAATCATATTAATCATATTAAATCATATTAAATCAATCGTAATAATAATTATCTTTTGATAATGCCTTTTCAGAAGCCTGTTGAAGTGACAGAGACCACTGCTCACCAGAGATTGCCCTAGCTGAGCTTGTGCCAGACCACAGCTCTGTGCAAAAATTGTTAAACTTCTTAATCTTATAATTTTATGGGAGCCTTTGAGAATTCAGTGCTCAATAAGAAGCCTTTGAGAAAATCATAGTATCTTCTGTATTATCCTGTATGATTTGACCTCCATGAAACCAACAGCTGTGGTTAAAACATTGTGGCAGCTTTTATAAGCTACTGTAAAATAAACTACTTGCGTGTTCTGAAAACAAGTTGTTGAAATGTACCTGTGTTTTATCAAGCCTGCCTTATGTAGTGCTTTTTGATGTTCCTCGTGAATTGCTTTGGCATGATTTACCTGGAGGGAGCTCACTGCAGCAGCAGCAGTTGTTTGGGGAAAGGAACGGGAGAGAGAAAATTAATTGCCTGGGGTAGATTTTTTTTAGTCACTATGGCAGTACTGCTACGTGTTAACTCTTACATTCCTTCTTTTCATTCTTAGAGGTGAACCTACTCCTACTTGACAGTAGCAAGAAGTAAGCGTGGTGAGGGAGATGTTAAATGGCTATGGGTGATCAGAGCGCATTAACATAATAGGAAGAGATCTGATCTCTTTTTCATATCCAGTTGATTAAGCCTGAGGATATGTAGATATATAACAAAGTCATACCCTTATGCTAATGTCAGATAAAATTTTCCTTAGGTTCCAGATTTTTCTTTCTGGTGCCAGATGTGCCATATTTTTATTGTCTGTAGTTTTGGCAGCAAAAATACCCTGCAGTGTTACAGAAGAGGTTGTTTCAGCCAGAAGCATGGCAACTTGCAGTATCTGAGCTGGGAGCTGTACCTATGCTTTCTTCTTTCTCTTCCTTCCCCCAGTTTTGGGCTCTGAAGCCAGCTGTTGCTGAAGAGCATACGAATTTTGAACCCCAGCAGAGGTCATGTGGTGAAAGGGGCTTTGGAGGAATGAGAGAAAGCAAGGCCTAATACTGACCTTTTGTTGTGTGCAGCAAGTGGAATCATGCAGTATCTTTTCACCACAAATGGGAACAGGAGTTATTTGCTTAGTCTTGAATGAGCAGTGTCCTTTCTTCTCCTAAGTACCATCCAAAATCAAATTGATTGCTGCTTTTCCACACAGGAGCTGTAAAGGTTAACATTGAAGAAGTCCTTAGGTCTATTAACATAAGCTGTGAAAACGTACAGTGCTGCTATCTCATGGTAAAATTGTGAGATGCTAAATCCTTCATCAGAGGAGCAGTGAGCACTGCATGGTGCTATGTAATAAACAAACAACTGAAAGCATTTACAAGCTTCAGAAGAATTTGAAAATAGTTAACATTCAGGCTTTGTAATTTGTTCTCTGCATGATTCTATCAGTCACTTCTGAGAAAATTGAATTATTTTAGACTAAGACTAAATAAAACCAAATAACATATCTAAAACTTGCTGTGTAAAACATCGGCAAGAAACTAAAGTTGTGAGTATGTCAATTTAATTTTTTTCTGAGTCTGGAAGTCCACAATATCAAATTGTTAGTAAAGTAAGAAATGTTACATGAAATGAGCCCCTAAAGAACTTAAGTCTTTTTAATTGTTGCTGCCAAGTTAAGAAAATTAGACAGTTTTTGCAATATTCTGCTTAAGTTCTTGTTACAATAAACATATGCTACTAATCAACATATACTACTGAACAACAGTAGCATAAAACCAGAGATTCTCATTAAAAATAAATCTTCAAAAATTAGGGGAGAGTGTTTGTATTTTGAAGAAAACCTGTTCAAGTTGTGATGGAGTTTTAGCCGTATATTTACTGTATCCTGGATGTCACATGTTTGAAAAGGAATACTATTTGCCTTAGCCATGATAGCTTCTAATTTTTGAGCTCTTACATAGAAGAGATTTCAAATCTATTGGTAAAGAAATGCATTCACTGCCCCTTGCCCTCCAGAGAACATCAGAAATAGAAAGGGAGAGGGCTTTACTCCTGCTTTGTAATAGGTATTGAGAAATCAGGTAATACTTCAAGGACTAAATCAGAATGTATGTACGTGCATTGGTATATGATAGGTTTACAAGGACAGGAATGCCTTCAGAAAGGTTATGATATATAAAGTTGCCTTTGTTACTGTCCCTGGAGTAATCCTCAAGTATTCAATATTTCAGATTTAATAATCCATCTTAATGTTCCTCTGCATGATTACATTCAGTTTCCCGTAATGAAATAAGTCGTCTCTCTAGTAACTTTTCTTGCACTGTTGAAGCTGTACTCTTTGAGTTTTTTACGACTCATATACCATAGACTTCTGGTTTTTGATACTTACCATCATAATTTTGTGTTTAAGCACAGAACTGATCCTCATACAAGAGATCATCGTAAACCTATGCAGTGCTTAAATTCAGTGTAAACGCTATTAAAGATTTGTGCGATGGTAAGGCAGGTTCTGGCCCCCTTCATTTCAATTTTACAGCTTCACTTACAAATAGTGAGCACTGATCAGTAGCAATGGCAAGTTGTTCATGCTTTAGTCATGCAGGTCACTCTTTCAGGTCACTGCAACCCCAGTGCAACATTTTAATGTCACTCATGTCAGTAGATCTCCTCACCAGCATAGGCTACATCTGCCTGTGATAACTTCAGAAACTCAGGCCCAAATTTTTTGTAATCTTGTTGGGTTTGTGATTCGTATATGCAGTTACTGTTAATTATTTGCTTGCTTCCTTTTAATGTTTGTGTAGCTCTGTGCAAGAAAGTGGTTTTATTCAGGTACATTAAACTTTTATTTCTGCAGCACATGTTTTGGAGGGGTTAGCATTGCTGAAAAATTGCTTTTGGAAAATGATTTTACTGTATTCCTTCTATAGTTGCTTACCCATTTCTTTTTAATAAGCTGAGGCTGTTATACTGTATTGTCTTCCTTGATTACAGAAATCCATTTATTTAGACTACATGTAATGGGCACGTCAGTCTAATAAAGCAAAGAGCCAGTTGTGAGGGATGTGGAGTGCTGCTGCTAGTACTTAATGGTGTTTGTACCAGGGCTCTGCTGGAGGCAGCTCTGTCTGTTCTGGGAGAATTGCTGTTAGAGCCACTACTAGCAAATTTGTTTTCTGGTCACTGTTCACTCTCTTATGGGAGCTGTTTCAGCTCTTTTTTTGTGATCTGTCCTTCTGTGAAGGCTAGAACTTCTCTGATCATAACCCAAGTCTGTTTCTCGGTTGGTCTAGAACCACACCTCTTCTTTTATTTTAAATTCCCTGCTATCCTTTTGTTGCATATCTGCCTTCATGATTTGCAATGTTAGGAATTATTTCAAGAAAAGGGATAAGAGAAATATCAATTAAGCATCCTTTACTTTCTGTTTTTTTCTATGCCTCTTTCCTGTCTTAATACTTTGTTTTTTTTTTCTTTTCCTCCTTTCTTCTTCTTTTACTCCTTTTTACCATTATATCACAGAATCATAGAATGGTAGAGG
This sequence comes from Steatornis caripensis, assembly GCA_013398225.1. Lineage (NCBI taxonomy): Eukaryota > Metazoa > Chordata > Aves > Caprimulgiformes > Steatornithidae > Steatornis > Steatornis caripensis. Next base: position 429,795 of record VZSC01008684.1, on the reverse strand, counting down.
TTGGAAGGGCCCTCTGGAGATGTCCCAGCCCAACCCCCTGCTAAAGCAGGTGCCCCCAGAGCAGGGTGCGCAGGAATGCGTCCAGGCGGGTTTGAATCTCTCCAGAGAAGGAGATTCCACAGCCTCCCTGGGCAGCCTGTGCCAGGGCTCTGTCACCCTCACAGTAAATAAGTTCCTCCTCATGTTCAGGTGGAACT
>VZSC01008684.1:406646-424466 GCA_013398225.1 Steatornis caripensis | reverse complement strand
TTCCTCTCCGCCCAGTTCTCCAGCCTGTCCAGGTCACGCTGAATGGCAGCACAGCCTTCTGATGAGTGAGTGAATTTCTGCTTTCCCTGCCAGGTCTGTTTCAGTTTGAGGGACAAAGGGATTTTCTGCAAGGCATTAGCATAGTGAAGGAGCATGTGCTGATATTGTTTCTGTCAAGGTTTAAGGCTGGACTGGTCATTAAGTGGAGGACAGATGCTCTCTATTAACCTTTTCCCTTCCCAGAAGGGGACGAGAGAAAGAAAAGGGAGAGAGACTTATGGGTTGGAAAATTTAAAACTGCTGTAAACCAACAGTAACAATAAAAAAGTGTAATAATATCAATGGGAAATAACGAAATATATACAAATATATACAAACGCAATATTGAGCTCCCCTGATGACAGTCATGTTACCCTGGATACTGCAGGGCAGGCCCTGAGAAAGTCCCAGACTGGACTCAGTGGCATATGAGAACTGGATTCGGGAATGCATGGATAGGGATCAAGGGCAGAAGAATCGGACAGAGTCCTGCTCTGACACCAGCCATAGAAGAGAGTTTGACCCTTGAGACCTCTCAGCTTTTTACTGAGTATGATGCATATGGGGTGAAATACTTTGGTCACTTTTGGGTCACCTGTCCGTCTCGATCCTCCCCACAGGAGGGTTGCAGGTGGGACCCCTTTATCCGCCCTTTCATTTCCGGCACATAAGAAGTTTAACAGAACCGAGCAGTGACCTTGGTTTCTATAGGAATAAGTATAAGTAAGAGCTTTTCTGCATACTATTTGTACTGTTACTTCAGCAATAACTATAAACATCGGGTGTATCACTCCTAGAAGCAGACACTGTCTGAAAAACATGTGTTAATTTCAGAAAGTGAAGTCACTTAGAAGAGACTTAACTGAAAAGTAACATTACTAAAAAGAAAATTGGTTCTGTCCTAGCTCAAACCAGGACAGCTTAGTAGAGCAGTTGTTTGAAGATGTTTCCCTGAGTAAACAGTACAAAACAGAGGAATATAGTGAACCACAGCAGTTTATTACTGTAGATGGGCTTGACCCAACTTCATGGGTATTTTCTATACAGCATTGTCACTTACAAGCAGGTGCTATAGGAATCCCTAAGACTGATTAATGTGGCCCGATGGTGAATCAGGCATTTCAGAGTAGTAAGTCCATAAAACCAAACAGTGGGTCTCAGTCAGGTCCCATATTTCCATTCTCACATGCATCAATGTCTCATTGCTCAGTGCCAAGAAAAGACCTACAACATAAGCCAGCGAGACAAGATTTTGGCTAGAAAAAGCTTTGCTAGAGAAGAGGAAAAACTTCCTCTCCAGGCAGCTTCCAAATTTACATTGAGCTCAAATAACCCTGGGACAAGCTTAACTTTTTGTCTCCAGGAGGTTCAGTGGACTTGCTCAGTAAGGTGCATTCAGTTTTTATAATCACCATCCTTTTATGAATAGTGGCTTTTTTCCAGCCTGGCATTTTGTGTTGCTGTAATACTATTTTGGATGATCTTGATATACCTTTGGAAAATTTGAAGGTAGGAATCAGCAAAATGAAGCTATTTTCATGTATGGACAGAAAGTAGGGTTGGCATTTTAAAGGCAAGACGTAAGAGGTCTGAACTGAAGCTAAACAAAAAGTGTATCCAAGTGACCGATAAATATTTATGACTTCTTACATTTGGTCATGATCACTACTTTGGCTTCAAAAGTGTCTTTGCTCAGGTTTTTAGAGCAGAAGTGTCTTTCCTGGTCTAGTGTACCATATAGGTCACAGCTAAATGATCTTGCTTCATAACCGCTGAATCCAAGACAGAGGAGACCACAGTGGATAGTGGAAATCACATATTTATCAGAAATAGATTTTATTTTTAAGGGTGATTAATTTAACTCCAGCACTCATTTGATTGTACAGCCTAAAAAAAGAAAGAAAAAAAGGCCTTATTCCAACAGTTTGTTTTGTGACATATGTTGATAACCTCAGATTTCAATCTTTTCCATCATCAATCTGTTGGCTAAGTGTAATACAGGAGAGGAGTATGGTGAACTCAAACCCATTTGATATTGACCATGTAACAATCTAAATCGTTTGTAGTTTCATACAGAGTGGCAAATCCTTGTGAGATTACATTTTTAACTAATCAATCATCACAATAGCAATTTGTAATGTATCTTTAATATTTTTATGTGAATTTAGCAGTGATTAAAGACATCGAATTCTTGGTTACAAGTTCTGGGTTGTTTTTTTTTTTCACTTGAGCATGTGTACTTGGGGAAAAGGAGTGTAAATTTCTGTGTGATACTCTATGATATCTGTTAACAACGATTTAAGAGGATCCCTGGAGGAAGGACAGTTCCATTCCCATTTCTTGCCTTTCTGCTTGGACTACTGGTAGGGCAAAACAGGTATATTGGGTGGTTTCAGTGATTTTTGCCTTCTGAGAGCTGAAACAAGACCACTGACTTGAAATCAGTTCGAACCTAAGGTCAGTTAAAATTTGTCATGAAAATACCAGTAAGAGACTCCTTTCGTTCTCTTCTTGGCTTTATAGAAAAGAAGAGCAGCAAGAAGGCAGAAACTGCACAGGCTGCAAAATTAAAGACTTTTGCACCCGTCTTCCTTAAAGGCCTGACTGACCTCAAAGTAATGGATGGAAGTCAAGTGATAATGACTGTGGAGGTATCAGGTGCGTAGCTATAGAATAGTAGTATTTAAAAAATTGCTGCAAAGTATATACTTTGCACTGTCCATTTCTTTTAGCAGGTGTCTTTGCATTTGGAAATAATATTTCAAGGAGCCAATTTTTTTAAAGTAACCCTAGATTCGTCTAATCTGATGTTCAGGGTGGATGAACATTGTCCAGTGTTAATGTATTCAGACCTGTACAAGCATTTCTTTGTTGGAATAATAAAAATAATAATAATAAGGTTATTATTTGGTCCTGCTGTTGAACTAAAACTCTCAGTGGACTTGTAATATCTTTTGTTGTGAACCAAACAAGATTGAGTACCTGCCAGCCTGGGTAAGATTAGAAAAGAGTGGTCCTGGTGTGAACTTTGGTGATAGAAACCCTTGATAACCACCTTGATAACCACCTAGATCCCACGATCTAGGACTTGTTCTTGCTCTCTATGGTATACATGCTTCCCTTACTCATTTGTATTTTAACTGGAGTAAGATAGAGCTATTCCGCATTACACAACATTGACAGAGTTAATGAAATTCCTGAAAGTTTTGAAGATGAAATTGCAGAATCAGGTGGCAAATATCTGGTGGGGTTTTGTGTATGTTTCTGATTTTGTTGTTCCCTGTTTTTAAGCTAACCCGCCTCCTGAAATTACCTGGCTTCACAATGGGAAAGAAATCCAGGAGACAGAAGATTTCCACTTTGAGAAGAAAGGCAATGAGTACAGTCTCTACATCCAGGAAGTGTTTCCTGAAGACACAGGCAAATACACCTGTGAAGCCTGGAATGAATTAGGAGAAACTCAAACCCAGGCTACATTGACAGTACAAGGTATGAAGTTCTTTTGTACCTTGGGAAATGCTAAAAGAAAATAATTCTCATGTGCCGGGGGTGTGTCTATTTAAAGTACATGAGTGTTTATAAGGTCTGTTGTGAAGGATGCTAGGAGTTCTCAGTCTCTGCATCTGAATTAAAAAGGATATTGAGCAGAAGCAACTTTAAAAAAATCTTTTCACTCTGGAACATTATGTTACTATTTCAAAAATGCATTCCTGAGTCCTGTTCCTAGGGACAGTGCAAAACTTCTGCTAAATGCAGCTTCAGATTATGACTATAAGGCTTACTTAGTTGTGGACTTAATGTAAACCATTTAGTGATGTTTTTCTTTCTAATTAAACCTCTGAGTATTTGGAAAAATTGTCTAGGAGCTGAGTATCCTGGCTTTAATAGTAGCATTGTAGGGTAGCAGGTGAGGAACATGTGTTTTCTGCAATTTGAGAACTAGCTGCAAAAATTTGGCTTTGAATCTCCACTTATGATGTAAATCCCACAGTAAACACTGAAGTACCTACAAACTTCCTGTGATTGGGTGTCCACTACTTTCAAGACAGAGGACTTCATCTAATCTTACTGTATGCCAACATTTTCCCATAGTCGTTACTGAGAATTATTGGAAATCAATGGGAGACTTTTATTAGTTTTTATGTAAAGGTTGTAATCCCAGCATTTCAGAGAGCTGTGCCTCTAGGGATGAGTCTGTAGTCTGTTGTCACCGTCTGCTCTGAATTCAGACCTTCCTCTATTCTCTAAGCTCCCTTGAGATCTAGCCTCAGGGTCAGTCTTCTGTATTAAATGCAATTTTATGCAATTGTTAATGATGATTTATTACATGAAACCTCAGCTGCACAGCAGTCGTCATACTGTCACTTGCCCTTAAAGCTATTCCTACTCCTATTCTCTAAGGACAAATCTTCAAGATTCCTTTTAGGGCAACTTTAAAGTCCCTTTGTTTTGCTTTTAATATAAGCCTGGATCAAGCCAGTAAAGGGCCAATTAAATGATTAATTTTAGTACCAACAGAGGTTACTTCCAAAATTAAAGCCTGACTTATTTTCAGATTAAAAATTTATACCCTGCATGTTGAAAATAACTTTGCTTGTCTGTGATTGCTTTCCCTGAAATTAGTTAGCTTGTTAGTTACATTCAAGCTTGGCATTTTCTCCTGATTTGTAAACTCTGTTTGTAAACTACAGAACCTCAGGATGGTATTCAGCCCTGGTTCATTAGCAAACCAAGATCAGTGACAGCAGCTCCGGGACAAAATGTCCTTATATCCTGTGCCATTGCTGGAGATCCTTTCCCCACTGTTCACTGGTTTAAAGATGGGCAAGAAATAATGCCGGGAACAGCATGTGAAATCCTGCAAAATGAAGACATCTTCACACTGATCTTGAGGAATGTGCAGTCTCGTCATTCAGGGCAATATGAAATTCAGCTCAGGTATGTTTGCCATGAAAAGAGGTTGTTCCCTTGGAACAACTAGTTATATTTACCCTCAAGCAAATTCCTGCCTGAAGAAGACAGGAGGAGTTCCATCCTATTTGCACAAAACAGTAGGGTACTAAAGGAACAAAGTATTTCTGAGGGAGGAAAAGAGCGAATAAAACTCAAAGAGAAGAGAGGAAACACAAAAAAAAGTCAGAAGGAAGGACAAAGGGGTATAGAGCTTCATTTTGGGATCCTGAAAAACAAAGCTTTGTGGCAGCAGTGTGGGAAGCCATTTGGGTTCCTAGCAAGGGAAACCACAATCCATGTTTTGATTCTGGAGCTGTTGTTTGTCACATTTGGTATCTCTCTGGATATTTATAAGGATACCTGCTTTCCATGGGAACAACCTGACCAGGAAAGGCCATTCCACAAGATTATGATCTGTACCTTTAAGAGGAGAAAGTATTTCCTGGCCGTGTTTGAAATGTCTCAATTTTATATGGAAGTTGTAGTCGCGTTTTTTTCTGATGTATCTTTGAAATGAGGCACCTTGATGCTTTGATTTGGAAGAACTGTTTTGATTTTCTTTTTTTTCCTGGTAAAATAACTGTCCTTTAAATGAAGAATCAGATTTGCGACTTCTTTACCTTGTAGAAAGTGCCACAGCATTTTCTACCTCCAATGGTGAAGATTGGGTGTAATTACATATCCCCTGTGTGGTTATAGAAAACTTGGTATACAACTTTAAACTGATGTTATCATTCTATGCTATTTACTGTGCATAAATATTTGCCTTTCTTGGTTAATATTTGTGACTTTCTTTATTAAAATCTGTTTAACCATGATGGTCATATGAATCCATTATACTGGAAGAAAATTACCTGCTCTGCTCCACACGCTAGCTTTTTTGTCCAGGTGGACTAGTCAGTCCAGTAGGCAGTTTATACTGATACTGCCCAGTATTACGAAATGTTGGCATTGCAGTTCTGCACCGCTTGCGCTTGCCTGGTTTATGGTGGGTTTTGTCTTTTTTCATGCTATAAACAATTTTTTTTTTGTTTCATATACTTCAGCCTAGTACAAAATTTAAAAACTGAATTGTCCTTTGCCTGCTTGCAAATAAATTACTCATGTCTTCCTAACCCAAGGAGAGAGGGCGGTTCTTAATGAAGGTAGCCCATTTAGCCTCTAAACAGTGAGTTTAAACTTTTATAGTTAATTTTCCACCACATGTTGCCCAAATGACGGACACGTCTCTGTGTAGATGTCTAGTTCTCAGGTATGTTTCTTCAGACTACCACAGGCAGCCGCAAGCTAACCTCAGTATATTTTAGTAAACTCAGACGTGGCCTCACTTATCACCAGAAAAGGGTGCTTTAGAAAATTATAGCTGTTGTATATAAAGATTTCCTATAATGACGTTTTTCTACACTTAAATTCAAGTCTTATAACATTCATGTAGGTAAAGTCATATATGCCATGAGCTTTTTGCAAATAAGCTTTTCAGTAGACTTAGACCCTTCGTACTGTGCAATAAATTGTGAACTGACTCATTTCAGAGCAACTGGCTTGTTTGCAATCAGCCCAGGACATCTAGGGCATTCATATAATGCTGTTTTGTGCAGGTCATGTCTACATACATCCTTGCATCTAAGAAATGTCTCTTTGGGGATCAGTAGCGTTCCTAACACTTAGTAGCTCTGACAGGATTAGAAATACCAGTTCAATTTCTTTAAGGTCACTAACCTCTACATGAGAGAGCAGGCCAAATGGTGAAAATTGCTACCTCCTGCTGGTATATTTCTGCCCTTCGGTTTGTGGCATCTTCTCTTATGATATGCTAGTTGTTTCACTTGAAGTGAAAAAGAATGAGATATTTTGACAAAACTTCAGGGATGGAAGAAGGAACTACTATGCTGTGGCTGACTTGAGCAAATTGACCTTAATGATCAGGTGTAGTTGGTGATCACTGAGGCCAAATTCATCACTGAAGACATTTGTCAAAGTGGAAGCCTGACAATATCATGACTGTAGAACATAACACAATGTACACTTAGAAAATAAACTATTTCAGAAAATCAGTGGAGAACAATTTTTTGGAGAGTGAGAAGAAGTCAAGTTGTAGTTAGAAAACAGCACAGAAGATTGCATGCTACTTTCGGTTATTCCCTAATCCTTTCACTGGTGAAATAGCTGGGATCCCATAAAGATCAATGCATTCATGTTGCCTTTTTCTAATCCATAATGAGTAAAACTGCAATTAGAGCGAAGGGAATGCTGATACCTCTTTTTTACCCTGTTGTAATTTGTAAAATTTCAGTTACCGTTCAGGGAATAGAAAGCTATATGCTTTTAGGCGATTGCTTATATACTATGAATAACAGAGAAGTAACTGCCTCAGGAATATCCAAGGAGCCAAACGTCAACTGTATAACTTCAAGCTTGCAATAGACCTAAAATAATTTTCAGCAGCAAATAGTCTTGTCTAAATAGCTTTTGAACTGCCTGCATTTGTCTCAAATACTTGATTGAGAATTGTTTATATATTCAGAAACAGTCTTAACAGTACCTGAGAGGAGGAGAGCTGCGTTTAGTGTCTATCTCAAAAACTCCTACAAAGTCCATTAGAAATATGAAATAACTGAGAAACCGCAAGTCAATTCACTGAAGAGTTTATGGAGAAGTTGACAGTGAGCTATTTTTAAACATAATCATTTTCTTTTCAAATAAAATGTGCAGCTCCTTTTCATGTATTAATTTTAGAAGCATGTTGCATGGCTTCTTTTATGGAGTCATTCCTTCTTCAACTCCCTTAATTTAGTCTGGGCACAATTTCCTACCAGTGTTAATTATTTTCCAATTTTCTTCTCTGTTATTCTTAAGCTCTAAATTCTGTCCTAATACCTCCACAATTCTCCTTTTGTGTTGGCTGCTCACAGATTAAAACTCTGGTCTTAAAAGTTTGGGTTTAGCAAAAGATCTATTTGTCTCTTCCTAGTTCTTTCTCCTTTCATCAGAGTGAGCTGACAAGGGTGTGTAGCCCAATATTATCCTAGTGTGATCCATCAATGATTGCTGGTTGGCTTTCTGTCTTTCCCTCTCTCACCATTATTTAGAATATGTGTTTGCTTTGCCTTTTACTATATAGCAGATTACTAAGACTAAGACTACTTTTCAGAGAGCAGTCATTGTAGCTGCTCCTGTTCCTTGTTCTAAACCTATACAGACCTCTGATTCCTCTATATTTGCATTCTTCATTTTAGTTGTCCTAATAACGTTCCATTGAGCCTGTTATTGCTCAGACCTCATGGAATGGTGTTGCATAAATACAAAAAGGACAACAGATTCACCCACTACTGCAGTTCATCTATTGAAATTTGAACATTTTACAGCCTGCAAAATGCCGGCCTGTGCAATTGAAGGATAAGAAATCAGTCAGAGTGTCTGTGAAACTATCATGATTGAAATGGGAAATAACAATTCTTTTTTGACTCAGAAATTCACAGACATCGTTTTCTCCTCCCGTCCTTCGCATCCTTCCAGTGATGCAAGCACTGGTATCCTTTTATCCCAGTATGACTTTCCCATGTTCTTTCAGTCAGTGTGTACATCATAAATGGAGAGATCAGCAAAGAAATCGGGAGTACTGGACAGACACTGTGTTTGTTGAGCAAAGCCTTTATCTTTATCACAGCACAGGCAACATGAGAGACCTCTGAAATCCTCCTGCAGTTCCTTAAACAAATCATCTGTTAACTGTTGTCTTCTCAGACACTGAGTATTTCTCTTCTCCCCGACTTCATCTTCCATAAAAGTTTGGTTAGTGTTGATTAATCTTATTTAGAGATTTTAATAATCTGATTAAAATCAGATGTAAACATTCATCTTATGAATCAGTGGTACCTCAAATACTCTGCAATTCAGGTTATATAAAAAGCAGTTGTAAGAGTACAGTCCATTGCACCAAACAGTAGATATAGTTCTGTCTTTCTGTAAAATACAGTTTGCAAACCTTGTTTTCTGCTATGAACACATTCTCTGTTTATAGGAAAGAAAACCATGACCCCTTCCCATTCCATTCTCCCACTCAATGCTGTAAAATGCAAATAAAATGATTGGTCTTTCAGGTATAAAAAGTTTTTGGCCAAACTTTCAAGTGAGGTAAATCAGTGCATCCTCTTTGAAGCAAGTAGAGCTGCTCTGCTTTATGTCAGCTAAAGTTGTGATCCAGTAGATTAGCTGCTTTCTTTGGGGTTAAAGCTTCATGGAGCCTGGACTTTCTCTCCATTTAACTAACTCACAAAAGAGTTGCAAAACTTCATTATGAGGCTTTGCAGTTACCTGCACTGAAGCACCAGCTGTAGCTAAGGGTCAGCTCCTTTGCCCTTTTCAGTTCATTCTTAAAAAAATGTAATTTACTTTGCAATATTTGTTTCACACTTGGTAGGCCAGTAGGAATTTTCGGTGTGTCCCCACACTATAATTAACAGTGCTTTTTTCCCTCTTACACCAGAGAGTGCTTCCTAGGGACACACAGACAATAGTCTCATCTAAGGTTCAGTGAAAATATTTGAGTAGATTCTGCCAAGAAACTAGTATTTCAAGATATTTTGAACATAAAAGCCATTCCAGGGAAAACTGATCCCACAATAGGACAGAGAGCTATTTTTAAAATTGCTTCAGGCTTTGCAGCTGGGGTTTTATTTGGTTTTGGTGTGTGGGGTGGGGGTATTATTATTCCTTGACATTTTAAAGGTAAGTCCTGTGCATGGGCATTCTACAGAATGGTCCTGCAAAAGTCGTCACTTCCAGGCACTTCTTTACAGCATAGCTGCTAAGCATAGATTTTATACATGTCTATCATTATTCCACAATAACAGAGCCACTAAGATCTGTCTTTGTCTAGGGTTTGTTAATAAAATGCCAACATGGAGAACACCAAGTTGCAGAGGTAATATTGTTATTGCCAAGATTCAAAACAGGAGAGACGTGACAGACTTAAAGTAGTGCTTGGGTACTGCAAAGCTCTTTTTTTTTCTAACTGCCCCTATGTATCTTGCCTTGCCTAGATTCTGAAATAGCGTAAATGTAGAAATATTTACAAAGTTTCCAGAATTATACCTGATTGAATTTAGCATCTAAACCATCCAGTCCTTAATTTTTCTTGGCTTGTTTCTCTTTTTCCATCTTGTGATCTCCAAAGTGGATCAGTGTTACTAAGTTCACCTTTCTAGACTCTGCAACTGAATTCGGAAGACAAAATTATGTTCTCCCTGCTCCTAAAATCAGTAACAAAACTCACTTTGATTTCGCGGGGAGCAGGACTTGCCCTGAGAAGGCTGCACTTTTGAACAGGGATATGGTGAGTCAGACACAGACTCAAGATTTATATCCAGTGGTCTACTTTTCAGCCGTTCATTTGAATCAGAAATCATAATTAAGATCAAAAAATACCTTGTGAATAATTTTTCCATCTAGGTACTTCTGTGTCTCACTGTTGCCATAATTTGTAAATGCTTCCCAAGGTTTTAAAAATAGAAAGAACAAAATGCTCTCCTGCTCTCTTACTCCCTCCTTTATTTTCCAAACCCTGTGAAAAATAGCTTAGTTTAGAGAGGTTTCCTTTGCCTTCCTTATTTGCTTCTTTGCATACGTGAAGAATTTGCAGAGGGAAAGATGCACTGCAGAAATGGGTCCAGCAGAAATGCTCTGATTCTTCACAGTGGTCAGGACCACATTTAGTATCTCTAGATCCCTCTCCTGGGAGAGTGCTGTCTCTGTTACTTTAACTTCTCCCACTGGTGACACAATTCTTGTGGGCAAATACTTTTGCCATACGGTCATGACAAGCTGAGCAGTGGTGCCTCCCTATTTGATGTGTGCTGTAAATTGTCTATGCTTCAACTTGCATGGCCTCTTCTACTTTGTCAGCTTTGGGTAGGTTTTGAGTCCTAAAGGAAGAGTAATTGAGCTCTAGGAGAGGTATGGGAGGGACCTTCTGGTAAACCAAGGGCCTGCTAACAGCCCTATAGCACTGGTGAATGAGAAAGTACTTGAGCAGTTTCAGAGTGTGTCTGCTTCTCTTAAAAGCTTCTGAGAAGCAGGAAAAAAAAATACTGAGTTTCAATAGCGGCAAAAGGAGCCAGTTCGAAATGTATTGTTTGAAGACAGCAGGTTTTCAGCAGTGTTGGTACCCTGCCATCATTTGATGCCAATCAGTACATTGGGATGAGGTGATGTGCAATTCTATTTATCTTTCTATTTTTCTTTCCTTCTTTCTATTTCTCCTGCTTCCAAATGGAGGTCACACATGAAAGGAAGTAAGAATAGCAGGTCACCAGTGCAGGAGAGTTAATTGAAGGAAATTAGGGTTGTGGCTTTCAGTGCTGTCCTTATGGATTGTCTTCAACAAGAGTTTCTAGTGTACATATCCTGCGTTGGATATTAAGTGTTAAAAACGTTTCTACGGCTTCTTGTTGTTAATGGTCTTAAGGGTCAAATAAGATGTGTCCCTACCAGCAGGGCCTTTACTTTGCAAGCCGGTTACTTTGATCAACCCCACCAATTTCTTCTTGGTGTTAAAGGCTGGATTTTCCTATTAGGCTGATCCTTTGTTTCATTTTCTAAAGCAACCGAAAGCAAGGGAAATCCGTCTGAGAGGTGATGGCACTAATTGCTGTTACAGAGACATAACGTAGTGCTGCATCTGTGTTAATGACCTTGCCCACTGTGTGACTTCATTACATGTTACAAATGGGAGAAATTATAGTTTATTCACCCAAACAGAACCATATATAGGAATGTATTTCCACACACTATTTTAAAAACAGGCCAGACTGTATGTTTATGGCAAACTAACAGAAAAGCACTCCTGTGTCTGTGTTGTAAACTTCAGGGAACAGTGAGCTTGAAGGTGCTCTTATCTAGCAAGTCCTTTGAAAGGAGAACACAGCTGGGAAAACCCACCTCTCTTTCCTTCCTCCCCCCCAAGGCACATGTGTTTTGCTCATGTCCAGGAAATGTTTTCAGCAGCAAAACTTATTTTTGTTTGCAAAAGAAAAACCATCCAGGAGTTTGTAGTCCATTTACAAGCTTATACTTAAACTGGGAAGGATGAAAGTGTTTTCATTAACAAAAGATATCTCTAGTCCTTAATCAAATCAAATCTGGTTTTAAAAGCAGTTCAGGGGAGTGGTGGCAACAGTTACACAACTGCTGCCCTGGGGGAGTTAAATTTTGCTTTTGGCATCTCCTGTGTTAAGTGGAGAAGAGCCGTTTGGGGCTAGAAGAAAAATGTATATCTGCGGGAGGGAGGGAGCAGTGCGGGTGGGGGGAGCACTTTAAATGAATTCTTTAATGGGAGCCCTTTCCAGAAGGCATCCATGGTATTCCTCTGCAAAAGGAAGAATAAGTACTCAGCACCATATATGGTGACACTTTTATGTTTTTTAATATAAACACGTACAGGCTGGAGCAATCCATGTAGATGGGTTTTGCTGATTGGTTGGGCCAGAGGGGAGGGAAGGAAATGAGACCCTGCTTTTAATATCTTAACATTAGAAAACTTAAGAGCTTGGGTTTGAATAAATAAACAGTAGGCAGAGTTGGAAAGATTTTCAGCTTTGCAAAATAGCCCCTTCCTCTGCCTTGATTTTCCAACTTTTGTATTTGTTTTCCTTTAGCTTGTTTGTTTGCAGCTGTTTCATTCTGTAAATTGCTTTGATTTTTGTTCAGGGAGTATGTTGTTCCCAGTGTAGACAGCAGCAGATCAGTAGAAGCTATTTGAGATAGCTTGGCTCCGAATATAAGGGGACAAAATCCACTCAAGTCAACCACCACAATGCTGGGCATAAGAAAGGATGATGCCACACTGGGTTTGAGCTGCTTTAGTGCAACACACAATCACTTAGAGTTACAGATTCAAAGGGAGAAACCTCTGCTTTTCTGATTTCACTTAAATATTTCAGGAACCAAGTTGGAGAATGCAGCTGCCAGGTGTCTCTGATGCTGCGGGAGAGTTCAGCTTCCAGAGCAGAAATGCTCAGAGAGTGAGTATTTTTCCCAGGGACTTGCATGGGTGGGTTCTATTTTTTGCTCCGTTAATTCCCTGCCCTTACAGACCCAGGCTGGCTGCTGTTCAACCTAATCCCCAAATGTGACCCAACAAATTGTTTTCATCATACAGGCTAAGCACATTGTACCAAGCCAGAGTAGAGAAGATCTTTTTTGCTTGTGCCCTTATATGGCTCCTGAAGTCATCATTGATGCAATAAACTAATGGAGTGTACTCCTCTAATCAACCTCCCCTTCTATAAACATATTTTGTTCCTGCTCTGAGATTGTTCCCTGACATTTTTAAACCAGCCCCTTTCCTGGCTCTCTCTTTCTTTTCTTTTTCGGATCATAGTGGGAGGGAATCAGCCAGCTCTGGAGAGCGAAGAGATGGTGGAGATCATGGTAAACTGACGTTTGGTAGAACAAGTGGCTTCAAAAAGAACAGCAGTGAAACCAGAGCAGCTGAGGGAGAGCAGGAAGACGTCCGAGGCGTGTTGAAGAGGCGAGTGGAAACTCGGGAACACACAGAGGAGAGCCTGAGGCAGCAGGAAGCTGAGCAACTTGATTTCCGTGACATTTTAGGCAAGAAAGTCAGCACCAAAAGTTTTTCTGAGGAGGAACTGAAAGAAATCCCAGCCGAGCAAATGGACTTCCGAGCAAACCTGCAGCGGCAGGTCAAACCCAAGACCTTGTCAGAGGAGGAAAGGAAAGTTCATGCTCCTCAGCAGGTGGACTTCCGCTCTGTGCTGGCCAAGAAAGGCACCCCAAAAACCCCATTGCCAGAGAAGGTGCCACCTCCTAAACCAGCCATTACAGATTTCAGATCTGTGCTGGGCTCAAAGAAAAAGCCACCTGCAGAGAATGGCAGTGCTAGCTCCCCAGCACCAAATGCCCGCACCAATTCTGAAGCCCAGAATGCGACCCCCAATTCTCAAGCCCCTGTTGCCAAACCAGCAGTGAGAAAAGAAGAGAAGAATGACAGAAACTGTGAACATGGGTGCGCAGTGGTGGATGGCGGAATAATTGGGAAAAAGGCTGAAAGCAAAGCAACAGCAAGCAAACCACCAGCAAGCAAAGGAACAGCACCATCCTTTACAGAGAAGCTTCAGGATGCTCAAGTAGTAGATGGTGAAAAATTGGTCTTACAATGTCGAATTTCCTCTGATCCCCCTGCAGCTGTCACCTGGACTCTAGACAGCAAAGCCATCAAATCATCAAAGTCCATTGTCATCTCCCAAGAAGGTAAATTAATTGAATTACGAGCCAGTTGGATGGCACACTGTTATATCTGGCTCTTGATTAATAATATTTAGTTCATTAAAGGTAACACAATACTTTATTTAAGTCCTGTGCCAGTAACTGTTTCCAGATGCAACTTTCTTGTTATTTCAGTGGAGTACACAAGGAACAGTATTGTTTGACGTTTTTGCAGATTCTCCTTTAACAGCCTGCAGATGTAATTTTTATAAAGTTGAACTTCTTGCATTTTTAAATGTTGTTTACATTGCTAACGCTGTTTAAGGAGCTGGTACATGACGTTTATTTAAGCCTGACTTTAAGGATTTAGAACATTGAAAACAGAATAATATTATTGCTGGTTTACAAATTCTTATTTAATTCTTCTGTATGTTTAATATTTCATGCTTTTTATTGCAATAAGAAACATAGAAGCAAAGAGGAGTTGTGTTATAGAAAGAAATTGCTACGACTTCTAGTTACATAGTTAAGATCAGAGTTGAGAATTGATTTCCATTGTATTTAATGCCCCACCACAGATGCTTTTGTTGCCTTTACAGACACTGAAATATTTTAACCCACTGGCCTGACAACTTTTAACTAATTTCAAAATAGTACCGAGTTTGCCAAAAGTCCTCAGAGAGAACACTTACTGTTGTCAAATTGACTGATTTCTTTATATTCCACGTTTTGGATAATCAAACCCTATTAGACTGGTTTTGTATGGAAGTTAATATTGTGTCTAGACAAAATATATTTTCCTTGGGACAAAATAGGGAGGATAACGGATAACTAATACAAAAAACTTCTTTACTTCATATTGGTTTCATAAAACACTGAGGGCATTATATGGAGAATGACACTGTCCTGTATATTGTAATAAAAAAGTCCATGTTCACAGTAAGAATTATAGCTTGACACAGAGGGCTGCACTCTTAATCGTGAATCTATATTTAATCCAGACTATTTTCAGTGTTATTAAATAAGAACCAAATGAATATGCACAATGGTTCACCACAAAGAGTGAATCCTTGTGCAGTGTTCCAAGCACTGAATCATGAGGATCCCTTTAAACTGGGTAGTCAGAAACAACATTGCCTTCAGGTGGTGGGGCGGAAGGTACCTGAGTACAACATTAAGGGGATACCACAGATGGTATCAGAGTGTGTCTGGAGACAACATCTCCATCATCAGATGGAGAGAGGGAAATGGTAGCAGGTGCATTGTGTCTGGCGTGCATCTGAAGAAGCATAAAAATTTCATTTATGAGTACATGATTATTTTCACCAGAGGGGATGGTATAGAATAGGGGTAACTGTCATGTACGTGAGAAAAAGTTGACTGGTGGAAATGCCATCCTTGTAAAAAGGACTGACGGATCAGAAAGGTGGGAGACTGCAATTTATTCAGCCTTGCACTGAAAGCAAGATTTCAAGGGTTTTCTTGAAGTTGCTCAGAGTGAAAAGACATTATGCAACTCAAACTTTCATGTCTCCTATCAAAGTACATCAGACAGACAAGATCTCTACATCAAAGCTTCTGAGTTATGGTGGAGCCTCCTAAAGTCCCAAAGTTTTAGTGTTGTGGTGCTGCAGAAAGCTATTTTCTGACTGAAATAATCTCATTGACTGTTACGATCTCCCAGCTCATTTGCTTTGTAAAATGGTACTGTGGAGCGGAAAATACAGTGTACTTACGCTTACAGTGAAGTGATCCTCATGTACAGACATGCTCTACAACCTGCCTGAGCAGGGCATGTGACTTATCCCATCCAGTTTGTCTGGGCTAGGTGACACTCTTGGTCTTAACACCCCAGAGCTGGCATTTTGTCAGGATGTCACACTTTAGTGGTGCTTTCCATTGAGATAAGGAACAAAGGTGCCCCCTGGATAAGGAATCCACTGTTTCAGGACAGCTTCTTGCAGGGAGTGAAGAAACTGTCCTTATGTTTGAGTTGTACCTGCATTATTACGCTAGTATCATGCTGAGGTACTCAGTATTATCCGTACTTCTAAGTTATGCTTTCTTTTGCACATATTACAGAGGATCTTAGAAAGAAGTATTACACAGGGAAGTAAATGCTAGAGTTTTCTCCTTTAATGGAAAGACATGGAATGAGGATTAGAACTATTTTTTTTTAAACCATATTACATACCCTCTGGTACACTGAGGGGTTACATTGCATGACGGCCAATTTAGGTTCTTTCCTGACAGTACCTGCTAGCTTTTGGCACTCGGAGAACAAAGTGTTGCTGCTCTCCCACTGTGAGATGCTTTCATGCCAACTGTTAAGTAATTAACCAGGTATGCATGATACTTAGAGTAAGTTCCAGTTTTCTTAGAGATTGATTTTTCTGTTTTCCCCTAATTAGGAACACATAAAAAGTTGAAGGAACTAAGGGAGAGAAAGGCCTAATTAGAGCTACAGACTAGATTTGAGAAACAACAAGTTCAGTATCAGGAAATACTGTTTAATAGAGAAACTGTATGGGTTAGTCTCACAGAAAGTGTTTGGAGCATGTTTAAGCATAGAGAGCAACAATAAAACTGGATGCAGTACTCAGCAGCCCAATGCTGACTCCCAGTTTCCATCTTTTGCCCCAAATGCTGGAAAGGCAGCTTCGTCACGGCCGCAGGTGTCAGGTCCTTCAGCAGCACTGCCTTTGGCCAACCTTGGAGCAGCATTTAATGGGCTCTAGAGTTAATCCCCTAGAGTCATCCTTAGCTGGAAGAAGGTTGAGTCTGTGGGGAAGGAGAGGAATTCAGAGCAAATGGACCTAGCTTACATTAATGGGCTTAGACCTTGCAAAGCCATTTTTTATTTCTTCGTTATGACCTTGCTTCTCTTGTGTTCAGCAAGAAAATCCACTGTGGAAGTGGATTAACTGGGCCTATTCTTAGCTATTTCACCAATTGTTTTTGTGCTGCCGTAACGTTTGGTGGTGACCACTGGTTCTCACGTATGGAAAATTTTCCAGAGCTATCTCACAGAAGGGTAACTAACTGACTTGTTCTTAGTGAGTTGGACACTGGAAAATCCTCTATCTAGAGTGAGGCATGTCTAGCTGGTTCTTACCATACTACAAGCCCATCCTAGTTAGTATGGGCCACTTCCCCGTAAACTGTTCAATGTAAGTAACACAAGAACCTGCATGTATTTGTCTTTTGGAAGTTAAATTAACCTTCCCTGTCATTGCTAGAAAGCAAAAAGAGATAGCAGTTTGCTGATCTCCTGGTGTCAAATATATTGTGAAGATAAATACATAGGATCTGCCTTCAGGAACATGCTCACCTGATTAAACAAGTGGCATATTTGGCCAGGAGGGGCAGACTTAGAAGTGTACTTGTGTGTAACAAGTTCACAGGATGGGCACACTACCTAGTCCCTTTACACAGTCGCTCACTAAAAGTAACTTTCCTTGACATGTTTGTCCTAGCTGATAGTAAGGCCCTTTACCTGTTATGGAACCAACCCTATTCACACATCTCCTCTGTGTTTGAAGAGGTAGTTTAGCTGTCCAGGGTAGTTTAATGTGCGAGAGAAGGGGGGATGTTTGCCCCCCC
>VZSC01008684.1:330562-406024 GCA_013398225.1 Steatornis caripensis | reverse complement strand
GGTGCATCCCATCGGGACCCATCGATTTGTGGGTGTACCATTGGAGAAGCCCAAATTCAAACACCAGGATCAGAATAATCACTGATTGGTAAGGTCTTTGGAAAAGGAAAGATTAAGTCCTCTCCAAAACAGACCTTCATATTCAGGCATATTTATGCAGTATTTGTGGTGTGTTCTAGTACTTAATCTAGGGCTTGCAATTTATTTTATTATTCCAGGGTTAAGTTTACATTAGCAATTAGAAATCGGAATCTGAGCAGCATTATACAGAACGTCACCACATATGTGAGATCAATCTCGTTGCTTCCATTTTACATTTCAACTATTAATACTGTTTTGTTTCCCTTTGAAATAATCAAAATCAGTACTTGTTTCGCCATTTCTTTTATAATTCCCCAAACAGTATGCTGTCAGCTGATCAGCATGAGTATTTGTTTTTTAAAATATCATATTTATGACAGAGCGTGCTTTTACACCATTTTTCTTTTATGAACATGACTGGCCTGATAGGAGTTTATTAATGGTTTGATTTTATATTTTTCTTTTTTAAACACTTGTCAGAGTGCAGTTATTTACGTTCCTGAGATAGATACTAATGTGGTTTTTTGCCTGTGAAATCTCAAAATATATGGTAACTTTAACAAACAAACAAAAGAGGGTACTCAGAGCATTATTCATCTATACGGGCAGGTTAGGTGGTGTATGGTTAAGAGGCAGGTGGTTTTCACATGAGAGAATTCTTCTTTGTTTGAAGTTATGGGGAGCTTTTTGTTTGGAAAAAAGTTTTGAAGAAGGCTTTAGCAGACATTACAGTGGAGTTAGACGTATAAGGACCGAGTAAAACAAGCTTCCTCACACGGCAAACTCTTTCGAGCAAGAGCCATTTAGTTTTACATTTAGATAGTACTTGGCCCAGCAGTGCCCAGTGCCAGTGTCCTGCTATGTGACTCACTCTTGGATAGAAAATCCAGACAGAAAACTTTTGCATGGTTACAAAAGTTGTTCTAGAAGATGACAGCAGAAGGGGTTTGGAAGCTGGCATCCTTACTAGACTGGAGAATTGAGGGGCACAGTGAATATAAGTCAAAACCGGCAAATTTGCCGTTTTCAAAATTTGTGTGCTCTGCTTTTTTTGGCTAGATTTAGAACCATGTGACTATATAGATTGAAGAGGAACTGCTTAATATAGGCTCAGGTAGCAGTGATGGTGTAGCTTAGAAAATGCCCAGCATTTGTACAGCTTTGTGTAAGACAACATTTTTTTCTTCCTAAGTGCCTTGGCAGCATAAAGAGTTGGTAATCTTGTTAGCAATAATGCCTTAACAACTTTCTTGTGACTTAACATAACTCCTAATCTTTATATCAGTTGTGCAAGTCTGTATCTGTCAGTCTGACTAGGATCTGCCATGACTTTTTTGATTTCTTTTTAACTAACTTTGAGCAAGAGTTTGGTGTGTAATTAACACAACTTTATGTACTGCTGAGAGTAGATGGATTTTGCAGATTAAAAAAAGCTTCTCCAGAAAGTTTAAGTCTAGGGAAATAATCTATGCCTCAGTTCTGACACAACTCCATGTTTGTCACATGCCACAAAATTTCCCTCTGTACTGCCATTTTTGTCTGAATCTTCCTTCTTCCAGAGATGCATGTAGTGTAGGTTTAAATACAGGAAAAGAGAGACATTTGCTATAATCACTGGTAGTTTATTGCAATGTCTAATTATTCTTAAAAGTATTTTCTTTTAAAACAAGAAACAAAGCAATGTCTTATTTCTAATTTGAATTTATCTGATTTCTTCTTTTGTACACTTATTTCCTTTCTCTGCTAAGCTAAAGAGCCCATTTGTGCTTGATAGAGTGGCTCTGACTCTGTAATCAAGATACCTCTCTCTCTCTCTTTTCTTTGAAATTTGACTAGCAAGCTCTTACTAACTTTCTCTCCATAATGCACTTTCTCCAGCCCTTGGAGGCTTGGGGTTGTTTTGTTTGGTTTGGTTTTTCTTTTTAATACCTCCTTTTCAGTTGCTGTTTGTTGGTCTTCTTTAGAAAACAGGCAGCAGAACCATATGTCGGTATCAGCATCACAACAGTGGAGCTCATGTTGGTTACTTCTCTATTAAACCTTTAAACCTTCTGAAAATAGAGCATCCCTTGCTGTCCATGGATGCTTGTCATTTCACTATATTAAGCCTCATTTTCTTTGAGTGAATAGGACTCAGTTTAACAAGTCAATGAGATTGTTTATGAGGACCGCACTGTTTGCTCTCTCTTTCTGTCTTTTCCCTTTCCAACGTTCTTTCTGTCATCTGTAATTTTATCAACACTAATTTATGAATACTTCTACATCGCAGGTTAAAATATCGACTACCTTTGGTCCTTGCCTGATCACAGAGGAAATCCACTGGAAACATACCAAGTGATGATTTCCTATGGTCAACTTCTTCATGAGATCTTTGTTTTGGCAGCTCTAATCTTCCTAATGTGAATATCAGTAATATAGTAACATAGCATTAATTACGGGCAGAATATCAGATAACACAAATATGTCAGTATAGAGTAAGAAAATTACCTTTACATAGATACATTTGCCAGTTAAATGTCTAATCTCATGAATAATGAAAGCAGGTTTCTTACATTGTTTTCCTTAAAACTCTCTCAATTAGCAATAATTAAATTTGACAGTTTTTCTTCCCTGAAACTCATGTGAGTTATTTCACTACTTTACCTGTTGTCGTTGTAACTGTAGTCAATATTTTCCAGGTCAACCCACTTGCCATTTTTAAACATGACTGTGGCACTAGCATATATGTGCCCTTTCCCAGATGATTTGTGATTTATTAGAAAATTAACACCAGGGGGCCAACAAGTTCCTTAACAAATTTGTTATGGCTCCTAGACACAATTTCTCATGGCCCAGTATTTATTAATACTGCCTAAATACTCCATAGTGCTTTATCCCATGGGATAGAAATGCTGAAGACATAAGCATCAGTCTGCATCACGGACAGGAGTCAGGAGGTTGGCCAACTAGATGCCAGTGGAGGGAATTAGACTTGGGAGCTGGTTTGTGTTGGTTTCTGAATTTGTTTTATATCTGAAGTTGACTTTCTGCGGAGTTTCATGGAAAGAATGCAGAAGCCTAGAGATATTTTAAACTGGCTCGCACTATTTTGGAGTAAGTCAGAAAGTCCTTTAACAGCTCAAAATGCAAGGAAAAGCTTTGTGTATCCAAACCAGAGCCTTGAGTAAACTGTCAGCTTCTGTGGATGTTAAGGTCTTTTCTAGAACTGCACCAGTCCCGATGTCTAAGTGGAAGATCCCAGTATTCAAGTTTACTCCAATCCTGCCCTTTGTAACAGTGTTTTAAAGACTGTCTGCGAGCTGGTTCCTAAAAAAGAGTAGAGGAATGGAGGAAAAAAAATTGATAGCAAATTTTTTTAGTTGACTGGGATTTGTGAAGTGTCAGGATTCAGAATATCCAACTGGAGTAACCAGTCTGGGCTTTCTTGCTGTTACGAGAAAATAAGTTTGTTTCAGGTCGTGAAGGGTTTTTGCAGAGGAAATACCAAATACTTTGTCGAGAGTCATTTGGCTGTCTGTCCCCGGGAATTGACTGTAGCTCTAGATCACAGAACATAGGCCTATTTAGGAGTTTCCTGTCCTTATGAAATCACATCAAGTTTTGCCTGTTTGGGGGGGGTTTCTCTGGTTTTCTAAGAAAATGAGGCTTCTACAGCCACATGCTCTCTCAGGCTCCCCTTACACTCCTGACCCAGCCTGGCTAATGCTTTTTTGAACCATTGACCAATTCCACACTAAGTTCTAGTAGTTCAGTTTCATGAAAACTAGTGGCTAAATAAAGGAGAATGACCCAAATTATCTCATTTCCCTTTCGCTCCTCCACTGAGAACAAAATACCACCATTGCATCTGGTGGTAGCAACAAGCCCAGCAATCCCCGTGTACTTTGTATGCGCTGTTCCAGTGTAGCTGCTGAGGAGTATGAAGAAGTGGAGAGTAATAGGATACAGATTATTGCTGCAGGGGAGTAGAAGTCAGGAGAAAAAGGATGCAGCCCTGGGAAAAACATATTTCCTTCATCTTCCTTCTCACAAAATAACTTCATTAGAATTCAACACATATAAATATTCTTTTGGAATGAGTAAGACTGACATTATTTCATAAGACTTCGCTTCCAGTGGAATAAGCCGAATGCAGCTTCGATCAGACTCCTGCCGTGCAGCCTGGCCAGGGCTAGATTCTAAAAGCAAAACTAACATAGCACGGAATGCACACAGCAAGTTGAGGATTATCATGAGAAAACCCTAGGATTTGCTTCTAGATTTCAGGATGAGTGTGGGGAATGACTCATTGTTAGGGTGAGATGTTTCTGTTTGTATATGCTGCATAAGGAAGTGTTTCTCATAAGGTGTTAACTTCTATTGCTGCAGTATTCTGTATGGACAACACTGCAACAGTATGAGCAGTGAGGAACGACCCTGTGCCACATTAGCCTTCAGTGAGCTGATTAGCATGCAGGTGAGCAAGGGCTTTTGAGCAGGTAGAAAACTCCAGCAAAACCTAAAGTAAATGCTGCTTTGTTCCAGTCCCTTACCAATCCAGTTATACTTACATCCAACTCCTTCCCTGCAGTAAGGTGGCCAGAGATCTCCTTCATATGTATGTGGCTTCGTTTCATAGTTTATGTTCTTTGGCAACAGCATTTTTAGGTTCTAATGTGTGATCTTTTCTAATAATGTTATATAGATTTATACAAATTCTTAGACTGGAAGTTGTCTTTGGCTTACTCTCCAGTTGTCTC
This sequence comes from Steatornis caripensis, assembly GCA_013398225.1. Classification (NCBI taxonomy): domain Eukaryota; kingdom Metazoa; phylum Chordata; class Aves; order Caprimulgiformes; family Steatornithidae; genus Steatornis; species Steatornis caripensis. Next base: position 401,204 of record VZSC01008684.1, on the reverse strand, counting down.
TTTAAACAGCAGAGACACATGAATTTATATCTGCTAGATGCCTGCAAGAATACTTTTCTAGTGTCCCTCCTCCATTTGGAATGGAACGGCAGCTCGTGACATTTTTGGCTCAGCCTGACTCATGGAGATGAGTTGCCTCAGGGAAGGCACGTGGCTTTTCTTTTCACCCTGTGGTTGGCTCAGGACAGCACATGTGAGTGAGGGGTCAGTTCCCTTCTGAGATCGTTTTCACATTGTTTCTCGGGGGAAAATTGTATTATTTAGAGCTTCTTCATTTTGTGGAGGATGAGGAGGTGGGAAAAATTCATTTTGTTCTAACCCTCGTGTGTGTCTGGCAAACCAAATTTGTTGGGAACGATCTGAATGTTTTTTATAAGATTTGCCTTGAATAATAACATCCAGTTTTACAGTAAGGGAAAATCCGAATGCCAAAAGCATTATTGCCATGTTAGAGCTGAGGTCTGGTCTCCAAGGGGAGCCAGTAAACTCTCAAAGGTCTTCTGATAGAGGGGTGTTCTTTTCAAGGACCTTTCTATGACCTTTCGAGGTCCTTTTGAAGCACCAGTGTCACCTGTGCCTGTGGCATCTCCCACATCACAAAGTATATATTTGATGGGGAGCCTGGGATCCAGCACTCCGCAAGGCAGAAGGCAGCCTCTGGTTAACATAGAAAGGTGGCAAATAGCAAGAGATGCTGGGAAATTTCCTTACATGTCAGGACACAGGGGAAATGTCTAAAAAAGATCATCTATCCAATCTTGCCATTAATTAGGAGAGACTGTGAGAAAGGTAAATGGAGGAAGTGGGGAAGGTATTACTGCAGCTGAGATAAGGGGAGGGTGGAGGCATTCTGGACAAGCTAACAGCAATGTGTGGAACCACCCAATGTCTCAGGTTGTGTTGAGGGGACAGGCCAGGCTTTCCAGTGAGGAAGGAGAAGGTAAGCCCACAATTCACCCTCACTTAATGAGGTATATTTGGAAGGGGAAAGTCCAGAGTGTTTTAATTGGGATTCTCCCCAGGGAGAAAATTACTTCATTCTTCCAAGAATTGCGAGTGAGTGTAAGGGATTAGGTAAATTGCAGTTCTCCTTCCTCATCCCCCAACTACTGGGAACAGCTTCTGTTTTGGTTCACAGAGTTTTATTTTTTAAGAGGAAATGTATTCCCCTTGGGTCATACCCTTGGTAACTACAGAGCTTGTGTCGCATCCTGTTTCTGCAAACCAAATGAAATCAAATTTTGCTTTTTTGTTTGAAAAGAAAGACATTTGTTGCAGTGACAAATTTGATTGCCACTGATATATTGGACTTCTAACAGATGTTTTACAATATCAGACACTCGTTCTCTGAGCAATTAAAGCAAAAAGAAAGTGGCTCTCAGTGTGGTTTTAAAGCTTGAGCACTAGGATGAAGTTCTACTTTCACACGAGGATGCTCATAAGAGTGCTAGAGATAAGGCTAAATCAAAATATTGCATGGTCATTTGACAGAAACCCTCTTATTTGTAATCCTATGCTACTAGCACTTTTGGAAAAAGATCATCAGAGTGAGGACTTCTTATCCCTGCTATAAGACAAAGAATGGCAGCAGAGGTTCTGCTCTGGGTCTTCTCTACCCTCATCCATTAACCACTTTAGGGCTGCAGGGACAGCTTTGATTATCGTAGGGAAGAGCAATAAGATTCAATTTCTCTATCAAAGTGGTTTTATTTTATTTAGCATTATTAAGGTTCCAATTCTGATGTTAAATTTTTAAGGACAAAACATCTTTTTCTAGCAGTGAAGATCACGTGTAGTAAAGGATTGGATCATTTGATGCATTCTGTTCCTTAATAGCACTAAAGTTTTTGTGAACTGCAATATAACAATCCATTCGATCTCTCCTTCCTTTGTATTAGGGACACTGTGTTCACTTACCATTGAGAAGGCCATGCCTGAAGATGGAGGCGAATACAAATGCATAGCTGAGAATGCAGCAGGAAAAGCTGAATGTGCTTGCAAAGTGCTGGTAGAAGGTAAGTACTTTGCTGGACATGCGAAAACCCTTCCATAGAACTTCCTTCTTCCACCCTTTATTTCCCAATGCCAGCCTTTACGAACCACATACACAAAAAGAACTCTGCCCACTTCCCTCCTGCACTTTTCGGTCAATATCGTAATTCAATGTCTACCATAAAGGAGCATGAGCAGAGAGACAGTACAGAGCCAAGGACTCTGGCTGCTTTGTGGAATAATCTGTGTTCTCCTGCTGCCCACTGTATTTCTACATGGACTTTAGAGCAGTAAGCTGAACCCATGAATGCTTCCTTCTGAGCTGTAGGCATTCTTTAAGACCACTTAAGAATTCAGTGTGTGAGCCTGGGTACCAGTCTGCCTTGGGGCTATATACGACACATTTCTCAGTCTAGAACTTTTAAATTTTTTTTGTTCTATGACATTTGGTCATTTGTTTTTTTTCTAGTGGAAGTGAGTAAAAATAAACAAATTAGCAGCTCAACCACCATTGTAGCCATAGTCTTAGAAAATGGACAATTTGCTGACTGAGGTACCCATTTTCAGCCTCAGTCTTGCTGGTGACACTGTAGTCTTGCAAAGTAGTTTTGGCCTTGGGCAGATATTTTCTCATGAGGGTGAGAGCACAGACTTTTAAAGCTGCCATGGACTTTAAGTTACTTAAGAGACTTTAAGTAACCAAATATGTTTCTTAGCAGCTCACTTTCTGGTGAGCTCATCCTTGAATACTTTGACACTGTCTATTGTAACTAAAAAGAACACAAAACTAAACAAACCCAATTACATAGATCTTGGGTACTAAGCATTCACAACTGTGTTGCAGATGTGGTATTTGGGGCAGGAATTCTACAAAAGAAAACTATTATTTGTGTTTCTAATGTAGCATGACACAAGGCAAGAACATGATCCTGTAACTCCATCAGTAATGATCAGTCTTCACAAAGCTGGAAAAGGAATTAATTATACATATAATTAAAACCAATTATGTTGGCTCCTGTAATGGCACCTTCCGTGATACTATGGTCACAACGTAGTCTGGCTTAGATATTTGATAAGCTATTGTTTATAGTTCTGTAATTTAAAGTAATACATTTTACCAGTGCTGAAGTTCAAAGGTTATCAAGAAGAGGCTTTAAGCAAAATCTAGTATCCTGTAACACCTTAACTAACACAGATGCAGAGGGTTAAAAGATCAGATCATCAAGTGCTTAGTACACAGTAGTTCTCCAGAGCTGCCCTAACATCTTTTAAATGTCTCAGTTACCTATATGTTTTTTCCTTTGACTTTGTCTTCTGTTATTCTTCAAGTAGTTGCTTTTCTTCCTGAAGCCTCCCTTAGCATATTTCCCACTTCCAATTTCCTGCTGGGCAATGCACGTTCTAGGAGGCTGGAGGCAGACTTTGGCTTGCAAAGTCTTGACCATGCGAGGCTGTCGGCTCATGACATATTCGTTGCATTATGCAGCGAATGACAGTACATCGTCTGTCTGGCTCACCCTGATAGTGGCACCCATGGCATAGGAGCTAACTGCTCACATAAGACTGGACACCAGAATGACAGCATTCTTACCTTGATACTGGCTGCCTCATCTGTCTTTCCCATTCCCTACTGGCATGCTGCTTTATATGGCTGAGAAGAGGTTTTTGAGGAATGGCACCACAGCAAACTTCAACTATTTAGGAGACTTCATTTGATATCCTATGACTGTGACTGGCAGAGGTAGTGACTGTTGTTTTTAAATTAGAATTGTGATCTAAACCGACAATTAAAATTGCTCCCTTCCACTCAGTCTGCTGTCAGCATCCCAGACGCTGGTTTTTAGACTCAANGTGACTGTTGTTTTTAAATTAGAATTGTGATCTAAACCGACAATTAAAATTGCTCCCTTCCACTCAGTCTGCTGTCAGCATCCCAGATGCTGGTTTTTAGACTCAACAAGTAACCATAAATATCATTATGTGCCTTTTGGCCCCATGGACTCAAAACAGATTGGAGGAATATTTGACTTCAGTTGTTAAATTAGCTCAGGGATAAATTTCTAGAATCTGAGTGCCTGAACTCAGATCTAGCACAGCCTTCTGCTCTGAATTGTTTGCTAAGAGAGTCTGTCTTCCCCTGTTAACTTTTTAGAAAACTTACAGAGACTAACTTTCATGCACTGGCACCTAGAAATAAGTGACTGAAATAGGAAGTTCCATAACTTCTATGTTATCTTTTCTCTAGTAACTGGATTTCAAACAGCTATCTCACGCAAAAATCCTCTGAAAGCTGACTATTTGAAAGCTATAAATTGATACAGCTATTGCTGAGATCATAATGCAGATTTGGGATCTTTCTTCCAAAGAGAAATCTCAGGATCAAACAATCTAACACATGGAGCTCATTAGGATTTGCATTATATGCCATGCTTTACCTGAGATAACCTTTCTGAGAAAAGGTTGCACCTTTTAGTTGTATGTGTCTATGTCATATGGGATATACGTGGAAGAGAGCTTGTATTGAGTCTCAGCTGTTGGTGGAGCCTGCAGTGCTGAGTAGTTGCTGAATATAAGCTGTGCGAGCTTGAGAATAATGAAATCCATCAAACTTGAGTCCTGTGGTGTCCCTTTTGCCATGTTTCTTTAGGAATGAACCAATGTGTAATAAAATCTTCTCGGAAAGATTTAAACATAGAGAAGAAATGCTGCTTTTCAAACTGTGTTAATCTATAGTTCACATAGACAATGGACTAGAAGAATGACATGGCAGGAGGTCTTTTGGATGAAATGATCCTTCAAATATGCCTTTGTTTCCCTCCTGCATGCACTGCATAAAGCAGCTTTGTGCACATTGTACTTGGTTGTATTTGGTTAAAATAGACCTATCAGCTTAGAAGGTGCCTCTTGTCTAGTTCTCAATGTAACCACTTTCGTAGAGGCCTTCTCCCTCTCTGCTCCCTCTTCCTTTTAGAATGTGACATTCTCCAGCAAGTCTGTGCAGAGAATCTTTCTCAAGAAACAGAAGGCCAGCAATCTCCTCTAACTTTGCAGAAAGAGNCTGCATGCACTGCATAAAGCAGCTTTGTGCACATTGTACTTGGTTGTATTTGGTTAAAATAGACCTATCAGCTTAGAAGGTGCCTCTTGTCTAGTTCTCAATGTAACCACTTTCGTAGAGGCCTTCTCCCTCTCTGCTCCCTCTTCCTTTTAGAATGTGACATTCTCCAGCAAGTCTGTGCAGAGAATCTTTCTCAAGAAACAAAAGGACAGCAATCTCCTCTAACTTTGCAGAAAGATCCAAACCAATCTGATGTTAGTAGGCAGCTTTTTCATTACTGATTTTTAAACAGAATTTGTATTTTATTATTTGTTTTGACTGCAGATGCCTCATCCACAAAGACCTCAAAGCCTACTGAGAAGAAGACCAAGAAGCCGAAGACCACACTTCCTCCTGTGCTGCCAGCAGAGAGTAAGTAACAGTGATTTTAATTACTTCCTTTTCACTGGAAACAAAAGAGTGCTTTGGGGTTCTGGGGTCGTTCTCTTCTGTTTGCAGGCATAGTATAAGCAGCTTGTGCTGTTTCTTTAACCCTTGCACGTAAGTCATGTGAAATGAGTTTTTGCCTTGTGTGGTCTAGAAGTTAAGTGCTGCAACTGTGCATTCAGACCTAGCCCACTCTATTTTCAGTTTTTCATAATGGTGCAATAAGCTTTTGACACAGATTTATTTTTGGCTGCCTTCCAAAGAACGCAGAAATTCTCAAGTCAACACTTCAAGTCATGTTGTGTCCTGTGTAGTCTTACCATTGGTAGGCAAAGTATCTTGACTGAAATGTCCTGTAGCATAATCTGTTTTTTTTTTCCATGAGCATGGGGAGTAGTTTGGTGGATTTTACATTCCTTGTTTTGAGCCTGAGTGCTTTACTTGCTTTTAGTGCTTCCTGAAATAACAAATCAGCTATAAATTGCCATGTTTGCTACTCTGCATATATGCATTTGATTAAGAGGAAACTTTAAATGGTAAAGGCAGCACAATAACATCAGTTTGGAAATTCCCAATACCACTACTACCACTACTACTTTTGAAATTAAGTGCCCATGGGATACAAATATATCTTTAAATCAAACACTGGACTTTGAAAGTTGTCTATCTAAGATGTCCACCATGTGAGTTCCTAAAAAAGATGTGAAGACAGGATTCTAATGGAAGCATGAAATATTTTATCCAGTTCTCTCAAAAAAACTCCCTCCCCAAAAAAGAAATAAACTATAATCTGATTTTCTAGCATGGAACACTTTCAGCTGCTTTCGTCAGGACTCAGTGCAGTTTTGTACTGATTGGTGGTCACAGGTAATAATTCTGCTTCTGAGTTTCTTACTAACATAGAGCTATGCCCTGGGCTACAGCTATTTCTGAGTTGCTGGCTAAGCATTATAACTTTCCCTCCAGCCAATCATTTGGGGATAGGGGAAGAGTCATACCGACGTGCTCCACCTCTGCACCTGAGCTTCAGATGCTCTAAATAATAGCAATTAAAAACTATCATTTTGTTCTTGAACATCAATAGAAAAGAAATTTTTAAAGCCATTTAAAGCTCCATGGGGCAGTGTTTTCTGTGCACAGAAATGTATACATTTCCTCTTATCCTCCCAGCTGTTATCAATTGCAGCTTTCGCAGGACAANATGCTCTAAATAATAGCAATTAAAAACTATCATTTTGTTCTTGAACATCAATAGAAAAGAAATTTTTAAAGCCATTTAAAGCTCCATGGGGCAGTGTTTTCTGTGCACAGAAATGTATACATTTCCTCTTATCCTCCCAGCTGTTATCAATTGCAGCTTTCACAGGACAAAGTGTGAGGGGAACTAAATATGCGGATATATGACCTGATCCACATCCTGCTGAAATCATTGCTTGTCCTGCTCTTGATTTTATTGCTATGAAGCTAGCAACTCTGGCTTCGGCAATGGTTGGCAGAAGAAGGTTGAAATAATGGTGAATGGTTTTCTTAAGGTTATTCCATAGCATATTATATCTGTGTTTAAAGTTCTTGAATTTCTCGTAAGCTCTTTTTCAAAATACCTTTAAAACATCTTTTGTGTTGCACTGAAAACATCAAGGTAGCCAGAGAGAATGTTAGGAAGCTGGGCTTTGGAAAAGCTTTTGGAGAACTGTGGAAAAATATATATTTAATTTTGAAAGGATTTGGCTGCAGAGATTCCATAGGTGATTTTTAACATCTCAGCCTCAGTCTCTGTGGACTGTGGGTATTCGTCTGCCTGAAATGAGTGTTATGTTTGTCAGGGGCGAAATATACAAAACTGATCCAGTAGACTTCATAGTTTCAATTTAAACTGAAATCCTTTTCAGATGTAGATATTTTGAAGTTCCTTAACTGAAAAAGAATGGGCTTAACAAGTCAGGTATTTGTCCATATTTACTGTGTTTCTCTCAAAAAGAATGATTGTGAAGTAGGACCAACAGTCCTAAGGGCAAGTAGAGCGTAAGGAATGATCTTGAAGAAATAGGGAATAAGAATTCCTGATAATCCCACAGAATACATGCTGAATTTTGAATAGTGAATTCAGTCACAACAGTATATACTGTATGAGGTACTGATATTCTCTGTCATTTTTAGAAATACTTCTCAGGGGTGAAAAAACCCCCATATTTTCCATTTTCTGTAAGAAAGTACAAGTCAAATCTGATGGTTAGCAGCTTTGTCAACCTTTTCTCCCTTCAGATAAATTATAAATCATTTTTGGTTTTTTCCCTAGTAAAAATCTTCAGGAAAGTAGTTAACTTTTAGTTCATGAAAGCAAAGATCAATACTTTTTTTTTTTTTTTTGTGAAAGACAATGAATGTTGTCAGTATGTTAATCTGTAAAATTTGTCCCACTGTGAGAATAGTTGCTGACCCAGGCCATTTGGCTGCTCATTCCGACAATGTTATTTTATTACTGGAAGCTTGGGTTTTGTAAGCTACAGAAATCCAATAGTAAGTAAAATTTTGGGCATTACCTCTTTTAAAATGCAATACATACTAGACTCTGGTTTAGAATAAGCAGTGATTCTCAGAAAAACATCTATTGAAGGCAGCTTTGTAGCATTCAATGTTTAACAATATCTCTGAATGGATGCTTGCAGTGTTTACATGCAGAAAGATTGCTCCCATGCTAGCAAATTAGGAAAATTACGATGTATTTCTTTTTCCTTACAGTTAGTAGTCTGTCACCAGACTTCAGTAATAATTATGACTCTGAAGAATGCAACTCTGTAATGATAAATAGAATAAATAATAATGTTTCTGAGAATATAAATCAGATTCAGGTTTGAATCTGAGTGAAATCAGTCCTAAGGGTGAATGGAGGAAGGAGGACGTGTCTTTTTTTAATGTTGGAATTGGTTTATTCTTCACTGACTGTACTGACTTCGGCTTTGTCACTTGTGTCTGTGCTAGGTGGATATGAAATGCTACTGAGTTAGAATTATAAAGTGTTATGTTTCTTCTGCGCAGATATAAAAGACTAGAAGAGGCAGTGGAAAATTGGAACCTTTCGTTATTTATCATACTGCATACTTCATGCTATGCTAGAACGATCAGTGGATAATATAAGGACCTCCTAGTTTGACATAACCCTCCAGCAGAAGTACTAAGCTAAAAATGCTCACCACTTGAACATTTCTCTTGGGAGCTTTGAAAGCATCTGCTGTAAAGGGATTTGGGCACCCAATTCCCATTGAAATTAGAAGTTACTTCAAATTAACCTTAAAGGCAATTGCTTACGTAAGTTACTGAGGCCACCTGCAAAATCTTCAGTCCCTGTTAAATAAATGTTTTTGGCCCAACAGACTGTGGAAAAAAAGTTCTGCTTGAGATTTTTAAGAGTAAATAACGATTTGATGGTCTATAAATAAATATTCTATTTTAAAAAAAAATTACTACTCCACCGTGCTGGTTTTGGCTGGGATAGAGTTAATTTTCTTCATAGCAGCTAGTAGGGGGCTATGTTTTGGATTTGTGCTGGAAAGAGTGTAGATAATGCAGAGCTGTTCTCATTATCGCTGAGCAGAGCTTACACAGAGCCAAGGCCTTTTCTGCTTCTCACCCCACCCCAGCAGCGAGGAGGCTGGGGGTGCACAAGGAGTTGGGAGGGGCCACGGCTGGGACAGCTGGCCCCAGCTGCCCAAAGGGATACCCCGTACCATATGGCGTCATGCTCAGCATATACAGCGTGCGGAAGAAGAAGGAAGGGGGGACGTTTGGAGAGATGTCGTTTGTCTTCCCAAGTAACTATTACGCGCGGTGGGGCCCTGCTTTTCTGGAGATGGCTGAACACCCACCTGCCGATGGGAAGGAGTGAACAATTTCCTTATTTTGCTTTGCTTGTGCATGTGGGTTTTGCTTTACCTATTAAACTGTCTTTATCGCAACCCACGAGTTTTCTCACTTTTACTCTTCTGATTCTCTCCTCCATCCCACTGCGGGGGAGTGAGTAAGCAGCTGTGGGGGGCTGAGTTGTTGGCTGGGCTTAAACTGCAACACCCACACTTCCNGTGCATGTGGGTTTTGCTTTACCTATTAAACTGTCTTTATCGCAACCCACGAGTTTTCTCACTTTTACTCTTCTGATTCTCTCCTCCATCCCACTGCGGGGGAGTGAGTAAGCAGCTGTGGGGGGCTGAGTTGTTGGCTGGGCTTAAACTACAACACCCACACTTCCTGAAATTTTGTCCTCCTTCATGTGTATTACACTGAGGACCAAAGCAGCAGTAAATTGTATCATCTTAAGCAATTAGCCCAAGATCTCACATTCATTTGCAGGCGTAGAACCCAACTTTCTCGATCCTCAGTCTTACGAGTAGTTTGCATGCCACATTCAAAATACTGTAGTTTTTTTAAACTGACAAACCAAAAATTTACATAAAACATGAATTTTCCAAAAGGCAGATTTTTTTTTCAGCTTTTTTTCCAAGATGTACCGGGGGAAAAGGCATATTACAACAGTTATGCTATTTCTTAAACTTCATGAGGGCTGAGCAGAGCAACATAACTTTACTATAGTAGGAAGAAACTTTATCCCAATCATTGCTACTGAGAAAAGAATTGGCTTTAATGCTGTAGAAAATAACCCTCCTAAATCTAAGCATTGGATTAAGGTGTTTGGAAAGAAATGCGCACTGTTTTTTGTACGGCTAATTCACAGCACTACTTCCAGTAAATATTAAGAAATGGCAACTATCACCTGTCATAATCAGTGGTATGAAACCCTAACAGGATATCCTGGATTCCTTCATCTGATTAACATACTTGTTAAACCCGCTGTTCTCTTATCCAAACCACATACATTGAAGGGATGACCTAACACAGAGTTTGATCGCACAAATGTAAGTTCCTCTGCTCAGTTAAAAATAAAATTACTTCAAAGAAAAGAACTTCTTCCACACGCCTTCAGGTATAAGGGGCCCAAAATACATTACTTTGCAGTATTTGGTATCTTGCTCACGTAAATCTTTTATATCTGCTACTATATAAAATCTGTTTGATTTTCTGTCAAACACATTTTTGATTAAGTAACGGTGCATTCTCTTGCTGACAGTTGTTAATAAAATGTCACCACTGACACTGTCCAGATCAAATCCTCTGGAAGGCTGCTCTGTTATCTTCCCAGATCTGTTTTCTCAACTCTGTTGGTGCTTGAATGCAAGGCTGAGCAGTGGCATCTCTGAAGCAGCACATCACAAATGTAAATATGTCAGACAGGACTCCTTACCATTTTATATATTCTTTTCCATAGTGGGTGTGATTCTAAGCATTTTAATTACCATGGAAAAATTATGAGTCAGTGGCCAAGTGGTTAGCACACAGTTCTGTTATTTACTCTTCAACAAAAAATCTTGTCAGAAAATCCAAGTCTACAAGCATCATTTTAAGAAAATGTCATTAAAACATTAAACTTGATGTGTTCAGTTTAGATAATATATATCTAAATCAGTAAACACTTCAAGTTTTTTCTTTATTTCCATTCTATCAGTATAATATGAAACATGGCACTGATGAATACAAAATGTTTCAAAATCTTCCTTTCACGTCAGATTGTTTTGTCCTCCGTATAAAATTTGCCACTTTCTAAGGGAAGAACTCGGTTACTAAGGAAGTAAATAATCAGGTCAGAGATGTTCTTTTAACTGCAGAAATAAGAGCACTGTGTAGCAGCTGTGATCTGGTGGCTGCTGCTGCTGTCCTCTGTGGTCCCTGGGATAGTCTGAGATGCTTTTAAGGGTCAATGAGGCTATTCCAACCAGTTCTCTCAGTCCCATTCATTTCCCAGAAGGTCCATGCTGCTCCACTCCTGGCTGTTGCAAGAAGAACCAAGACATTTTCTGCACAGTGAGTGCAAGGTATCTACTTAGTGTGTTGGAACAATATGAGTTACATTGCCAGAGATGCCTCTGACCAAACTTTTTCAAGGAAAAAAAATTAATCTTTTTTTCTAAGAGAAGTTGAAACTTCCTCTTTTAGTATTGTAAATAAAATTGCCGTGAGCTATTTTTAAGACATAGATATGATTTCTCTGAAACTCTGAATAAAGAAAGGTGCTGACTTGATTCCTCAAGACTGGTGTCCAAGGGTAGATAGTTGTGGCAGGAGGCCAACCAAACTAGCCGGAGTAAAAAGACAATGTAAGATTTATTTAACTTGGTGGCTCTGAAGGTTGGTTGCTTCCACAGATGAAAAGAAAGTTCAGTTACCATATGTATAAAGAGAGCAATGGAGAAGCACTAATTTGTTGTGTAAATCACTTCTCCTTGATGCCCAGTTCGGCACTGTTTAGCTAATGCCAGGTATGCATTTTGAATCTCTGCCAGGTTACTTTACAGCTCACACCATACTGACATACTGACATTTTCTGAGTTAATGTTGGCACAGAACAGTATTTTCCATGTGTTTTTCATACAGTCCATGCTACATAGCTGTATGTTGACAGAAGAAGACAGAAATGTTTATTGACTGTCTCATGCAGAGAAAAATGAGTACACTGAAGAGGTGCTACGCACCATTAATTCCCACTTAAGTCATTGACTAGAAATTGCAGGTCTGAGGCATGTAATAGAAGAATTGACCAAAGGTTCTTCTCTACAAAACAGGGAGTTAAATCCATTGGCTTAATTAATGTGCAAAAGCACGTAACACCTAGCTTTTGCCACTGAAATCATTTGGAGCTCCAGAATGTCAAAATGACCTGACAGTATTTTCCTACTTAGTAGACTGGGTAGCAGGCTAGTAATTGAGTTTAGATTGCTACTCCTACACACTTGGGCACAGCATTTTAGCATCTAATTGTAGCTGTTCTCACGGGACATAGGAAATATGGAAATTAAATCCATATTTAAGAATTTAACATTGTTGTCTTGCTCCCACCAGAGCTTTTAGTGGAATTCCCATGACCCAGGTTGTTTGTAAGCTCTATTTGATACTGGATCTCTTCTGCACTGCGCAGATTTGCTTTAATTGAAGACATTGCTCAAGCACTGTGCTACAAAACTGCTGTGGAATTGTTTCTTCCTCCAGCCAAGCTGTTTTAAAATACTGAGTTACTTTCAGTGTACTGTGTCACATTATTGAAGCTCTGAGTGTGCTAGTATATGCTAGCTCTCTCTTGACTGGGATGCAAGAGTGAGTATTTCCTAGATTTTTATTTTTATTTTCAGAAGGAGCAGGCTTGATTTTTTTCAATTAGAGGACAACCTCTGCATGATTTAGAAACTAAATATGGGGTGTTGCAACAAAATGACAGTTGTTTTTAATGAAAAAAATAAAAGCTATTAAAAAATGTTCCGAAACACACAAACTCAAATAACTGACTTTTATGGCATATCGTTTACTAATTTCTGCTTGTCATCAAATTTAAGCCAGAGTTGCTTTCTATTTTATTGTATTTAAATAATAAATGGTTTTTGCAAACAATATGAGGATTTTACTCTTTCAGAAGCAATGAAGCAGAACAGTTTAAGCTTTCAAACCTTGATGAAGTGTTCAGGCTGTTTGTGCTAGTGGATTGTCAATGTCATTTTTCTCTGTAGTAATTAGCATAGTTTCATGAATGTATGAATAAATTGGTAAGTAATGATGTATTGTCTTTTTCTTCTACAATTGTAGCCATCATCCTTCTCCTGTTTCATCTTGTCTGTGCTAATACCTGTAATAATTTTTTGTACCATCAAGGAATTCTGTGACAGAAGCAAGGATAGAACTGAATAATTCCTGGCCCTGACCCCAAGTCCAAGTGTTTTATTTTTTCTGTACTTCTAGGTCTCAGTCACTTCATGCTTTCTAGCATAGCAGTGAGTAGGGAAGCTTTACAGACAACAGTCACCTTTGATTCAGCCCCTGATATCTATCCCCAGAAGGGTCTGAAGGAGGTTACGCTGTGATTCATTTACATGTGGGAGAGAGAGACTTCATAATGTCACATCCCACATGTCTGAAGCATTCAAGTGAGATGGGGAAGAAGGAGCAGAGGCTTGAATTTGGTTTCTCCATCTCCTGTATAAATATTCTTGTTACCATGATATCTGACATGTTGTAGACATGACTTCTTTTTTCAGTTTCTCTTAAAGAAAACTCTGAAAAAAAACAATTTAGTTCCTCTCAGAAAATGAAATCTTGAAAAGTTTTGCATGAAAGGAAAGTGGTTTCCTATGTGACCATAGTGTCAAAGTATGCCATCAGCCCTTCTCCTGTCCTTAGCTCAAATGACGTGGTTCCGCAAGCAGGCAGATGCAGGGAAATGCCTTGCTCCTTATGTTAATGGAGTTAGGTATTTGCTGTACTTGTTTACCAGGTGCTGAAATCCATCATTATAGAAGACATGCACATGATTTTAGGCATGTCGTTCAAGGAAGACAGTAGGAATTACGGACTGGTTGGAAATGCTGTCCTGAGTACTGATGGTTTTTTCAGACTGTAAGAGTTTTACTTCATGCTTTATGAAAGCCAGTTGTGCAGAGAGACATTTCAGGGGAGGGCTATGCCTATTTTTAGTAAAATTCCAAAAAAGGGAAACAAAAAAGAGAGATGGAGTCTTCTGAACATATCTGCTCTCACGAATTCAACATCAGGGCAAAGAACGGCACAACCAAATGTCCCACAGCTATCAGCCTGTACGGGATCTTTCCCTTTTTTAGTTTATGTCCCCCCCCCCGCCCCAGACACAAGCTCTCTAAGAGGCAAACCTGCCTATACAGTTATGTAAATACCAGCCTCGTAATGTTTACATTAAGTTGTTTCTAGAAGGCAGATTCATTTAAGGAGGGAATATTATGTTCTTTTTCTTCCAGGCTGGTTTTCAGCTTCAGCCCGTTTCAATGTAAATATCAAAAGAGAGACAAACTGTCTTTTTTTTTTTTTTTTTAAAGCAGCAGAGGCAGGCTTGAACTAACATTTCCAAGAGGCTGAAGTATTTTAATGAAAACAATCATTTGACCTTGTCAACTCTGGGTAATTTTATTAGATTTTTTTCCACTGTCTCCAGCAGCATTTGAAACAAAAGTTGCATTTCAAAAAGAGGCATGAGATGAGCTGGTGTTTTTAAGGAAGATCTATGAACAGTGGAGTGTATGCCATTAGCCAAAGAAGTCAGCTTCACAGACCCAGAGACACCTCCTTGTACTTACCCCCTTCCACGCTGCCCCTTCCTTTCCTTTCTGCTCTGGGCTATTTGTGTCTGCAAAACAGGATATTGAGCCAGACCTTCCAGCAACCCTTTGCAATCTGCATGGTTTGATGAAGTCCAGTGACAGTCTGTATATCCTCAGTTAAGTGAATGTAATGTCCTGGTGGGTAAAAACTAAAAATTAAACAAAAAATTTGTGTTTGCATATGAAAAGCAGTACCCTAGCTGAATGAGGTGATGGGTTCATGTTCTTTGCTTTGCTGCTATGGAAATCCTCACTGAGGTGAGAGCCTTTTAAATGGCCTTAAGCATAGCCCGTAGTTATTGCAGGACTAGGAGGGACGCCGTGCATTTATTCCACTTACAGGGTAAATGTGATACCTGGTGGCTCATTGTACGTCTTAGCCTGTATAGAAACATTGTTCTTTAACAGTGATGAATGGAATATCATAGACTGTAGTTGTGAACAAACAAATTATGTTATTGGGTCGCTTCTATGATGAACTGAGAGCGGCTGATAGTAAGCAGAGAAAAGTAAGAGGTGTATCTGAGGATATAGGTATCCATTCTGTGCATGTATTCTGCAAAGGCAGAGAACGACATTGTCAGCCAGGAGGAAAAAAAAAATCTTGAGATATTAAGAGTCAAACATGAACATTTGGAGAGTGTGATGGCTCCAGCAGCACCTTGCCTGTTAACAAAGGTACTGCAACAAATATACAAGGTGGGCCAAGAGGTGGCAGCTGAGTGAAAATCATGCTGGATTAAGGAATTTGCTTTTCCTCCTATTTGTCTGCAGTGACGTTTCTGAAAAATTGCAGTAGTATCTGCAGCCCAAGATGGCACTTGACAAATGGTGCTTTTTCCTCATCGTTGGTGCTCTTTGTTCATATCAGGCTTAATGGAGTGTGGAAGTAATCAAATTCACAACATTGCTTTAGCTTGTATTTTTACAACCATTATAGTTCTGAGGAGATACTCAACAGCTATTTCATTCTCATTTTAAAGAAGACCAGAGAATCTGATGTCAAATACAGCACACACATACACACACAAATATTTACATGTTTTTAAATCATATGACTGAGCTAGTTTGCATGGGATTATGCATCTAAGGAATAACTAATGGATTACTTCCATTAATAGGGATGTTATCAGCAGGTGATAGGCCAAACTCCACAGCCCTTCCAGCTGGCACCTGATCATGTAAGTAGTTTCAGCCTGAAATAAATGAGAGTTTTAGCTCAGGGTGTGACCATAAAATGACAAAGAAGAAAGCTGCTTTGAAAACACCACTTCTTGCTCATACAGCTTGGGCAGGATAGAGGAGCTGGAAATAGATTTGCTGTCACTTACTTCAGCAGCCAGGGTACGGGTCAGTCTGTTCATGGCCCAAAAACTAATGGGTCCCTTTAATGAGCAGTAATGCTCTTTGAAGGTTTCCATTTAAACAGGGTTAAGCCCACATGGGAGACATGGCAGCACAGATACCTAGCTTATGCCCTGGTGGTCCATTTATACTAGGACGAACACCTCACAAGTACTAATCTAAGCCTTTAAATAGTTCTTTTGAGCTGACAGTCATAGAAGAAGTCATAGAAGAAAGGCTTCCTTGGGAGATAACAAACTATTCTTTTTTGACTTAGCCGTAAGTACTGCAAGAATATCCTACTTCTCCGTTACTGTGTTTCTGGTTCCAACAATATCAATACAGGCAGAGTACATAAAAGCTAAGTACGCTTTGAGAGAAAATTACTATGAAGTGGAAGTTTACAAAAAGAAGGTGGCAACAATTTCTTCTATATTCAGTGCGTAGTGAAATATTCCCCAGAATGAACTGAATAAACACTGATGTTGACAGATAACCCATTATATATTTATTAAAGCATTTGGCCTTTTAATGACCTATAGCAAAGCGGTTACTATCTCCAGTGACTCTAAAACTTAAAATGAATCTGCACATCTGTCTGTGGCTTGATCTATAACGTTAGACTTCCATGGTGAATTCACAGCCCATGGCTCCTTATTCATGGGGCATCAGGTGATGCATTCCCTGGGTATCACGCACAGCTTGTAGCTTGCTGTAGCAAAGGGAGTTAAAATAAAAGACTCTATTGGTTTGGTGGATTTTTGAGGAATTTTTTTTGCTGCTCAGTGTCTTGCTACTTTGAAATAACTTAAGTAAACAATGAACCAAAAATTTGAAACCTTTTGAGACTATTATGGCTATCACTAGGCATCTGTTTATATCCTGCCAGATATTCAAAAGCATTTAGCAGATACTGCCTCTGATGCAGGCAATAACATCTTAAAAGCCAGACTGCTTCAATCAAGCTGCCTACTTGAGCATAAGAAAATAAGAAATGTCCTTTCACAGCAGCAGCCATCCTCTGACAAGGATGCCTAGGATAGCAGACAAAAAAAGAGTGGTCTAAAAGGAACGAACCCCTCCACTTCCGGAATTCAATGGTTTGAAGGCATCCAGACTGTTACATTTAATGGCCGCCACTAGACCTAGCTCTTATGAATTTGTCCTTTTGAATCTGTTTATGTTTTTGTCTTGCAAAACAATACTTGTCTGTGAACCTAGCTTATGTGTGCTATATTTAAAAATACTTATGTTTCTTTTATGCCGGCTGCCTGGTAATTATTTAATTGTGTGGCCCCTAGTTCTTGTTTTGTGAAAAATAGTTAATAGTAATTCTCTACCTACTTGTTTTCTCTACTTTCTTTCTACCTACCATTGAGCATTGATTACACTGGAAATCTGAGTAGAAATTCAGTATGATGGATCTTGGCCCGGTGTTTTCACCCCAATTAAACTGCTGAAAGGAATGGAGTATGACAGAGTATGGGAGATGTGTAGCAGATTGCTTTGATTCTTTTAAAAGTTGCAACTTCAACTGTGAATATTCTGAGAATCATTCAGGATAATAAGAGTGTTTTTAAAAGGTATTTTTAATTCTTGAGTTTAATGTGCTAAAAGGACATGTTCAATTTTCACCTGCCAACAAAGCATTGCTATGGATGTAAGCTTTGCAGTTAAGCTGGTACCTTCCAAAGTTCCCCCTTGAACTAACTGTGGGGTTTTTTTAACTAGGTGAAGCAACAGTGAAGAAGAAACCAGCTCCAAAGACTCCTCCAAAAGCAGGTAATTTGTTGTATGTGTCATCCTGTAGGAATAAATAATAAACAAATACAGTTTTAAAGCACAGACACCACATTTCTGGAATAAATAATAAACAAATACAGTTTTAAAGCACAGACACCACATTTCTAAGTACAGCTGTTGGCTTAGTAAATTTGTTTGCATATGCGATTAAACGGTGAGTATGAAGTTCTATGAGGAGAAAGCTGGAAAGTGAAGTCCATTTTTCAAACTCTTTCATAAGGTTACATTGTGCTAAGACTTAAATTCTGAGCACACAAAAAAGTTACTATCAAATAAATTATAGCAAGGTCTACCAAATTTCAGCAGCAGTGTTGTAACAACACAACTTAGCCTTCCGTGAAAGAGATTTTTCTGTGTATCGCAGAATGCCACCTCTGCATGAGTAGCTACCACAGAGAAGTTGATAGAGTCTACATTTCCTCATAACTGGCATTATGGTAACCTGTTCATGTGTTTCCACTCTCCTAGGTAAAGCTATTTATATTTAAAGTTACCAAGAATATTCCTTTATGGGAACTTGCTTTCAGTGTCTTTAAAATTTTGTCAGACTTTTAAAGTGTTCAAGCTGGTTTCTTTGCCAGATGTGTGCCTCAGCCTAGTTTCCTTCAGATATTTCAAAACAAAAACATTTTTCAAAGAACAAGTCTGGGGGAAAAAAAACACTTTGTTTTAATTACATTGAAAAGATAAAGAAAGCGGTTTTTTCATGCCCAGTAGCCCTGTGCTTTGGACAGGAATGTTACATTTGGCAGTGAGGTCATTCTAATGTTAGGTCATTCTAATGTTACAGAATGCCTTTTATGTTTTCTGTCAAAGAGTACTCAAATCTGCACACTTACCACCACCCCACCACCCTAAATATTTTTTACTGTGCTGCTCCTGTAAAGTGACAGAACAGGTTTCACCCTGGAGTTGTCCAGGCTGATATTTCTGGCATCTGCTCCTAGCAGCGACCAAGGGTCTGGCACACTCAGCATCACAACTGAGAGCCAGGAAGTAGCACTATTCGCAAAAGAGGTGTTCTGCCGTCTATTGATACTCAGGCAGTGAGAGGGAAGAGGAGGAGAAATACCTGATCCAGTCATGGAGGAGTATGAACGGGACTGCAAGATTTAAAAGAAGCACTGTAATACACAAACGAAAGGATCTGTCATTGCTCGTGGGAAAATTGAGCGTGATGGAGAAAGACGTCAATCTTCCTTGTTTCTCTAATAGATGTCCCACATGATGTTTACCTGGCTACTGAAGCCAGAGTCTTCACAGGCAGGTGCTGAGATTTAAATTTTCTGAATGCTATTGATGACATTAGGGAGAAGGTTTCCAGACCCTGTCAGCAAACACAAATTGATATGAAGTTAGCTGGAGCCATTCTTCAAAAATACAAAGTGCAAAAGAAAGAAGTTTTTCCGAAAAACCCAACACAAATTTTCATATGCTGTATATTTGAAATTGGTGGTAGGTCTTAACACTTTCGGCCTTTGGATTTCTGTACCTTGGTCTTGTATGAGCAAACTTCTGACAGGTAGATTGTTATTGCTTCACTACAGTAGAATTAACGATGTCTACAGAATTGTTTCATTGCAAGCAATAGATAACTGCCAATCTGGATTTCAAATGCTGCTCTGAAACTGTGGAGCTGAGACCTGTATGTGTTTGAATTTTAAGAAAAACAGAAAGTAGGTATAGTCACCTAAAGAGAGTTGTTGGTTTGTGTGTGGTTTGTTTTTTTTTTTTTTTATCAGCTGCTCCCCCTCAGATTACTCAGTTCCCAGAAGACAGAAAAGTCCGTGCAGGTGAATCAGTGGAACTGTTTGCCAAGGTGGTAGGAACGGCACCCATAACTTGCACCTGGATGAAATTCCGTAAGCAGGTAAATTGTTTTCTGGTCTGTTTTAACAATCATTGAAAAAGTAGAGCTGGAAAGGAACTCCAATGACCCATCTTGACCATCTCCCTTCCCCAGGAATTGGCAAAGTCCGTGTCATTCCTGCCAGATGTTTTCCTCACCTCTGAAATGCTGGAAACATTTCAATGATGAGGATTTCCCAACCTTCGTTAGCAACTTATTGCAGTGCTTAAATATCCATAGCGTTAGAAATTTTTTCCTAGTGCCAAACCCAAATCTTTCTTGCTACAGTTTAAACCCGTTGCTGCCTGTCCTCTCCTATAACAAATCATTGTTCCTTTGAGAGAAACCTTAAACCATGTAATCAAGGGATAGGTGATGTGAAAGATACAGGTATCTGAAAAGTATTTGTCACAGGAAACCTTTCTCTCCTTCAAAAATAACCTCTTCTTCATTGATGCTTGGTCTAAAATTATGTCAGAGAGGCAAATTGCCATATAAGAAGCTTGAGTGATATGTCTTACAACACAAATGTCACCGTGCAAGGCACAAGAGCAATTACACTGTCATGAGTGCCCTCACCCCCTAGGCTTAAAGTTACTTCTACTCGAGTTAATTTCCTTGAACTATATTACATATGTCCATAAGGGCAGTTTCTGAAGAGAATTGCTTTAGTGAATAATAAAACCAGTTTAAATCAAAGAATCCAATATGCAAGTACAAACTGGAAGATAAAGGGCCATGTTAGGATAGAGCAAATGTAAATATGTACTGTAGCTGCTATTCTGTTTTTTCATTCTGAACTTGTTATGCACTCTATAGAACACAAATAAAAACATGTCCTCCTACAAGGAAGTTTAGACTCTAAATCCGGATGTTGCAGCATTTAATTGAAAGAATTCAAAACAGTTTGCTACTGCAACGGGTATTCCAGAGTCCATCTTTGCTAACCCCAAATAACCTCTTACTTTAGGGGAAAGGATATTTTTTTGCTGAACTTTGCTGAATTATTTTCTTAAAATTCTTTAGTTTCAAGACTGGAGTTAAAAAGTGGCCTACTCATTTCTACAAAAATAGGTCTCAGAAGCTGCAGTGACATTCAGTGTCCTGTTTTGCTGAGCTCTGTCTTAACAGATGGGTAAAATGTACCCCTCAAAAGTGAGTTTGTGCTTTGTGCGGAATTCTGAGTTCATTGTTGACTACAACAATCCTATTTACATAGATTTCAAGGCCATTTTTTAATACAAAATCTCTGACACCAGCCGCTCATAATACCCATATCAGATCCATCATCTGTGATTCTACACCTTTTTTCCTTTGTAAAATATTGTTTTTACCATCTTTATACTTTCTTATTTAGTTATTCACTATGAGACAAACTAAAGGTTTGCAAAATCATGCATTAAAATGACATAGAAAATTTTAAATGGTTCATTATGGCAGGTGAATGAGATAAGAAAGAAAGAAACTTCAGGAAGGTTAATAAACGCTGTAGGAGGACAAGTGAGGGCAGCAGTCTTTCATTTATTAAATTAAATGAGGAGCCAGTTACTACGTAGTGTGCTGCACCATTATTTTGCTTTCTTTTTCACTGATACTTCACTACATGTTGTTTTATTCTTGGATTTCTTCTTCTATAAATGTGGTTGATTTCAACTCTGTTCCATTCCCAGTCCTAAAAATGAAAATCACGCAAGTATTCTTACAATTTTCCTGGGGGCTATTTGTAGTAGTTTTTTGAGCAGATCCAGGAAGTGGTGAGTCGTGATTTCAGCCTTGCCGCTTTATGCTGAAGCGTGCAGGAGGGACTTTTCCTCTCCATCTTCCATCTTCACATTTCCTCAGGTTCAAGAGAGCCACAGTGGTCTCTCACAGGTATATTCTAGACAAATATCTTTTTCTTGAAGAAAGGCAATGTCACAAAGTTGTAGCTCATACTGTTGTACATGGTGGCAGTCTAGTGGAAGGATGCTGGAACTGTGCTCAGCTAAAAAGGGGAAAGCCTTTGAAAGCCTCTTCGTTAGTTGAGGAACAAAGTCCATTGTTCAACATTGCCAACTGTTGGAGCTTCTTAACTATGACCAGTGACTTTCTTTTGGGAATGCGGGGATCCAGCTTCCTGTTCCCCACAACCTTTGCAAGCCACTGAGCTTCCTTTCAGGGCTTTCCCTGCATAATGCAAATCTAATTCTACTAGACTGATTTTTTTATTACATTGCCTTTTGACTAATTATAATGAAGCAAAACCTATAAGCCAGTGTAGAATCTCAGAATAACAAAGTACAGGGGCAGGGGGGAACAACTTCCAGTATAATTTAAACTGTAATCCTACATAATCCCATTTGCTAACTTTCTGTTTGAGTTACTGTAGGAGCATGTTTCTCAGGTTACTTTTAGGCACATAGCAATGCATGTGTTCTATCTCAGTTGAGGAGAAAGCAGGGGAAGTCCTGCTCTTAGCCTTCTAATTTCTTATTCTCTGAATATATGAGACAAGATAAGACGAACTAAATAGCCTTCATTTTTAATGAAATTCTGAGAATGAGTTGGAAGAGTCACTTATCTGAGAAGGAAGTGGTGGGAGGAAGAAGGGCATTGACATTATGTTGTCTGTTTCATAAGAACACAGCGTACAGCTTCTACAATTGCAGTGTAGCATTATGAGATTTTTAAATAGTCAGTCATGTCTCAAGCTAATACTGATTAAAATCTAAGTCTCCTTGCCCATTTATGCTATCATTCCTTTCTTTCAATTAAAAACTAGTTCATAATATGCCTATGGTATTTGGTTGAGATTTTGATTTTTTCCTGTCCAGAAAATAAAAAATGCTATAGGGAAGCTAAATCTGCTCTTTGTGTGTCTCTCTGCACAGCTGTAACATTACATCTCCATTTCAGGCATCATCTTCAATTGTTCAAACCTGAGAAATTGTTACCATGATTTATGTGGAAGTACAGAATAAAGCTGGTTAAGACAAGAGGGTGAAAGTCACAGCTATGGATGATTATCACATTGGGCTTCTAAAGGGGAATGGCAAATCAGTTAGGGTATTTAGAGCTAAACCGTTGTTCCACTGTGGTCTCTGTGAGATATGCGAGACCAAACTTTGTTCTTTTGCCAATTACACAATTTGCACGATCAGCCAGTCAAAGAAGAGTTAGAAAGTGAAACTCCTGTTCCTTAGTTGAGTCCCAGCAACACCAATGCTCCCGGTTGCCTTTGCAGGGCTGGAGCCGTTATAATGTTCCACTGCATTTCTAGATGTTTTGTGTTGATTACACTCTTTGCCAGCTGCACATATTCACTGCTGTAATAGAGTTATCTGCAGATAACACTTGATATGATAACCTTGTATTGTAATTTGAGCTCTTTCAGATATGATGAAATGTATCTCATAAAATCTTTATTTTATTTTTCTTTTGAACTTGGCAGATTGAAGAAAATGAATATATTAAAATTGAGAATGCTGAAAATAGCAGCAAGCTAACAATATCATCTACAAAGCAGGAACACTGTGGATGTTACACCCTGGTTGTAGAGAACAAACTTGGCAGCAGACAAGCACAAGTCAACCTTACAGTTGTTGGTAAGTCTATTACAGTGTTTTAGATATATACCCGTTCTTCAAAAATCTACATTTGCTTTATATATGATGATATGCAAAAAATTAAACCAAATAATCAGACAAGTTAAGAAGACTGAAATGGAACACTAGTACTTTAAAATGGGCAGTGGTATTGTAATAAGGACTATAAGCAAGTTCAGGCTGTAATCTGTGCTGTTTTGAAAAATTACTAATTACAGATGGAGGTACAAAATGACTCAGACTTTAAAAGAAAACAGAAGAAAAAACAGCTCGTGTCTCCATTTTTTGGCTAGATACCACTTCGTTTTCCCATTTAATGGTTGCAACATCCAGATGTTTGCTAGACTGCAAATTTTAAAACTGTTAGTTCAGGAAGGATTGAGGTGGTTTCTATTAGGCTGTAAATTTGAAAACATCCTGTTGCTTGGGGGAGGGAGATTTAATCCTTTTAATTGGAATTCCTACCATTGTGTATTATTTTATAGTGACGGAAAGCAGTGATTAAAGGCAGTCTGTTTTGACTATGGAACCCTTTGTACATAGGCTTTTATAGACATGCATTTTAAAGCTTCAAACAGCCTTGTCAGATGACACATTCAGGCCATCAAGCTTGTTGTAGCAGGCTGTGGACAGCTGCAGATAGTTGTAGACTGGTAGACAGTTGCAGTATGTTTGCAGATAAAACTGCAGCCTAGATCTAGACCAGCTAGCTTGAGTATCAGACAAAATCTAGAGCTATGACATCGACCTCTGAAAAGGCTAATGAACCCACCTTGGTTTCCAGGGAAATCTAGGGAAGTTCTATAAGCAAAGAGGGTGATTTGGTTAAAATGTTAGACTGAAGGATGGGTCTGTTTCTAGACTCTGTTATCTATGGCCTGCAGAGGGGTTTTGACACAAGGCGGGGCAGGACAGAGCTTGCCCAGGCACTTGGACAAATTCTAGTTCAACCAGCAAGGCTGCATCCTCATCACACACTCATAACTGCATTGGCTCTGCTGTCCTAACAGATTTCTGGGCTAGTGAGCAACTAAAGAAATGCGAGTATTAAGGCCAAAGATGAAAATCTGACTCCAATGGAGTCAATGGGAAAATACCATTAACCCAAGTTGGACTAGAAATTCATTCCAGCAATCCCATGAATAACACACAAAGTTTAATAAGTAGAATCACACTTCTAAGTACAATATCCACTGCTAAAGAGTGAACGTCCCTCAGCTGCATACTGCTGCACGTATTGTCAATACAGGCCTCCTGTTTATAAATTAATTTCTTTCATCTAATCCGTGGCTTTCGTTGCAGTTAAAAGAAAACTGAATGAATGGGTATAAATATCAAGTAGATTCCAGCAACGTGCCAGGGAACTCAAGAATAGAAGAAAATAGAATAAGTATTTTTCACGTGATGCATAGGTAAATTGTACTACCCCTTCCAACAGTGGGTGCTGCAGGTCAGAAGTAGAGCTAGGTTAAAAATAAACACCATGAAGAGTTGGTTCTCAAATAATTATCGTATACATTGTTCTGGGTACACTTTTTGGCTCCAAAGCCCCAACACAGCTGATCAGCAGCTAGAAGAATAGCAGGAGATTAATCGCTCTTTACATTTCACTTTTTTCACTCTTTCCTAGGCAACTGCTGCAGGCTGCTAACTGTAGCAGGTTGTTGGGCAAGATGGATTTTTTTTAGCTGAACTAGGACGACAATTCCTATTATCTTGTCACTGTGTGATCCTTGACTCATTATTATATAAGTCACTCTTTTATGTCCTTTGGAGTTAATTGGTTTGAAAGTCTTTGAATTCTATAACCTTATAAAGCTACATCTCAGCCTGCTGCTTTGCTCTTCCACAAGAAATGTGCCAGAGAACAGTGGGATTCCCAGAGATGCTTTTGGGACAGTTGGGTGAAGAATCCTTACAATGTGCTGGAGTTTGCCGTGAATTTTGGCTGATGACAAGCTATCTGTTTCCAACTGAAAAGAATAAATTCCCTCTTGTAAAATTTTCAAGCTCTTCAGTGAAACATCTCGCTGATGTCAGCACTGCCAAAGGCATGACAAAGCCTCAAGATTCCTAGTTGCTACACATGCATTTTAAGGCCAGATTCTTCCATCTGGGTACTCAAAAATGTGGGAAAAGGGAGCAAAAATGTTTTCCTTCTAGGAAGTGGGTTATACTCTCACTACTGAGAAAAAATCCTTCACCCTGTTTGCACCTTCGAAGGTGTTAAATGTTCATGCAAGTTGGAGAGTACTTTTCTCCAAAGCCTGCTTCAGGCAAAATAGGGAAACTACACTTCTCTACATATGCAAAATGTGAGACCTCTTAATCTAGCAAAACTCATCTTTAGTCCTAAATTCACACTTGTCCATTCTCTCTGCTCCATCCAAAGTACTGGGAAGAAACTTGCCCTCCTTGCCCTGATTCGTAACACGTGCTTGTGGAGTGAGTCCTGGTGCTAAGGATCAGCTCTGTTTGCCTCAGCTATTTATAATAAGGCTCTAAACTCTGTGTGAGCTGCCTCCCTATGAGTTTACCGATAAAAGCCACATCTATGTGTATGCTGTGTGCTCAAAACACTGCTGACTGACCACAGTCCACAGCTGAGTCTTGAACATGTTGAGGGAAACTACAAATAGAGAACATCTGCTCTCTGGGGGAGTGTGTCTGAGCCAACCTAAAGCTAGGTTCCTCAAAGAGGTAGCTAACCCGCTTGTCTGTTCTGAATTTTAGCAAATCAAAGGCATTTGTTAAAATATAAAATGAAACAAATAAGGAAATAAAGAAGTATTTGTTTTATTATTACTCCTTACAACCATGTGGGTTGCAAAGTCTTCCTGCTGATGGGCAAGTTTCTCATGTGAAAGACTCCAATAAGCATTTCAAAATTAAATTTGGACTGTAACACATGCAAGGGAGCAGGTTGCCCAGAAAAGTTGTGCAGTCTCCATCCTTGGAGGTATCCAAGTTCAGACTGGATAAGCATCTGAACAATCTGGTCTGACCTTACAGCTGATCCTGCTTTGCACAAAAGGTCTGTAGAGCTTCCTGAGCATGTTTAAGATCTTGGTTTTATGCTTTCGATTGTCAAAGACCTTTCTTCACAACAAATAACATTATTGACTTACCTCCAACCAGAGGACAAAGGACTGAGCTTATCTGCCAGGATTCAAATCAGAAATGATCCTGCTATGATTTAAACTCTGTCTCTTAGACAGTAAACTATAGCTGGGTATGATTATTATAAATGATTTTTAATAATGACTTTTAGTGGAAAAAAATCTACCCTGCATTCCTTTGAATTTGGCTCCTAAAGTCTTAAATTTAGCTGCTCACCCTGTCGGGCTCAGACTTCTAACTGCAAGCTTTACTGAGCCGAGCAGGGGTTCTGATACTCAAAGAGTTTGAATAGTATGTGATTCAATGCAGTTTGGGCCATGAGAAAATACGCTCTTGATAGAAATCCAACTTTATTTTAAGGATGTTTTTTCCCCGTTGTGATTTTAATGAATATCAATGAACAAAATGTCCATTACACTCAGCCTCCAGTGTGAGCTGTTTGCAGTCCACACACCAGATGCACAGACGTGTAGTCAAGTTAGAGGACACTTGTTAATTGATAGGCAGTGCAATGTGGTGATGAGTAAACAGCACTGAGCTGCAAGGACTGAGTCTTGAGTTTCACATTGATTCATTGTGTAACCTTGTCTGTATGAGCACTAATAATACTGGACACCTGAAGTAGAAGTGAGGCATCCAACTTAAGCAATGTCTTCTTTTAAAGGCTTGACTGGTTCCAAAATGTCCATGTGAGCTCTTCTCTATTGTTATGATTAGCTCTCTTAAATAAGCAATTTCATTAGCTGAGTGATCTCTCTAGGGAGATTTTGCAACATGTTTTTGCTCCAAA
Source organism: Steatornis caripensis (assembly GCA_013398225.1). NCBI lineage: Eukaryota > Metazoa > Chordata > Aves > Caprimulgiformes > Steatornithidae > Steatornis > Steatornis caripensis. The sequence continues at coordinate 374,017 of VZSC01008684.1, read as the reverse complement.
ACCAAAATGGCCTGATGTGGGACTAAGCTAATGATTTACAACAGACACTGTGTCAGATTAAAGTGGACTTATGTTGCCAAAGCTATATTAAATGAGCCAGTGATGAGCTTAGTGTAAGATAGGACTGATTTAGGCAAAGTAGAGCCCTTGCTCTACAGGGATAGCAAGGAATGTTCATTCCTTTCATGCCATTTATTAGATGTATACGGGTAAATTTATCAAATTTCTCATTCTGAGCATTTTAGCTATGATATGACAGGAATACCCCAATCTGTAACCACTTTTGAAAAAGGAACTTGGTTTTCATGCTGGCTAAAGCTGGATACTATGACAAAGAGTCAAAAGAATAATGGAGTATTCAACAAGGAGAATTTGGCACTAGGGAAGTAATCTGCTCTGCAGCCATGCCACAAGCTTCCTTTATTATTTTGAGCAAACTGCTTCAGCTTTCCATGCCTAGTATACAGGGTTTTTCTGATGATCAGTGTTTGGTGAATACTTTGGATATTAGTGACATCTTTTGCTTTTGTTAATACGTAAGTAAAAACACATAGGGGTTGATTTTGATCAACTTTGTTTATCTTTTATAAATCCTTTAGATTTGTATAGTTCCTGGTGTGGTATTGTACCAAAAAAAAAAAAAGTGATTAGTGAGCTATATGATAAATACGTGCAGAAGAGTAAGAGCAGTATCATTATACCAAGAGGCCTGAAGATAATTGTTATTGTGTTTTTATTACTCCAAGCGTTTGTGCACATATTGTGTACTGTGTCCTCATGCACTGTTGGACAGTGATAAAACAAGTACTTTAGGACACATATGTAAACATGTTGCACGCAAGCATGCAAGTGGTACAACACGAATTCAGTAAGTAATCCCTGCTGCTCTGCATGAGGTTACAATTCCATGCTTGCGCTGGGATTGAGAAGTTACTTTCTGTGAGGAAACTGTTAGTTCTGTGCCTTTAGCAGAATCTGTAGGAGCAGAGTCTTTCCAAGCGAAAATGAGAAAATGCAAGTTTAGCTTGAGAACAAGATCTGATCATCACTAACACCAACAGTCATTGAATATAATAGTAGGATTATTAATTGCTTGTATGAAGGGCTTGGTGCTGGCTCAACAAGTGACTTATATGCATGCTGTATTAGCATTATTTCTTTGCCCTGAAACTCTGTTAGAAGGAAATGTGGTAGCATAACCGACAGTTCACAGTGGCACTTCAGCATTTTTTGTGAGTGCCTGAGAAGTCTGGCTCCATGCTAGCTGCTCAGACTGAGTGGATTTACCAGTGGTCAGAAACTGTGTGTTCTCTCTCTGGAGAAGCAAGTGCAGACATCTGTAAGCAGACAGTGAAGCAGAACAACCATAGACACTTCTACAGAGAATACTGCAGCTCAGAAGAGCTAACTTCATCTTCTTTTGTGAAGCATCAGATTGTATCTTGCAGCATCCATGTGATTCCCTGTTTACAGTTAGGGTCAAGAATGCAATGAATTTCTTAAGACTATGTGGGTGGACTCGGTCTCTAACCTTTAGCCTTTTAAATTCCTCTGGATTGCTGGATGAATTTTGTCACGAGTTTTATGGCTAAAGGGCAACTAGACTGGTGGTTAAGGAAGAGATGTCTCACGTTGCTGTTGTTGCTGTTGCTGTTGTAGCTGTTGCTGTTGTAATTCAACAGTGTTGTAACCTCCACTGTCAGCTTCCCCACTAATGCTTGATGGCAAAACTCTGCAGCTGTATCAAAACTAAATTTTCACATCACAATAGCAATGTATAGATGAAAACCAGCTTACATTGCTGTATGCATCAGTGCTGGTACACTGATCTGGATTTATTCCTTGAAGGGATTTCATTCCGGTAGAACTCCCTGCTTAGTTATGTTTCCTGATACCTTCACCTTTCTTCTGATGAAGAAAATGAAATATCATGACAGTATTTCTCAAAACAAAATTCTTATATTTTACCTACTGTTAAATGCCGGGAGTGTCTTAGTTACTAAGAAACGATTCATCACGGCTCCTGCACATGAACATGTGGTTCCTAGGGCCCAAACTTACCCCGGTGGAGACTTGGAATCTGCTGATAGTCTTACTGGGAAAAGCCTTAAAATTTATTCTGCCTTTCAGTGGACAGGTATTGGAGCTCTAATTCAATCAGTTATCAAACCAGATGCATAACGTGTAGCATGTGAGTAACCCGAATACCTTGTTGACTCAGGCACAGGAGCAGATGGTTTAGAAAAAGAGCTCCTGGGAACGCGTTATATATTTGTTTGTTCCATTAGGCCTGTGGCAGAAGGAGATGTTCTTGTGCTGAGGGCATTTGTGTGGGAGTGGTGAGCTCTGATTTCGTTCCCAGCTCCATTCTCCTGTGTGTCCTTGGGCAAGGTCATTTTACTCTTTTATGCCTCAGTTACCCCGTCTGGCAAAGTGGGAACAACAGCACAAAGCGATGCTCTGGGTCCTCCAGTATTTGTGAGCTACTTTATCCGCAGGTCTCAAAAGGGCAGTTTTAAAATAACTTTGTTTTCTGTCAGAGCTGTCGGGAGGGGCAACATGGTTGGGGATCACGCTTCGAGGAGGCTAGCAGCAGTCCACAGTGTGTATTACAGGGAAAGGCTGAATTTCAAACTCTGGTCCCCTGAGCTAACTAACCTTGGCCATGGGGTCCTCGGCTCTGCTGGGGAGGCTGTTTCATTAGGAGAAAATTTCTGTTCATTTCAACTTCTCGTGTGTTGTTTTGCGGGAGAAGGCAGCCATTCTTTTCTAGTTTAATTTTATGCTAAACCTGTGGTACACTAACATCCGCAAGAGTGCTAATGGGTGTTACAGGGTGTTAAGGGGTAATAGTATCTCTACTTACAGCACTCCTCCCCCCTGGAAAAAAAGCTGCAGGGCATAGTTTTCCGAGCGAAGCAGAGAGGTCTGCCGTGACCCCGAGCCGTGTCAGCAATAATGCCGGGTGCAGTTATGACCTTTTATGGTTTCGCTTTTCTCCTGCTGATGAATTTCGAATGAAGGCTTTGCCAGTGCTGTCGGCATGGACAGTGTTCCACTGGCTTTTGCAGCATATTAAATACCTTCTCTGGCTAAACAGCTTGTGGAATGGAATTAAACTGTTGCTTTCTGTCTGTTCTTTATCTGGCAGACAAATATCACAATAGCTAATAATAGTATTGTACAGTAATATGATAACTGGATTTAGAAAGAAACCGATCCAATTTTGAGAGCAGATAAAGAAAACTAGTTCAGAGACATTGCTTCAGTGCTCTCTCTGTTTGTAAAAGAAAAAGAACTTTTTTCGGAGGCTGTGGTTATACTGTTCTCCGTTTTCAGAGGCTTTCTACTGGAACAGCATTGCTGCTTCAGAGCCACCAGCGCCCTGCAAGCTCTTAATGTGCAGAGCGCCCTATCGCCTTGCTTTGACTCAGCCTGACCCTCACATCAAGTAGCAGAACAATTCCCATTTCCCTGCACTCGGAGTTAGATAAGGAGATTGCTGCCTTTTTCGGTCTCCTGGAATGGCGCTTGTGTTCTGTGGACTCTGTAAACTGAGCCGTGTGGAGAAGGCAGTGAGATCTGGATGGCACAGTTTCATGTTATGTGGGTGTCCTGCATGAGCTGTGGGTTTGCCACCTATGCAGAAAAAGAGAAAGCCCCTTTCCTTATCAGGAGGAATTTTGGGTTGCACACCACTGAAAAAAAGACAAGGACGTCAAGTCAAATTTGTCTCATAAACAGCAATGATTTAAAGGCTGAGCATGCTTATGCTTTATGCTTCTCAGAGTGTACAAATACAAATTAGTTAAAGGTTACTCCAGGCTGTATATCAAAACCTCTTCACCAAAATATTTCTGAGAATTTGTCTGAGGAAGGAGAGCAGCTGAATTCAATTTGGGAGTAAATAAGAAGTGCGTGTTTGAATCCTGGTATGGTCTTAAATGTGGCTTATACATTTCATGTGAGGCCAGCTCATGACCTTACCATCTGCCCTAAGGAACGCATACCACAAAGAATAAACTGGAATCTGACCTCGTTGCTCTGGGGTTGTGGTAATTTATGTCTCCCTTTGTAGAGAAGTAGGGTTTTTTAATCTGTGCCTAGTTTGCTGGAGCACAAAGAGAAGAAAGCAGGAGAGCCCTCCTTCACATCACCTCCACTCCTCTCCGACTCCCCTGTGCATGGCATGTAGCACATATGAGTTGCTGCTGCTGTTTCCTCTGTGCCACTAGTGTCATGACCTTATGCAGTCTCTGTGCTGCTGTGCAGAACAGTCCCCGAGGCAGGCTTGAAGCTAAACTGGCTGCTTGTCCATCTCCTTTGCCTGCCACTAGGCTTTGGGAGCCAGCTCCGGGCAACCCGACCGATATTCCTGAAGTGATTACGTAGGGAGCTTTGTGCTTGAGTCCCCCTTACCGTCTAACTGCCCAAATGCCAACTATCTTGTTAGTCTCTGCAGTCATAATATTAGGCAAACGAGGTGATCATGCATCGTGGTAAAAGAGGTGTTAAGTACTATCTGCTACAAAGGAGGTGGATTTTGTAGGATTCTGACTAAGTTCAACAGGACTGTGTGGATACAGCCAATTTGACCATGACAATCTAGAATATCATAAAGCATAGCTATGTCTTGATTTTGGTGTTACATGCATACTGTAAGTTTGCCGAAACTGGAGTACCCCTGGTTTCCTATAGTTAAGACATCTTATGGAGGACAACATATACATGTTTTCTTTTATTGCATGTAATAGTGAAACTGAAGTTAAAGGCTGATATTTTAAATGAATTGCTTCCCCTATAGAAATGTTCACAAGGAGCAGTGTATTTTTGGATGCACTCCCTTCCTTCTAGTTCATGTGTTGCCTCATAATATAAGCCTAAGTACGAAGTATGTGTCTGTGTGTAAAACACTGCACACGACATGCGAATGAAATATTGAAGGTGGGCAGCTCAAGGACATTACTGGTATACTGCACACTGAAAGAGAAGGACAAAACAGAGAATTGTGCTTGACTTCCACACCCCTCTTCAACCCACTGGATGTGTTTATTGGAAGCAGTTAATTGCGCTGACAGAGATTTCGTATTTCAGAAGGGAATGTAATTTGGCAAAATATCCTAGCTTTCAATACAGACAGATGAATAAAGGGTAACCTTTAAAATCCCCATAGAATAAATTGTTGAGAAACAAAACAGACACATGGAGAGACCATCTGCAAATTCTCTGAATGTGCAGAGCTGTAGAATACCAGCCAGTCGATATCAAGTAATTTTTAAGCATGGTAAAATGGTACATATACATCTGTCATATTAAGAAAGAGCAAAGATTAGGCTTTTGTTCTTGTTTGTGATCTCCCATAGCAGCTACTACCCTACTATTTATACATTGAGCAGATGTGCAAGCAGCAGCACATGGTAGACTTCAAACAAAAATGTGCGTCTTTCTGGCTCAAGAGAGTCCAGCCAGGGTTGCAGGTTTTCGTCTTTGCCTACTGGGAAAAATTTATTAGGAAAGTAGAAATTTTCTCAGGGCTGTCAGATATTAGACTGAAGCCACGTAGCATTTTCTTTACCGCTGATGTCCCCTTGGCCATGAATGTTTTCTCTTCAGTGCTCACATACCTAAGCGTTGCTTCTGTAAGCTATGCTGGCCAAATGGAACACAGTTATCTAGGTGAGTCATGGAAAGAGAGGTCACTAAGGTAACTGTGGCCTAGGCAACTGATAAATCATGCCCAGAGTTTCATTTGGAAACAGAAGTGTATTGAAAGCCAGCTAAGAGAGACTGTATTTTCACGTCCTGCATGGTAAGCAGGCTACTGTGCTCTGCAAGCACTGAAGCATATGCATTCTTTCCTCCTTCAGTGTAAGCTTCAGTGCAGAGCATTAGGGCAACACCTTCCTTTTTTAAAAAAACCAAACACATACCATCCACATTTAGCTTTGTGCATAGCAGATGTCAGAGAATCTGCACTGCTTCGACAAACCCGAACAGATGCCTCTGTAAGGTGACAGACTACTGGCTTAGCTTTTTCTTCAAAGTATTTTCTTCTTGCAATCAGCAACTGCTCTGTTCTCTTTGGATTTGGGATAAGTCAGCTGTTACTTATCCAAGTTCCTCTGTCTGCATCTTGAGACGATGCAATGACAATCATATAGGAGGAAACCAAGGCACACAGCTGAATATTCTTCTTCTGTACAGATTTTGAAGAGGACAAAGGTAGCATCATTCCCTACAAGGTGTGCATGGATAAGGTGTAGTGAAAAGAAGATGGCTATCATCAGGGCTGTTTGACTAAAATCATACAATCCAAATGTGTGCCACACAACCAGCTCTCTGGTGGCTGCTGTGGTATTGTACAAGGGCTCTGTTATTGTGAATGGTATGAGCATTGAACTTGCGCTTCTTGCAGGTTGGAGCAGGACTAGTACAGGGAAGAGGTGTGCTGCTGTTTGGGCATCAGGGGATCAAGATTCAGTTCTCACCTTTGCTACAGTCTCTCTTTGTAATCTTGGACAAATTATTTAACTTGTCTGTGATTCAATTAATGATACCTACACTATAAATTAATGCTTGTTGATAGTCCCTTTTATTCTGCCACAAAATAAGGTGAGTAAAATGTGATAACTAAGCAGGGCAGTAAGCCATTCCAGAGGTTAAGGACATTGAGTCTCTGATATTTGTGTTTAACAAGAGATGTACTGTATAATGATGACTCCTAGTGGAATGATGTTTTAAGTGTTGCCAAAATGGATAAGATAACGTACATTCTAGCAGTCTCTTTTTCTTCCACCTGGACATTCTCATGCTGAATGCAGTGGCAAACCCTCCCTTCCTCCCTCCCTTCCCGTCTTTTCCCTCATACTTCACAAGTTCTATTATATTTCTTCTAATATCTTTAAGTTGTGGAAGGAGATGGATTTTCCATCACAACTGAACTAAAAGGAATTACAAACGTTTTTTCAGGGAAATCGTTGGTCAACGGAACTTGCAGTCTTCCAGATAGCGAACCAATATTTAACTGTCTTGATCAGACTAGACTGCTACATTTTCTCTCTCTATGAGTAAAATCACAGCGGTCAGAGGACAGGCCCCTCTGTCCAAGAACTGAAGGCATGTTTGTGGTAAACTGTGGCTATTTCTGTCTGCTCAGCGATTTTCCTAGCAATGATAATTTGAGTATGGAGGGGTAACTAATATAGTCTACCACAGTAAGGCTTTGATCAAAGTCCACAGCATTTTTCCCCAGCACTTGGATGTTTTTATTGTTGAGAAAGTGGCTGTATTTTTTGGCTGGTTCGCCAGCTCTGCCTTTCTTAAAGAGAAAGTGATAATGTCCATTAGCAGTTTGAACAAGCAAAATGGGACAGGATTTTATCAGTCAATGCCCAGTGTAACCACTGTTTGTAGCATGTCACTTCCTATCTTTTCCTTTTCATCTTCTGTCATTTTATCTCATCCTTTGATTTCTCATTCAGCCTTTGGCCACTAGTTCATCCAGATCATCATCATCATTGTTTTGTAGGTTTTGCTAGATTACTTTTGAGAGGATTATTCCCAAGGAAGATATTTGTTCCCTTTAAAGTCTTTTGAAGTGCTTAACTTCCCTAATTGCTTTCTTAATTAGTAATTTTTTTAAAACAAGTCAACATTTTTCTGTCTTACGAAAACATCCATTTCAATAAGTATGTAATCATTAAACTTCATTTTGAAAAAGTCATATAACTGCAAGGTTTTTTCTATTGTATCAGATGTTCGCGTAGTTGGCTGCTCATCTGCACACCAGGTTCCGGCGATATTGGCTCTGTTCATGCAAATAAGGACTGTGGGAGCAAGCCTCTAACTGAGGAAAAGCAGAAGTTTCTATCATCCACCTCCCCAACAATTTCCAAAATGCACATGAGATTTTAAAAAATCTCAATATTTAAATGACATATTCTAAGTTGAATTCCTTTTTACCAAAAAGTGCACCAGGCTTCCAAAAACTGCACAGAGGCAAAGTTGTTCACTAAATTGTTAGCAGGTAAAGTTGTCACCCTTCAAGATCTGTTCTTCTGTGCCAACTAATTTGTTTTAGTATCTCTGCTACCCAGGCGTAGTTGGAGGAGTGGCACATTCTAAGGCTGTGAAAGGTTAGTAGGGGCCCTGAAGTAAGGAAGCAGATGAAGTGAGCTGGAGAAAGAGCATCACAGCTGTGGTGACTGTTACAGCAGTGAACCTCTAAGGAAGTTCACCAAGGGGTGATTTGCACTATTATGGGAGATTTTATTTCAGTGCTTGCAGGCATAGCTATGACTGTTTTTAGTCTCCATAGTTTCTGTAATGATAGCTGTGAAGGGCATTAGGCTTCAGCATCGTTTAGCAAGATGCCCAGGGAACTGAACACCCCATGCTGAGGCCCATGTGGCATTAGCATCTATGTTAACAAATTCAGGTATGTCTGTCTGTGCTGCAGTTGTTCCTTCTCCCTGTAGTATAAACCTCTGAAGCAGAGCAATGGCACAGAAAGAGAAAGGCTGTTAGCTAGGGCTAGGAATACCCTAATGGATGTCCTCCCTCTTACCCTCACAATTTCATCTAATGTGCTTTGCTTATATTTTTGCAGACAAACCAGACCCACCTGCTGGAACACCTTGCGCATCAGACATACGGAGTTCCTCCCTCACTCTCTCGTGGTACGGCTCCTCTTATGATGGTGGAAGCGCGGTGCAGTCCTACACTGTGGAGATCTGGAACTCAGTGGATAACAAATGGACAGATCTCACCACCTGCCGCAGCACCTCTTTCAATGTGCAGGACTTGCAGGCTGACCGGGAGTACAAATTCCGTGTGCGAGCTGCTAACGTGTATGGCATCAGTGAGCCTAGTCAAGAATCTGAGCTGGTAAAAGTTGGAGAGAAACAAGAAGGTTAGTTTTTAAGAGGAAAAAACCTCCAATCTAATTCAATTAAACAGTATCTTAACAGTTCCCCAGTGAGGTCAGGCAGCTGTACGCTCTCCTGCACATGTGCCTCTGTGCACTGAATGCTTATGTTGGCTGTGTGCTGAAGTCCCTTCGCAGACTTCGTGTGAATGTCTGAGCATGTAAGTTTTACATGCATGCAGTGTGAAAAACAGGTTTTAGGGATCCCAGAAGCCTTGCGAAAGCAACCAGTAGTTCAACTCCTGGGCTGCTGTGTGAGTGCTGGCTGACAGACTTCTGGTCAGTGCACGGGTAATGGGAGATGAACCTTTCACACAGAAGTTACACATTCAGACCATGCGCAGTTTGAAAATTATGTTTGATGTCTTACCTGAAACATACTGATGGATTCATTACAGTTTGTACTGGACACACCATAGAAAAACAAGCCATAAATACAATCCCAGATTTGCTTTTGGAAAAAGTAAATGTGCTTGCTGCTAGCCAAGCACTGAATATGCAGCAGAAACTGAATTAGCCTCTCATACCTGGTTGTAGTTTCTGTGCTTCAAATCCCAGCATGGTAGAGCACCTCAGTCCTGTTGCCCGTAGCATACCAATCTGTGCATTCAAGGCTATCCTACTTAGCATGTTGGTTTTGCAGCGTTATGCATGCTAAAAATATTTTTTAGGGTTTTTGATTACAATTGCACATACTTGTAAAAATATTTTTCAGTATCTTTTGCTTCTTTTTTTTTTGCTTAAGATCTTCTCAAAGGACTAATGGGAAGAGCTGGACCATTTTAGAAATTAATCAGAAACTGGTAGCAAAATTTTAAGCACACACAAAAATCAACATTATTTTTTAAAAACAGACATTAAATGCATATTTTTGTGCACACTCACATCTACCTACTGTGCCAGGATTATTTGGATAGTCATACCACACAGAAAAGCCAGGACAGGAATAATGTTTTTTGCCATTTTTCCTTTCTTTGAGGAGTGGACTGTGTCTTGTATCTCTCCCTCCTTACTTATGTATGCAGGGCTTCGGAGTTTTAAGTGTCTCATATAAATCTTGTGATGTATCTTTTATTGCCACAGCAAGAAAAAATGATAGCAAAGTGGTGCAGCATCACACAAGTGTGTAAGCCTCTTAACAGACATTTCCAAACAAAAGAAATCATATTTCTCTTCAAGTGCTAAATCAAATTCATTCGGAGAAATTGCTTTCCTCTATTTTAAAGATTTAAAACCTGATTTAAATAAAGATGCAGCTTCTCTTCAAAGCAGGGAAAATAACATTAAGAATGGCAATAAAATTGAAAGGAAGCTAGATGGTATTGGCTCTTCATAGTAAAATACCCTGTGTTTGAATGCCCTCTTTCTTTAGTTGCAGGACGAACACCTCCTAGAATTGGGGACCTGACTCTTCCCTATACTTGTTTTTCCTAGAGCAAGTACTACTTGTACTGTACCAAAGAAACAGCTATTTTTCTTTTTAAGACCAAGAGTTTTCTTACATAGATTTAATACAAAAAGGCTGGAGAGTGTATAAATCATTGTGATACATATAAAAACCGAAATAAAGAAAAAGTCGTTTTGAGTGAAAAGAAAATGTATTCTGTTTGCAAGAGGGTGGGTTGTCTTGGTGCTCTCAATGCCAGGGCTTCTTGATTTCAATCTTAATACTACAGCTAGCGTGGAGAAGGGGCAGGTCGTATAAAGCGTGATTTTTCAAGTGTGTGAATATAACTGGTGCTTTAATTAAAGGCAGTGGAAAATGTATGTGTTCAGCACCTCTCAAAGCCAGGGCTTTAAGCTGCCATCTATGTAAACACTTAGCTGAGTAACTAGGGATTTTCCGTTGCTGCCAGAAAGACTGATTACTGATTCTCATACTGAGGTCGCCAGTACATACTAGCAATCTCAATATAATCTCACTGAAGAAAGGCACGGCCAACGTTTCATTGTGCATTTAAAGAAAACAGCTACTAAAATAAGGTTGTAAGTCACAACAGACTAAAGTAGGCATTGCCATGTTTGAGGAAAATTTGGTACCGTTGGCTCACGTCTGAGAAAGGTTTTAGCATGGCTGCTCAGTGCTTACCAAGCTCAGATATGTTCCACTTATCTAATTTAGGCTTCCACTGGTGGACCAAATGTTTCTAGTTCATGGCTTCAATATAGTGTCGCCGCAGAACCGGGAACTGACTTCTTTGTCTGAAGAGTATTTGGCAGACGTTAACTACTGGCAGCATGGCTGGGATCAGCTCCCTTATGCATCCCTTAAAAGGGGAGGAAAATGTGATGTGCTCCATGCAAGTGTGGTTTCTAGCCGAGGAAGATCTGAGGACAGCTACCCTTGAGGGGGGAGGGCTCGCTTCCCTCCCTGCTCTTCTGGTAAATTGCTGCAAACCAGCTAGTCTGTGCAGGGACATACAAGGGTTGTAAATCCAGAAAAAAAGAGAGAAGGGCTTTAGGAACAGATTACATCTACTTGGTTGGCTTTGCTACCAGAATACAGATGCAGCGTTGTGTGTTGGGTGTGAAAAGGTGATGCCCATGTATCAGACCACTTATCTGCTCACCCTGCACCCTTTTTTCTGTTGTTTTCTTCTCATCCGCTGCATATAACTCTGTACTCTAAAGGACATAACAGCGCCCAGAGTACTGCATTAGTGTTTCATAACATAAATCTGTTGACATAGTGGGGATAAATCACTTGGTTAGGCTTGCCCTCTGCAGCGGCAAAGTGCAGCTTCAGCAGCTAAAGCGAGAAATGTACAGGTCACTGTGCAACTGCCTTTGCAGTTTCTCAAATTACTGGTCATAGCCACAGGTCTTAGGAGTAAGTCCAAGCAGTGAAAGCAATATATAACAGCGTTCTAACTACAACGCCTTTCCCCTCGTACCTGCAGGCAACACAGGGAACAACACACAAACTGGTGCTCCTGACAGTTCATGCACATCAAAATTAAAAATGAAAATTAAGACACTTAGGCCAGCTTTTACTGTGTCTTACGTCGCTGGGCTTGCCAACATCTCTGCCTGCCTTTGAGTATGCCTGCAGAAATGAGGCATCATTTGGACCTCAATGATTTCAAAATTCAGCCGTACTCAGGAAAGTGCATTGCTGTCCAAATTTCCTAGTTATCTTGAGTCTGAAAAATTTGTATGGATGCTTTTCAGGGAGTCTTGTCAGGTACAAACTTGCTTTACTTTTGGCTTTGCAGTCCAAAAAATGTATAGAAAAGCCAGAAAAGGATTTGTCATTGAACCAGAAGTGTTATTGATTTTAATATTTCTAATTTATTTTCTATTTCAGTAAGACATTCCTAAAGCTATTTATTAGCTGACTTTGAACTGATTCAGTATGCTGATATTTCTAGCAGGCAGGTGTAATAGACAAGTACTGCAAAACACATGAACTTGATTTATTAAGAAATGGTGACCAGATTGTGATTGTGTAGTCAATAGTCACATAGAAGTGGTGAAGAGATTTTACTCACGAAGTTAATGCACAAACTCCCTGACTGCTTTTTGCTGCTTAGCCCTAGGGTCTGCTAGTTGCCCATGTTACTGTGAATGGTTTGAGTATCTTATGTAAGTACCCTATCCTATATAATAAGCTCTTCATGTCTTTTTATTTTCATCATAGAACTTAAAGAGGACGAAGTGGAGCTATCTGATGATGGTAAGAAGTTAATATTTTAATTAGGACAAATGCAAATCTGTGGTTTTAATTCATGTTTTATGGAGGTTTTAATCATGGTCCTTAATACTTATTTGTAGAAGGGAAAGAAACAGAGGTCGACTATCGGACGGTTACTATCAACACTGAACAAAAAGTTTCAGATGTCTATAATATTGAAGAAAGACTGGGATCGTAAGTACTATGTTGTGCTTTTGAAGACGCAGTTTTCAAGGCTACCAGTCAATTATAAAGATCATGTGCATTCATTCTTTGACAGTGTCTTGCACTTTCAACATTCCAACTGGGCTCCCGTTGCAGTAAAAATAGATTTTAACATATGTTGGCCTCCACTCCATGAAGATCATTTCTTCCTATTAATTGGTAATTTTAAATAGGCACTACATGTATTTCTGGCAAGGAAAATGGAGCTCACAAATGAATAAAGCTAGAGGATTCATTCATTGCTCCATGTTCTAAAAGGTAGCTGAAAAAAACGTAAACATCATGTACTTGCATTTCCATTATATCCATTAGTGGTAATAAGATTATCCTGCCCTCAGGCTAGAATCTCTGTTGACAGCGGTCATAATCCCAAGAGCATTAACAATATTGCTCAGTGAAGGTCAGCGATTAGCCTGGCTGTGTTTCTCAGTGCTCTAACTCGTGGTTATGTGAATTGCATGCCATGATAATCTTTCAGCAATTTGTGCTGCTGGTGGTGCTGAAGGCCAGGGGATCCTGTATGCTGCCATTAACAAATCTTGCTAAGAATATTGTAGAGATAGAATTGTACATATACAGCAATGTGAAATAATAGCACTGAAGCTTCTAGCATTCAGATTCTGATTTCACCTATGTCCTATATCCTGTACCTGAGATGTCTCCTATCTGCTGCCCCTTCAGAGGTATATGACCTATAGGATACTGTGTGCAGAAAAACTTGAGTCACATTAATTAAGGCCTGGTAGGAGTCCATTTCTTGAATCCTCTTGTATAAAACATGTTAACTGGAATAGCAGGGTATCTCTAAACATGGTATTAATGCAAAAGTTCTTGCAGATTACTCTGCAGAAAATCAGTACAGAACAGTACTCGATATGAAGATATTTTTATTTCAGAATGGAGTGGTTGCGCTGGAGTATTTCGTAAAATGTTGCAATGCATGGTGGCCCATACATCGCAAAAACACTTAATGGAAATAGTTATGTATTTTCAGGGGGAAATTTGGACAAGTCTTTAGGCTTGTTGAAAAGAAGACTGGAAAAGTTTGGGCAGGAAAATTTTTCAAAGCATATTCTGCTAAGGAAAAAGAAAACATAAGGGATGAAATCAGCATCATGAACTGTCTACATCATCCAAAACTTGTCCAATGTGTAGATGCCTTTGAAGAAAAAGCCAACATCGTTATGGTCTTGGAAATGTAAGTATAAAGCAGATCACACTAACAAAGCTAATAATACTGAAAATAATTGTGCATACAAAAGTACCAACTTATCTAGACATGGGACTGTCAAAAGCTTCAGCATCTTCAGGGCCTGGATGGTTTTCACATCTTGCAAGTTTTTCCAGTTATTTATCCAACTTGTTTAAACTGTGTTGTATCTCTTAAAAATCAGTGAATATGTGTTATTGACTTTATTGTCTAGTTTGTTTGTTTTTTAAACGAGTACATGTGGTGTTTTTCTGTAGCTCAGTCTTTCATTGCCAACTTGGGAGGGGAGAGAAAAAAAGTTAGCTGCAATTTGGGCTTGCATTTAGTACCAAAAACATGTTTAGGAAGGAGGAAAAATGTTTTTTTCTTTAGGTATTTCTAAACACAAATTAAATAAGCTTATGTCAAATTTCACTTAAACACTGATCAGTTGTCTCTTGCAGACAATTGAATGTTGGTGCACAACACATAGTAGGAAAAAAGATGTGCTTGACAATGCAAACGTCAAAGCTAAATTCTAACAAAATAGTTGAATTTCCATGAAAAATTCACCCAGGCAAATTTATAGCACCCAAGAAGTATTGGAAACACTTTAGTTTTCATCAAGTGCTATATCCAGTTTTTATGTTTTTAAGAGACCTTAAAGAATTAGGCTGATGCAGTTTTCCAGCAACAACATAAATACTCTGAGTGCAAAACTTTTATTTATAATAAGGGAGTGCTGTCTGAAAAATCTCCACAAGTGAACACAGTGAACCTTCTAAATCTAGATTAGTGGATCCAAAAAAGCTTGGTTACACTGATGCTCTCCCCCACAGAACTAATTAAACATGAATTGATCTGCCCCTAATGTCAATACGCAGATTCTCCATGATGGTCCAGGTGTAGCAGTTATAGAAGGGAATTTCTCCTTTACCTGAAAGTCATTGTATTCTTCATCCAAAGCTATACAATTAATAAAGCTGAATTTGAAGACAGCCTATGTTGCTGCCTTGTTCTTGCTGAGTAAGATAGCAACACATATTTTTACCTCCCAGAAATTGGTCGCCTTGAGCTGCTTATGCCACACCACTGTGGGAGGTAGCAGAACAGCACCACAAAAATCGCGCTGTAAAGCACCTCACAGAGCTGTGACCTGGGTATCTTTGTACTTAAAGACAGTAGATGATTTACTGCCAGAAAAAAGAAGGTTCAGAACATGTTCGTGCACCAGAATTCATTATAAGAAAAGAATCTGCATGGCGTGGGATGGAAAGTAACAGTCAGACTTCAAAACCAATAATGACCACGACCAAAGTTTACATCACCCATAACACACCTGCTTAGTGTGAATCCCATACTTGTGGCAGTAGCAGCTGGAAAAAAAATGAAATCCTAATCTGTGCTGATGTTTTTCCCAAAAAGTTGCATCAGTCATTGTTCTGCTGCCACGTCTACTTCATGTGCTGTCTGCCACAAGAAGCAGCAGGTTTTTTGCTGGCTGGAAGTGCTGAATAAGATATAAATTGTTAGAAGCAAAAGAGACTGTACATCTATTTTGCTTGCTTGGCGCTTGCCTAGAGTACGTGCAAGCTACTACTGTTGCACTAGCATATTTCGGAGACTGGATCTCCATTATACAACCTTGGAACTTATGTGCAAGAAGGTGTTTTTATTTTTAGATTTAGCAGTTGAGCAAGCTGATGATGGTAAGGGAAGGGAGCCCTACTTAGCTTGGAATTGGGAGCTGGCAGACCTAACGGAAAACGAGGAAATGTATAAAGAGTTTTGAGCAGTATATGGCTTTACACTCCATTAGCTCCCCCCTGCCAACAAAGGGGGTTTACTTTTTCAAAATAATAGAAAAGTGCAATCAAATTTAACATAGTTTTGTTAACCAGTCTAATTAGGATGTGATTTTAGTCTGGGATGGCCACATTTTCTGGCTTTTGAATGGCCACGCTGAAATTTCCATAGTGTCGAGAGCTGTAGGAGAGGTTCTTAAAGCAGCATGCAGGCGGGCAGCAGGTCTGGGCAGCGAGGTGCTTGTGTGTCAGATGACTCAGTAACCTCTACACTGTCACGTTACCCAGCTGACACAGTCCCAGCATGGCAACTGCACCTGTATCGCTAGACAGCCCCTGACGGATCATTTCTGGTTTAGCTATTAAGTTAATACTTCTTTGCATATCAAAGAAGTTGTGGGAAATACTTTCAAAAATTCTCAGTATCCAGGCTGTTCTCTTTATCCCCATCAGAGTCTAAATGCGTGGATTTCAAATAAATGGACCTCTCCTGCCATCAGTCTCCTTTTAACCTAGATTTTATCAGTGACTGAAATTTAGCAGCTCCCCCTCCACTCAAATTGGAGCTATTAATGAGGAGCACCTTTGGGTTTTTCTTCCCGGTAGTCAGCCTAAATTTTTCATTTTAACTTTATTCCCATATCTTTCTTACTTTTTGAACGTCACCCTCTTTCCTTTTGATACTTGTGATGCCACTATTTTATATGGTTTGATTTCAGAATTTTTTTTCTTTCATTTAAAATCAAACACTGTGATGATTCAAATATTTGGATGTGAAAACCCTCCCATCTACCACTTGCTGGAAGTCAGGGGCAAATCTCAAGTATTTCCTTATCAAATATAGCGATGTACCTGTTCCACAGCAAGCATCTTGGTAGAAGAAGAATATCTGAAAAATACTAGCATGTTATAAATGGCATTTAGCACTGGGAGCTAAGTGCCTTAAAGTTTTCACATACTTCAGGTAGCCAGTTTATTTTGACATAAATCAAAATATTCTTGTATTGAAAATTAAGATTATTAAAGCAAATTTTCAGCAGTAAACTCCACTCATTTGGTGTGATTTAAGTTGGCACAAGTCACTAAGGTTTTCGCTTTGTTTCAAAGGGATATTTATTAAAATGCAGTGAGTATTTGCCTGGGCAACTCCAAGGCAGATTTTTCTCACTGTTCCTCCGTGACCAAAACCTTATAATAAAATATTTTAAAAATGTGTATTCTGTGACTATATAGACAGGAATATTTTCCTCTGTGACCTCATCTAGAGAAGACTGAAAAGAGAATAGTCTAGAAAAGAATGAGACATTTAGATTCTGAACTAGTTGTGACTGCGTGGAGAAAGCCAGCTTCTCCTTCTGTGTATAGGCAGAACCTAGTCTACGTTTGTTTAGCTCAGCTTCCTAACCTGGCAAAAATTAAACTAGATTTGGTTCAGGATATAAATGCAAAACATGTATCCTATAAATGCAATTGCAGTCTAATCTAATGATGTTACCAGAGTGTCTAGAGATTCCACGGTATAAAGAACACGCAGATGTATTAACAGTAGTTAATTTTCAAATAATAGGGTATAAAGTGGTGCTTGAGACAATGGTAGGATTTCTGAAAAATTTTTCACTCCAGGGATCTGAAAAGCATGGCACTTTTATAGTAAAAATAAGTCATCATTATCTGTGTTAAATAGTCAAAAAACAACCAGTACTTTTTAGCATTAGGATGGTTATCATTTGGAATTGCAGACATTTTTCATGCAGATGTTTTCATAAACACCTCCATACTGGTGAATGTCTTAGTGAAGTAACAAGATACTAGATCCTTGACTCACCAGAGCTGCTTATTCAGCAGCTCTAACCATATTATTGGCTTTATGTTACAAAGGTCTTATAATCCAACGTGACCTCTCAGTTTGTCAAGCGTATGCTATTCTTATTATTTTCATGTTAATAGGAAAGTGCAGTAGCATTTCCAATTATATACTTTCTGCAACCTTATAGCCAAAGCAATGAATATGTCCAGAACTCCAGATGTTTCAATTTCAGTTTAGTACACGATGGATATAATCACATATCTGACACCCTGCAAACACTGCAAGGCCAGTTTTCAGTTGTGTGTTTTCTTTCTGTAACTGAAATGTGCAATTACATTTCGCAATATGCTTGAATGCTGCAAAATATTAAGCCATATAAAGACCATGGAGCATTTAATTTAGAACAGATTTCTAAAAGCAAAGCTGCTCTTCACCATTTGCTCCCTCCGCTATGGTTCATTCACTCACCGCATACAAAAAAAGTATTGCCCATCTTTGGACATAAGCAGATAAAGCAGTTGAGTGATTACTCAGATTTTTTTTTTTAAAAAAACAACCCAAACCACCACTTAAATTTTTCTTTATTAAATCTAGGTTAAAAATGTCCCACTTTAGTTCCGCAAACAATTCAATCCAGGAGATTCTACTCTGGAAAGACCAATTATTTCACATCTTAAATAAGCATAAAGATGGAATTGACCTACAAGGAGCGTGATGATGGCTCAGCTAAAAATACCAGCACTGAAAGAGCGATGAGTTCTATCCTTGTCCTGTCATAGCTCCGGAGGAAATTCCCTCTGAGCTCACTTGGGTCAGTAATTTACCCTTTGAGCTTTACATTCCAATCAACCGTATCATTTGAATTCTTCCTTCTTCAGCCTTTCTTTGTCACTCTCAATCTCTCTTCTTGCCAAATTTTTGCTCATCTACTAGAATTTTTGTCCTCTTTTCCTGGGACCTATCCCATGTTTTTTAGTTTTCTTTATTTCTGAATTATGTTACGTGCACTTGTGTAGTGCTGGAGCATAGGAGGGAAGGAAGCAATGAGAAACATGAGCTCAGAGTCTGGAGCAGTGTCATAAGCACATGTCAGCGGGGTGACAATCCATGACATGGTGGATGCTTTACTGCCAGGTGCAGGTGGCTGGATCCTAAATGCAAGATGTAAATCTGGGTACGTACCTACAGTCTGGGATAACAGTGTGAGTGTTTCATGGTCCTAACCTGGGAAAGACATTCAGAATGGAAAAATCTATTCATTTATACCATATACAAGAGGTGATTCTTCCTATGCGATCCTTGTATAGAAAATGCCACTACAAAACTGATTGCAATCTGAAGTGACTATTGAAGCTTGAACCATCTGTATTTGTGTAAAGGAAATGATTCGATAACTCCCAAAATGAAACAGCTACAGAAGTCCTCTTTTTTGTCTTTCACAGGGTTTCTGGAGGAGAACTCTTTGAACGAATCATTGATGAAGACTTTGAACTGACAGAGAGAGAGTGCATTAAATACATGAAGCAGATTTCAGAAGGAGTTCAGTACATCCATAAGCAGGGTATTGTCCACTTGGATTTGAAGCCAGAAAATATTATGTGTGTCAACAAGACCGGTACAAGTATCAAACTCATTGACTTCGGACTTGCAAGAAGACTAGGTAATGACTTCTCTGAGTATTTCAGTGTAACATAGGAAGAAGGGCAGGACAGGCAGTTCTTCATACTTACTGTTATATTCTTTCATGTATAAAGAGTAAATAGACCTGTTTCATCTAAATAGTTCTGAGTTTAAGAAAGAATAGAAAAGTGCAAAATAAGATATTCAAGAGAGAGAGTAGGGCACCTCATCTTCAAGAGGAGTTTGCAGTGAAATGTAGACAATCTACCTATTTGTTTCTATGGACAGAGCATCCCTGCAGACTACAAGGCAAGGTACACAGTAGTGAGTAATATTAGCAGACTACAGGAAACCATAAAACACTAACAAACTGTAAAAAAATAGAACAAAACCTTGATCTTCATGAATACTACAAATTCTTGAAACTTTTGTAACTGCAGGAATGAAGGTGATGTTCTTCTAAAAGACTTTCAAATACAGATAATTACATTCAATTTACACTTCCCTGTTAGTTTTATAATTTCTTATCCTAAACAGCAGCATATTGTTGAACATGTTAAACATGGCAGGAATTCTGTGGAGAGCTGTGTTTTGGTCATGTTCAAAATTATTACTGTAATAGCACTACTTAAAAACAAAGCAATGGGATTGGGGGGACAAAAGTTCCATTTGACAAGCTCCTCCTCTTCCTAGGCTGTTTTCAGCTGCTTCCTGTCATTCATTTTGGACTAAGCTTTCTAATATGCTCTGCAATTTGAAAGCCAAAGATCTTGGAGGGTTCTTGTCTTCATATTGCTCAGTGTTAATTCAGCTCCAAAAAGCATCTCTCCAGTTGTGTTTGTTAGTGTTAAACAATACCAACATCAGACACCAATCTTTTTTAATCTTGTATTTTCACCAGAGAAAAATATTCACTCCAGGAATTAAAATGAGCTAAAATACTTTATGCATCTCTTGTACTGGGGGAGCAGAGATTTATGGCTTTTTTGCCATTAAATTGATTGGGGCAACTCATAGGAATTGCTATCCTCTACATAAAGAGGCCCACAGCTAGATTCTTAGTTGTAATCTTTTGCCTTCTGTCTTTAAGCAAAATTATATTTAGTATTTATTAAAAAGTGGAACAATGATTTTTGTAAGAGTGCAGTTCAGAATGACAACCTTCTGCGTTTGTTATCTGCCTACATGCTGCTCATCCTACTTCTTTTGACACTTAAGTATCAGGCTACTGCATACCTTAAGAATACAATTTTACTAAAACAAACCAAAAATGGTGTGTTGAATGAATAGAGGAAAAGAAATCTGCTTTTCAGATTTTTAGATGGTGTTCAACTCCAAAGGGGTATTACATGAACCTTGGTCACACGGACACTGTGAACTCAAGAGATAAAGTGTTTATTTCATTCATTTAAAAAAGAGATTGCTGCCATTTATGTTCCTTCACCAGTATAGAACCAGTAGTTTTCTGGGAGCATGAACTGGATTTTGTTCTTGCTGAGGAAACAGATGAACTGTTAGGTAAGTTCCAGTGCTGAAGCTTTTGTTATCAGCATGAAAGACTTCATCGCATGACCTTCCAGCTGTCAACATGAAAGCTATACATTTACTGCTGAAGTGAGAGGGTTTCATCAACAAGAGATATAATGTAACCACAGAATAGCCTTTTTATAGCAATGTCTTCAACTACCTTTTTAACTTTAAACCACAGCTAAGCCCACATTTAGCAAAAGGAAGGTCCTGTTTTCAGTAACCTGTTCATATCCATCAGCTTTTCCATTCTTCTGTTAATCTTGGGCATTGCTGTATATTGCGCGGCTGACACTAGCTTGTGAGCTGCTACAGTCATGCTATATGTATTAAATCTCTAACCTATATGCAACTTTTCTTGACGTAGAAGGATGAGAGCTACGGGCACTCCTGCTGATTTTGATTTTACAATACAGTACATTAATTTGGTTTAATATATTGCTGATTCTTGCAAAGTTACATGATAGGTATTTGCTGTTTCTTTCCTCAGCCTGCTGTTGTGGATAACTCAGTGTGTGTGGCATTTCCCTAGGAAGAGAAAGCGCTCTCCCATTCCATGCCTGTAAAGCAAAAGCACTGAACATCATGAAGACGTTCATAATGTTTTGGCTGAGATGTTTTCCAAAAGTAGACAACAATTTTTACCGCTTCACTTACTTACAAACGTGGCTAAAAACACTTTTCACTAAGTGCACCCTTCTTGCCAGTTGCCTTACATGGTGCACTGGGGGCACGTTCCTCCATTTGTGTTCCTTCAAGCCTTGTGATTTTGAAATTGGCTGTCAAATTCACTTTAGCTTTGACAGATGTGGGATTGGAGCCCTCATACTACGCACCTGACCCTGACTGAGCATTAACCGCTCAACCAAGGGACTGCTGAAGGGAACAGTGGCTGATTTTGCACTTGAGCTTCTGAGATTCACTTTTAACTTTTTGTAAGTAGTGCAAACTAACGCCTCTAAATATTCAGTCCTTTGATCAGTTTTAAAGAAATTAGGATCAGCTCCTTCTGCAGCTAATTATTTCTCTTACACTGTCAGGAAATACCAAAGCTGCACTGGGATATTTTCCTGACCTTTTTTGGTGTGCTGAGGAACACATGTAGAAAATTGTTTAAGATAAACTTCTTGAGGAGAAAAGAGAATGGGTTTTGAGTAGTGTAAAGATATTTTTTTTTTTCAATCAGTTGATTATACACAGTGTCGGCAACAGTTTCCAGCTAGCTTGTCAGCTTTCTATCTGAACTAAGGGATATCCAAACAGAGATCCTACTTGTGTACTAAGCTTGTAAACATCTGGGTAAAGATTTGACATATTATTCCATAGAAAAGGTCTTATTCTTTTATTTTCTTTTTGCTTTTATATACAGAAAATGCTGTATCAGTTGTTTCATGCTGTATGCTTGCACTCAAGTTTTGAAAAAAACATTTCTCTGACCTGTGGGCAGCACATTTCATACACCAGCCTTTTGCATACACAGTGGCTCGTGGTAGTTTACACAGTGCACAGAAAAGCCTCCAAACTTGGATGTGAAAATCTGAGCCTGAGATCTGGACGATCGCGATGAAGCTTTTAGAAAAATAAGTTCTTTGTGGCAAATTTCAGTAATTTTTCGTAAGCACAGTTGGAAAACAATGTAGGTGCTGACCTTACAAAGAAGGCAAATGGGAAGATGGGAACTTAGACTTCCCGTTTGTGCTTGGAAAGGGAAGGGTGATCTCTCACTCCTCATTGCCACTGTGGAGAAGACATTGCCCTTGTTTTAGGCTAAGTTGGTTTAGATTGGATATTAGGAAAAGGATCTTGCTTTCTGGGGTAAGAAAACTCTGGTTATGTGAGTGTAGGGATGTTGTGGAATAGCTTTTGAACGTGCTTTTTGAAGGCTAGTCAGACATCTGGCAGGAAAGCTCAATGTTGGTGTACTTGCATGGGGGGATCTAGGTGATTCCCTGGGGCTGCTTCCAGGCATTCTCCTGTCTGTTTCTGTCTCTAGAAATGGGTACTCTCTGCATGGAGGGGTCTCTGAGAGCAGGGCTAACATGTGAAAATGAGATTTCTGCAATTTATTCACTATCGCCATACCTGAGCAGAGCAAAAAAGTTTCACGGCATTTAAAATGGGAAACTGGCATGACTGAGTGAATTACTGTGGTAGCGCTTAAAAGTTGCCTTAAGCGTGCTGTTCAATCATTAGTCAAGTTATTAACCCCATATATCCTTCAATTTTCATTTGGTAAGTTGAGGGTTTGCATACCCCAAAAGAGTGCTAACTTAGGTGTAGGATTACATTTTATGAAATGGCTTAACAGCATTCAATGGAGGTGACTGTAGGTGTGGAATCAGTATTGGGATCAGCATTGACGTTGCAAAACTTGGTAGAGGTAAATAAAAATATTCCATAAAGATTCAGTGTTGTGGACAAGTAGCTTCTATTGTAGTCTTCTCAAAACTTTGATCTGCTGTTGTTGGAGGTTTTTTAAGCTTTTCTCTTGATTATAGAGCTGCAAATCTCTGTACTTGCGGTAACCTTAACAGGAGCAGGACTGGAATCTGCTACATCTGTTTTTCTTCCCATTCATATCTGTTTTGTTTAGATGGTAACCTCTTTGGGAGAGGGATGGTTCCTCACTATGTCATTCTACTGTGCCTAAGCTGGATGCTACTCTTGCACAAAAGATAAATGGAATGCAATAAATCTCACTTAAGGCAAATACTGATTGCTTAAGCACGTGTGCAAACTGGACAAGAGTTTCTCAACCTAAATCTGTGTCTGTTTTAAGTCAGAAACAATTTATTTCCTGACATTTTTATACTTTATAATGCAAATTTTTATTGGGATTGGGTTTTTTCCTCAGTCCCTAATCTATTCCTTCCTTCCTGACCTTGCTTATTCTTTTCTTCTTCTTCTTCCCATCCTACTTAAAATGAGCATTGATGAAAATGAGCCCGTTGAGATTTGCCCGATAATTTCTATCTAAATGACTTGCGTTTCACACTATGAATTAAAGTTAGACACATCACTGTCACAGTTTAAGGCTCATAGCTGCACGCTGGCACCATAAACTGGCAATACAAGGTTCTGTATAGGTTGTTATTCTACCTTTGTCACTGTATTTTCCAGTAGAGCAAAACTGGTGGGTTAGCACAAAAAAACATCGAGAGTGAGTTCATGTGTCCCATGACTTCATTTTTTTCAGCTGATATTGCTAGCAATACCTTTGCTGTAGATCATTTTAAAAGCATCCACATTGTGCTTAACTAGAGCCAAATGTAGGACACCCGTGCTACAGGCCCGCTGAATAAAAGCTTGGAGTGGCAGCTGATGACCAAGCATTTGTGGTTGCCCTTCACCACTCTGGAGCTCCACAGGTATGCCTGGAGGCAAGCCTGGTTTTGAGAGCAGGCTCAAGCCCAGCTTTGTTAACAAGGCAGTGATCTGACAGGTGCATGTCATCTGCTTCTTTCCTTGTTTCACCACTGATCTGTGCCACATCAAATTTGAGAGACATGCAACCCACTGTTGATTTTCTTTCCCATTTAAACTATAAAAAGAAATGTGTTAGATTAAAATAGGTATTTGTTATTAATATAATTTTATCACTACTGTTTGTCTTTATAAAGGGAAATGCAGATAAAATGCAGATCCCTGAGCTTTGATGAATCTTACATAATTTGTGAAAACTTCAACTTCTTTCTAACACTAGAACCCTGAGATCCTCTTGTGCAACTGCTGAAGTCGTAGAGGCTCAAACACTTTTGTACTTCAGGAAATCCAAATCTGAATTAAACACTAAAAGTTCTCTTTCTTAGACTTGGTCTTGTGGAAACTCCTTGCAATAGGAACCTTCTTATTATGTGCCTTGTACAGTGCTGTGTGCTTGAGGATGCTTAATAAAGAATTCATTATTGCTGTCCATGTGTCAGCTAAGACGACAGCAGTTCAGGCATCATTTATTTATTCTGATAAGGATCTTTAACAAATGAGGGCAAAGGTGGTTTTCCGGTTACTGGGGAAAAATTTTATTTTGAAGTCTGTTTTATTCAGAATTTCTCTTTTACTCTTCACAGAAAATGCAGGTTCTCTGAAAGTTCTCTTTGGGACACCTGAGTTTGTGGCTCCAGAAGTTATAAACTATGAACCTATTGGATATGAAACAGACATGTGGAGCATAGGCGTTATCTGCTACATTTTGTGAGTACCTTTCCTATTCTTCATGCAAATCCTGACAGTTGCTGAACATACAAAATTTCCATCAATTTCTGAATTCTTCTCCATTTTTCAGGCTTTTTGTGTTCTAATTAGCAGCTCCAGCATGTTTAATAAAAATTATTTGTTCTCCAAAGGGTGTAATTGGTAAACTGCAGAACTCGCTGTTCTGGAAATTCAGCCGGTTAGTGTTGTACATCTTACATCGTAAACGAGCAATGCTTCATCTCATTTAAAAAATGCAATGTGACAGTATTTTATTATGAAATTTAAACTCTTTTCCCTTCCCAGATGTTAAAGAGAAATGTTTGGACATGCACTAATAACTGATAATTTGCATTCTTTTATTCCCAAGAGAGAAAATTTTTGTGAAATGTTGGGGTCTTCTTACTCAGATTGTATACCTTGTGGGAAAGACTAAAGTATCCCAGCATTACCCTATCTGTTCACAGTGCATTTTAATTTATGTCTAAGCACAAACCACTAGATAAATACATTTTGTGAGTAGCATGGATCAAACTCATGGAAATATTTTAGAGGACGGTTGGTTGCAGGTCTTGGTTACATATTTCGGTATGTGATTTGATCTTTATATGTGTTTTGATAACGTGCGATTATGAACTTCAATGGGTCTAGAAAAATGTATATGGAAATAGGATCTCCATGCCTAGAATGGCAAGCAATCTTCTTTCAGCTGTGACTTTACACATTTGATGCCATATAAACCAATGAAAAGAGAAGCTCATTTTGTAGCATTTTTTCGCTCCAGTTTCAATAGTAAGTAAGTAAATGGCAGATCTGCTTTGAACTCATTATTTTAAAAGGCCTCTCTCAATACCTTGCTTTCTTATTTTAAGAGTCCCCTCCACCCTGACTACTCTCTTCCTTGACACCGGGCAACACGCAGTTGTTTGGCTCATCTTTCTTTACTCAGTCTTTCTGTGATTCTGCTTGCCTTGTCAGCCTATACTTGTTCTCATACTCATTTCTAAACTAAGCAACATCATTTTCTTTCTTGTCCTGTGCAAAAGCTACTACATCAACTCTCCTGCTCCCAGAAAAAAACTCTGAATATTTCTGTTATCTTCTGTCTCATGCGTAGTGTGCTACGCTCTTCAAGGTCACTTTGCTCTGCCAGTTTATTTACAGGACCTTTATTTTCCACTCACTTCCAGCATTTCTTTCTACATCTTGAAAGCTCGTTTGGATCATTCTGTAGTTCAAATAATGCAGACCACACATGCAGTGCTCAGATGACAAATTCATTTATTTCTTTAGCTTTTGAGGCCTCCTGAGTTACAGAGCAGTGGAAGAGCGGTATGGAGATCCCAGGCTGCCGGCACCGCCATGGCAACCCCAACAGCTCCACCGATGCTGCATTGCCCTCTAGAGGCTTCTTACGCCTTAAGGACCAAAGCACTCGCCGCCGTGCGACACGCACATGCGGGGGAGGTTAACGTCTGTTGCTGGCATGTGTTATCAAAGTATATGATGAGGTTTTTGTGTGTTCCCAGTGTGCGCAGTGACATGTCAGGCAACCGAGGCAAAAGTCAGTGACAGCAGTTGTGCGTGCTCCCGAGGCACGCAACCGGGGTTGCTGCTCCAGGACGGTACCTGCTGGAGAACACCGTCATCGTCTAAGTAGACAAGGGAAAGAGAGCCGGTGAAACAGATGGAGAAAAGGTGAAATGTCTTGCCAAAGACCAGTCTGCCAGCAGTGGCAGGACTCCTTCTTCCCAGTTTCTGGGAAGCAAGAAATTTGGATGCTGTAACATTCGGCTGATGGGATTGGCGTGGTGATACACTTGATTCAGATGACCCGATATGTCTTGTGAAATATATTATGAAACGACTTGTTTGCTAAGGTGTCTTTAAGCGCATTTAACTCCTCGTGAGGGGAACATTACATTACTCAAACACAACAAAAATCTTCTTTTTGATGCATAGCTATTGCCACAATAATGATTAACGTTAATAATCAGCTTTTGTCTTCGTTGCAACAAGAATAAAGTAATAGAAGTTAGGGAAGACCTATG
Organism: Steatornis caripensis; assembly: GCA_013398225.1. Classification (NCBI taxonomy): domain Eukaryota; kingdom Metazoa; phylum Chordata; class Aves; order Caprimulgiformes; family Steatornithidae; genus Steatornis; species Steatornis caripensis. The sequence continues at coordinate 347,003 of VZSC01008684.1, read as the reverse complement.
AATCATCACTTGGACTTTCCCTCTCCACCCCAGAGCGACAGGCTCCCAATCTGTCTTCACTTCCTTAAAGCTATTTTTGCAGGCTCAGAACTATGAGCCATTATCCAAAATGGACCATCACATCATCATTACAGAACGCAAATAAAAGTCATTGAGAACTGCATCTCTCTTCAGTTGTAGCTCTACTTTCCTGTTTTGTTTATAAGCTCAGAACTGCCAAATCTCATGCACCAAGTGTAAGACTCACTCATTTGGTGTCTGTCGCACATACCATCACTGTGCTTGTAACTCAGCATTTGCATCCCCTCTGCCCCTGATGTGGTGAGTGGGGCCATGAAAAGCGATGAGCTCTGCAGCAGCACTAGACTTAAGGGCTGGTCTGCTGCAAGCAGCTGATGGCCCAAAGCTACTGTGTCCATCATACGTCCTAAGTGACAGGGAGCATGCTATTGCGTGACTTGATATAACATCTCTTTTAAGGTAGGATTCAAGAGTGTTGGGAGACCTGTAACCTGCCTAGAAAGAGTCTGCGTTTCCATTATGTCCTGTGCAATAATGATACAAACCAGGTTTAGCAAAGAGCTGCTAAAGAGATCTCGGTGGGTGAAAGGACTTCCCTGCAGAAGAATAAATGGGTGGGATGTAATCTTAAGTGGGACACAGGGTGACAGTGCTCCTCCAAAACCCTGCAGCAAAATCTCTCTCCTAGCCTTCTGCTATGCAGGCGTAAGTACAGATACCACGCTCTCTGTTGGGATGCTGCATCTGTCTTCCTTACGGCATGACTGACTTAATTCCATCCTACAGCTCATGGGTTCCCTTTCCACTTTTCTAAAGCCACACATTAAATCCTTTTAATCTTTCTGGATAACTTACTCAGTCCCGTCTCTTCATCAGCCTTTGTTCTTCCTTTTGCCTTCCTGTTTGTATTCTCCACCTCATGCTTTTTATCTTCCACTTTTATCTTGCTCTCTGTCCTGTTCTGCATCACTGTACTGTCCCACATACTTAAGTTGATCTATTGCCTTTGAAGTAACAGGCCGCAAATATTATAGCTTGTGTATATCATCTCCATTTATGTCTATTTCAGTGTTTCTTCTTGCATTTACAATAACCTAGCTAAGGAAGGTTAAACCTCCTGAATTCTTTCCATCTCTTTGTGTCCCATTTGTTTTCCCAAGCATTGCTGAATTTGTTGGTTTTTCTAGTTCTAGTTCTTTTCTGATGATCCATTTGGATAGTCGATGTTTCCAATATTTATTAATCTGAAACAACTTCTAAATTCTATTTTTATTTCAAACCAAACTTTGGTCTAAGACTTCAGCACTGCATGTACATACATTGAAAGCGGATACCCCTTTTCTTTCTGTCACCATAGAATCTGACTAGTTTCAGTGAGGAACTGACTACGGCTGATTCAAACCTCTGCTTGCTTTCCATTAGTTCTTCTTGATTTATCAGTGTCAGGCAGTGTGTCTTTTCAGAGTAGTTGATCTCTGTCAATTAATTTTTTAATACGCCCTGTCTTAGGCTGTTTTTTTAATATCACATTCGATCTTGCTGCATACTCTTTTCCTTCAGCGCCTTCCTAATAACATGCACCCTGATTCTTTAAACATTTCCTTTCTGTCTATTGTGTTATTCATCACTGCTGTTATTCCTCCCTTGTTTGGCAGTTTGGGGTGGTTGAAAGATCTTTTGGCATCGTTTTGGCATCTTTTGTGTGTGCCGACCTGGGTCTTCAATAAGGCCAGACACTCACGCTGCTGGCTTACGCTTGGTTCCATGTCATATTAAAATTTTAAGCCTTGTTAATATAAAGAGGAGAGAGGTCTCTTTGTTCTTTCAATAAAGCACGTTAGGAGAGGTTTAATGTCACGCCTGTACTGCTCAAAAGAAAATGAATTATTTGTTCAGTGACACTGGCAAATTGTGATTCCTCATTAATCTACTGGGCACATAAAACAAGGATGAGAACAGAGTACCACCCTTGCTTCAGCAATGAGCTGTCCTCTTTAACGTGGGTTCAGTGGTCTGTTTCTTCCTTGAGACAACCGCTGTGGGAGCCAGTCTGCCCTCAGCTAAGGAAAAGGTGATTTTGTCCAGTGGCTGCGTGTCCCCCACAAAGTAGCCTGAGACTACTTATTTATTTCACTTGTAAAAGAATTGAATTACTGCATGATCTCCAGGGTGCAGGCATGTGGACATGTCCTGCACAGGTTTACCAGAAGCAAGAGAGTACTCTTCATACTGAGATCTGTTACTTTTTCTTACTACTAATCCATTGCAAAGACTGTAAACTGAGTGTTGTCCGCCCAAACCAGTTGCTGCTGCAAACTCTGCTTGCAGAGGAATGCTCAGAGTCTACCTTTTGAGACATGCAGCAAACTCATGTTTCCTGGATTAGTAACAGTCTTAACGCAAAGATTTCCAAGGGAAATGCTATGGTGTTTGCTACACGGGCAGTGAGACTGGCGACCACATTGGACCCTTCTGATCTTAACATTTCTAAATCTGCATTCAGAGCTTTGTTAGAACAGACCAATAAATGTTAAGGAACTTCTAGAGGATAAAATATCTTTCTTCTTTATTTAGAAGTGGAAACTGTGAAGGATTTTCTAAACAAATGGTACTTAACATGCCAGGAAGATGCCTGGTTAAGTAGCTGGAAAAATGTTTTCAGTAAACAACTTGCTGCTTGTCTAATAGTAACTTTGCAGTGTAAGCTCAGTATTAATTTTCTGGAGTGGTAGCTCATCTTTATCACTTAGCTTCAGCATTCCAAAAAGAAATTGTTTCCATAATCTGTCAAATGAGTTGCTGGGCCATTATTACTTTAAATGGCTATTAAGAAATGAACAACCAAGACTTAGGTCAATTAAATCTGTGCTAAAGATAAGAATTTCTGGTTATAATCTACACTAGGTGCTGGATTTTGTTTTCTGACTATAGACAAGGATTTAGTTCTCCTTAGGAGTACTTCCATGACAAGGCAACTGATTCACAGTATAAAGCTGGTAGAGAGAGAAAATTATTTCAGCCTTATAATTTTTTTTTACATTCAGAAATACAAAAATAGGTTAATTGAAATGTTTCAGTGGGTCCCGTTACACTGGTAATGGAAGAAATGGAAATGACAAAGTGAGCGGAGGCTTAACCAATACCCATCTGGTAATTCACCAAATGCATGGGACGGGTCAGTCCTACCACAGCATTTAAGATTTTATCCGGTAATTCTGTCATGCAATTTTTAAAAAAATTAAAAAATNTTACACTGGTAATGGAAGAAATGGAAATGACAAAGTGAGCGGAGGCTTAACCAATACCCATCTGGTAATTCACCAAATGCATGGGACGGGTCAGTCCTACCACAGCATTTAAGATTTTATCCGGTAATTCTGTCATGCAATTTTAAAAAAAATTAAAAAATAAAAAAAAAGCCACCAAAACAACCAAAGGGTTTTTCTCCTCTTTAATCTCCTTCTATTTATCCTCATCCTCCAAAAGCTGTGTGTGACATGCAGGATCCCTTTGCCCAGAAAGCCAGATGTCTTTATAAGCACTGCCTCTTACAACAGTGTGGAGCAGTGGTATTTCCACGTGAAGCAGTGTCTCTGTACCTGCAGCAGTCTTTTTAGCATGGAAATGATCCCTCAGTACCGCAGCTTTAATCTCTGGAAACAGGCAAAAATATTATCTAACGTAGCACAAAAACGCACAATACAATTTGTGGTAATACTCTGTAGAGGTCACCTTTGCCGTACTTTGATCAAGTATTGAAGGGAAATGGGATTGCTATTGCTCTGCCTGCCCAAGTGTGTCCTCTGGAAGCTTAACTGGATGAAGAGAAGATGTGCATCTCCCATATTGACAGTGAACTAAAGAAATACTTCCCAGACTCTTCATTTGTATAAAATGTGAGCCTTTTTAGCAGCCGCTGAGGAACTGGATGCAAGATTATTGTACTTACTACACAGTCAAAAAAGAGACAACTTAACAATCAGTATCTGGAAGCCAAAACTTAGAACTGCAGTCTGGATGAGATTTTTTCACTTTCTAAAATATTGTAGAGGACGATGACATTGTCATAAATAGGAAAATGCTTAAATATTGGAGTGGAGGTGGGCTTAAGGCCCTTCAAGAGAGCTTTGTGGATTCCAGGACAGACACCTTACTTCAGCAATTTATTTACCTGCATGAGGGCAGAACAGTCTCTCATTGCGCTGCAGCTATACCAACTCTCCCGTGCTGTCGGGCATAAACCTTGTCTATTCCAGTAAAGTAAGTGTCAAACAGAGGGAACGGTCACGGCGAAGTTGTTTTATGTGAGCATTTTTTGGTACGTTAATCTTTCAGCTTTCTGTAACTCATGCCGATTATATGTTCATAAACGGGTTTATGCCACCTTATGCATTTACAAAGTCATGCTTCACTGTTGCATTTGAATGCACGCCATATAATGGAAAGTAAGAGAGCAAATACCTTCTGTTCTGATTTACCTCTTTCGGCCTGAGAAGCAACAAACCTTTTATCTTCATCTCACGTATGCATGAGCAAATTCTGAAGTATACACAGATGATTCTAGGCTCTGCTGTACTGCACACAATTTCCAGAAATGGTAAAAGATTTACTATCTGCTTTCTCTGAGGCTTCAAAGAGTGTGTGTTTCTGCTTTGCTTATAGAAGTAAAATCCTTAGGAAGACACGCCAAATCAGATTTTGAATGTAATTAGTAACAAAAGAGTAGCGAAAAAACTTTGGAGGAGGAGATTATACTAGTATTATAAATCTAGTAGCGTACTTTATTTTATACCAATCTCCTTTTCTACCAGTTTGTGATATTCAGTAGCATTACAATATGCATATAGTATTATATCCGTATAGTGTTTTCAGAATCCTAATAAATTCCACTTATTTTTCCATATTTTTTTTTAAAAATGTACTACTGTTGAAATGTAACTGGTTGTTGTAACTGGTTAACATGATTGTACAGAGAAAGCAAATAAAGTCTCTAAAATTTCATGAAGAACAGGTTATTATGTAAATTGCATGCCAGGAGAAGACTTGGAAAACTGAATAACTTGCAGTTCTAAGGAATAAGCAACCTTTTACCTGAAAGTTTTTAGTGAAAGGGTGATATATACAGGAATCAAAAGTATCTGAATGCACAAAGGTACAGTATAATAAGGGAAGTGCTCAACTGAAAAAGATACTCTGCAAAAATGACACCGTGATGTTCTGTAATTGCCTTTCACTGACAATTTATCAGTTATATTGAGTAAAAAGCCTTGGAAGCTCAACTTAGGTTATAAAAGGGTATTATTTCCATTTCATGCATCATCATGACTGATTGAGAACATAAAGACCAAATTACTTTTGGATGCATCTGCATATCTCCGCAGCATGCAGTGATGTAGCACTGTTTTATCTGGCTATATAATTCAGGGTGGTTTTGTTTACAAAATAGCCCTCTGGATTTCATGATTTCATAATGCATCTTTCTTCTTGGGCTCTCTCTGCAGCAGTAATTGGAATAAAATGTACAAAGAAACTTAGTTTGACAGTAAAGGCAGCAAAGTCACTCTGAAAGCACCAGGGGGAAAAAAAAAAGCTATTCAACTGAATTGGTGTGAAAATTGCAGTACTATTTACGCAGAACTAGATGAGTCATTTAACAAACTAGTAGCTCCACTTTCACCTAATTCTTGTTCTCTCATCAAAAATGTCTTGGGAAAAGAGAAAGAAACAGCAGAAATTTTCCTTTCAGTTTTGCATTCAGAAGTCCAGTTTCTTTCCCGTAAGACCATTCTGTAGTTAGCTTTGAGTCCTTTTTTTCAATTTTTTTAAAGGGAGCTTTTACTGATAAAGATCTGCAGAGCATAGGAGGTGACATGCATGATTTTAATTTGCTCCTCTGATAGTATGCAAATTGACACTGTTTGTTTTGTGTCTGTCTGTCTATTCTATCCCCAGGGTCAGCGGACTTTCCCCTTTCATGGGAGACAACGACAACGAAACCCTAGCCAATGTTACCTCAGCAACGTGGGACTTCGATGATGAGGCTTTTGATGAAATCTCTGATGATGCCAAGGACTTTATCAGCAACCTACTAAAGAAAGATATGAAGTAAAGCTGTTGGACTTGATACACTTTCCATGTTGCGTTTAGCTGAACTTGTCAATCTTGTTTCCCCACTGTGAATCTCCACGTCAACGCAGGCACCTCTGGCGATACTTTATAAGGAGCCCTGCGTGTCGATCTGTCTCTGTGTGCAGCTCTCGGTTATTTTAGGGTGCAGGGTCTGGATAGAGCGCTTTCTTTTAATCGCGTGCTCATTCTGCTTTGCCCTGCCCTCGGGCAAGAGGCAGCCTGAGGTTTTGTGTGGCTACTCTTACCTTCACTGTCGTGTGACACAGATTCCTGCATGACATCTTCTGTCTTGATCTGAATGGGCTGCAGTTTTGCCAGACTTATTTCCATGTGTTGCTTTCAAGTGCGGTACCTCTGAGTAGGCAGCTTTGCTATAAATCTAGTAATTGGGCAAGAAAAAAACTAATCAGAGTTGGAAGCCCTGTTTACAGCAGACTCCAAACAAACCAAGGAAAGAAAACGTACTTCTTCCAGTGAGTTTGCAGTGGGATGGATGGAGAACAGAGGGTTATTCATCTGTGGACCAGGAACAAAGTGAAGAATGGGTGTGGCTCGATTAGAGATTTGGACATTTCTGTTTTGTTAAATGTTCAGTGCTGCAGGGAAGGAGGGTATTAAGTGGTGGGAAAGGGGAAGTCTCTCTAGGTGAAGGAAAGGAGATCTGGGACACGGTTCTGCAAGCATGCAGTAGCTGAATCATTGCCATTGTGGCTCTGCTGTGTGTATTCCACGCCTAAAACACATGGCTTTTTGTGCTTTTGTTTATAATGTTTTATCAACGCTTTAAAATGCACAGTTTTCTCTCAAAAAAACCCTACAGAAATTGTGAAAGTGAGTTTAAGAGGTAAGCACGTCTGGGAAAGCAGCGCCGTGCGATCTGTTGCTAAATTTAGGGAATAGAAAAATCAGCTCTTGGAAAAGAGAGCGCAAAATAATGTTAATGCAGGTAGGTTCAACTATTGTTAATGGCAACACTGACTAGTCTTTTTATATAAAAACAGGAGTCGCTTAAATTGTACTCAATGTCTTCAGCATCCTTGGCTGCAAAAAGACACCAAAAACATGGAAGCCAAAAAACTTTCCAAAGATAGGATGAAGAAATATATGGCCAGAAGAAAATGGCAGGTAATGAAGAGGACATAGAATTGGGCTAGCTATCTTAATAAGTCTCTTTATTTCTAGTATTTATGATTCTGAGAAACATGTCATGCCAGGTGGTTTCCGCTGCTGCTGAAAACTCCAGTGTGGCCAGTGTATGAATGCAGTAAAGCAGGTTTGGTTTCTACGGGTGAGCAGTAGGAGGGTGCACAGCTGCATTTATAGAACACGTGATTATTCCATTTCAGGCTCGTAAGAGGCGTGTGAGTTCAAGTATAGTTTTTCCTGTTCTTCTGGGGGTATGGCCATCTCTCCTCCCTGCCCTCCCCATGCCACTGAGGGCTGGGGGACTGTATTATCCTTAACAAACCTGAACGGCTAGGGAAAAGCTTGTCCACTTGGCCCCTCTAAAGGTACCTCATTTTGTGGTAGCTTCATTCTCCTAAGCCAGTAGTTCTGTCCTGTTGGAGCACCAAGCGTCTCACGGATTCAGTCATATTGGTTTAATAATTTTCTTTGACGTATTTGGTCTCCATATCTTCTTCTTTCCTAATGCTGGAACAGTTGTAGCAGGTATATCTGTGCCGTTCTGATAGGCAGGGGAGTTGATGTATAAAATCCTGGATCCAGCCTTTTGAGTAGCCTACAAAATACTCATTTATGTAAATCTACCTTATATTTCCTCTCACATTCTACTGTACGTGTTTCTTGCGAGCTCATGCAAACTGTGCAAAAATACAAGTGTCCATACTAAAGGCGGCATAGTTAGAGCATATTTTAGTATCCTGGTGGCTGGTTCTCGAGCCTGTTGGAGGTCTGCTTCCATCACGCAGATGGTACTTTCTCATTCAGTTCATATTAGCTGGTTACTCATCCTTGATGAAACTCCGTCCAGCCCATAGGGCTACTGAGAGAGCCGTCCGCCACCAGAGTTAAGTTCCAGTTAAACAGGACATGGCCCTCCTCTCGCACAGTGCTTTTTATCCGCAGCTAACAGAGACATTCATTTAGGTATGAGTTCATCAGGGGAAGTTTATATCTGCAACTAAATTTGGTAATTCAGACCAGCCTGCTCTGTCTCTCCTAAAACAACAGAGCTATATATAAGCAGTTTGTCCAACAATTCCAGCGAGGTTTGCAGAGATCCCAGATAATTTGTCCGAAGCACAATTGTTACAGAAAATCACATGCCTGTTGGATTGGATTGATCAGAAGCCTTTTATGATATGTCCTAGAAAACAGGCCATGCTGTCCGAGCAATAGGAAGACTGTCGTCCATGGCAATGATTTCTGGTATGAGTGGGAGGAAGGCCTCTGGGAGCTCGCCTACCAGCCCTATAAATGCAGACAAAGTAGAGAACGAAGGTAAGGAATTTTGCTGCACTGTATTTTTACCTCTCTGTGAATCTGTCTTACTAAACTCTTAGCAAAATGCTACAGACCAATCATCGACTTGGTAATTCCTGCTCTCTCTCACTCTCTCTTTTTATCTTCTTCTTTTTTAAAGAAATCTATCAAAAATTCACTGTTCTCATATTGTTCCGCTACTCAGAATACCCCAGTATAAGTACGGGCAGTAAACTTTTCTCTTCTTAAAGCCAAAGAATTACCGCAGATTTGTCAGCTGCACTTTCTATCAGTTTGGGAATGCATGTTTATACAAAGATTACAGTGATGTATTGCCTTCTCATGCAAGCGAGCAAGCAGTAAAGTATTAACGCTTGCTGCAACCAAGACATGTACTCCACATTAACCATGCTCCTCAGACAGGGGCATTTAAGAAAAAAAATAATGTGTCTACATTATTCCCCTACGTCCCCATTTGAAATGAGGATTTGTGGTGTGTAACAATCAGAGGTGCTGAGGTCTGACACTTCTGAAAATCAAGCAAGTCATTCTGACATACCCACAAAGACTGTGGGCTGCATACAAGTTCAACTGGTTTACCCCTCTGACTAGCAAAAGTCAAAGTTCGGTTAGAAACAAATTCAAGGTAAAAATAAAGGTGATTTGTAGCGTGGTGGCCTGCATGTTGATTTCATTCTATTTATGGTCTGAATCTTTGTCCGGCTGCAAAAGATTGGCACAAAACTAAGCAGCTAATGTCCTCACTGTCCCATTAGCCTTACAGAATTAAGTGGAAAAAAAAGACGCTTTCATTACCATCTGGTAATTAAAAATTAAAATGCATCTTTTGAGAACATGCCTGTAAAATCATTAACTATCTCTTCGCTTTCCTCCAGATGCTTTTCTTGAAGAAGTGGCTGAAGAAAAGCCCCATGTAAAGCCATATTTTACTAAAACAATCCTTGACATAGAGGTTGTGGAAGGAAGTGCTGCTAGATTTGACTGCAAAATTGAAGGTACTTTGAATTAGCATATCTGTTTGTTTCTTTCCTTCTTTGCTTTCTGCATTGTGCTGTGGTTTAACTTTTTCTTTTTTTTTCTATATTATTGTTGAGTTGGTGCCATCCATTTTGCTTTACCAATATCTGCATGTCACAGCACGAATGTGTTTCAGTAACAGAAATTATCTGGAGCTGCACGGGCTTGTTCTGTGCTTGCCATAGAACAGAAGACTCCAAGAGTCAGTGTATGAATCCCTAATTCAGAACAGCAAATGCGAACAGCAAGATGATTTTTGAGGGTAGAAACGGTAAAAACAAGATGCAGTGTAGTACCATATATTGCAAGAGTACACTCATAGAGACTGCTAACCAGAAACCAAGAATAAGTAGGAAGTCACTTGTCTGAAATGACAGACAAGATTCAGGTGACCTCAAGGTAACTCATACAAGCCGTACATACATTGTGTTAGAGGCCAACAAGCCCCTAACAGTGTATTTGAGAAGATGATGCATGTGAAGTAATGATAATATCTTTGTGCTGCTTACAATAGTCACATCTAGAAACCTATTTTCATCTATTGTTTGGGGTTTTTTTAAATTACAAGTTCAAAAAAGACTCAGACTGGAACATGCAGATAGAAAGAGTTAAGTTTATGCAAAGGCACTTAAGGAGCTTGGCTTCATCAGCCTAACAGTCTGAAGGCCAAGACTGCTAGCATTTCTGTTGCCATGAGAGCAGCTTCTGTGTCGCAGCTGGACATTAGGAACAGAAGAGCTGTTAAAACCAAACGAACAGAGTCCGTACCTTACTGCATGTGTTCGACAATTTCTAATCCTAAAACGAGGTTCAGAAACTGCCTGACTGACCTTCTGCTTGTTTGTTTCTGTGCTCCTAATCTCTTCTGCTGCCTGTGTTTCCCACCTCACAGCGGAGATGTGAGGATGGATTATTGTTGCTGATGGATGCTCAGCGTGAGGGGTATGTGCACAACAACTGCATGGAATAAAACAGAGGGATGTACCCCAGCCGATGTTCCAAACTTTCCAGTGTATCTCTGTGATGTTCGTTGTCTATTATTTTCATGCTCTTTATTTCTGTTCAGTGGGAACTCGTCCTCCTGTTACAGTCCAGAACTTGGCTGAGATAACAAACCAACTTGTTATAGCAGCCAAGAGTACTGTATAAGGGATTGTTCTCCAGCACGTATTGTACAGCCCTGCTCTGGATGCTTCCAGTATAGCAGAGCCATTTGCTTCACGAAATGCTCCAAAACTCCTGTTGAGACGCATAATCAAAATGCTTCTCTTAGACTCCCTTGCTTACCCTAACAAACACAAATAGGAAATTGGAGTGCCACGGTCACTGTCCAGGACAGGCTGGTGTGTAAGGAGCAGATGAGGAGGAGGAAGATTCAGAATAGCCACAACAAAGCAACCTGAGGAGGATATTAAATTGTTGTTGTAGCCCAAAACACCTTACCCTTGAAATTCTGAATCTTGGTGTTAGGAACTGTGGGTTCCACAAAAGCTGCAGCCTAAGGTAAGCCTCAAACACACTGTCAAGAGTCCCTTGCTGGCTGATGTCTGAGACACACAAAAAGCTGCGTGCAGTCACTGCAAAGGTAGTGGAAAGTGGAATCTAGTGAGTACCTCAGTGCCAGCTTTCAGTTGTTTGCTATTCACAATAAAGTTGTTTCAGATAAATGTGAAGTAAAAAAGCCTCACATAATCTACATTTATTTTAAATGAAATTTCAACAAAATATTTGTATATCAATGTATCGGCATGTCCATGCACAGGCGGGGAGTTAGAGCTTAAAGTGAATGCAGATCAGCTAATACTCGTTCATTGCAATTGCTGTTCTCTCTCCGCAATTGCAGGCTATCCTGACCCCGAGGTGATGTGGTACAAAGATGACCAGCCTGTCAAGGAGTCCCGTCACTTCCAGATAGATTACGATGAGGATGGGAACTGTTCTTTGACTATTTCTGAAGTATGTGGGGACGATGATGCCAAATACACCTGCAAAGCTGTTAACAGCCTTGGGGAAGCCACGTGCACCGCAGAACTCCTCGTGGAAACAATGGGGAAAGAAGGAGAAGATGAAGACGAGGAGGAGGAAGAGTGAAACAAGGCTTAAAGAAAAAAAAAAAGAAAAAATATATTTAAAGACTCTCCTTGTGAGGCTCAGAAAACCAAGTTATCAAAAGCACCTTGTGTGATACATAGGTTTTTGGGAGGTCGTTTTTTCAGCATGATCAGTTGATACCTGTTTGCTTTATGTATGGGCATTAATTCAAATCAGCAGGCAATTGTAAGTTGCTAGCGTGATTGGATTTACCTTAAGCAAGTCATCAACTAAGTTGCCCAGTCTATTTTGAAAATCAAATGTATGGAAAACAAGACTACAGTTATATTCTGAATGTCTTCTTAAAGAAAAACTGAGCTCATTGCTCTATACTGTCACTTTCCTCAGCCAAAACGGCAGCTAAGTTGGCTCCCCAAGACCTACTTTACAAGGAATCGTTTGCCAGACACGCAGTGAATCTCTCCAGTCCTAAGAAACAGGCTGCTCCCTGAGCAGTATCTTCTATAATGGAAGGTCTGACACAGCCAGCATTGCAGTTTGTATGTTGGTATGGTTCATTTTTCATTTGGTTTAAACAGAATTTCAGGGTCCTAACTTCAAACACATTCACTACCCTTTCTCAGTGCACTGTTAGTGCTGTTGCAATACTGGCTAAACTTACACATCCAGGTGGTTTCCTGAGATACTTCTGATCTTGCTCTTAACCAGCCGATCACACCTTGTCACCTTTCCCTTATAGAACCTGTAACTTCAGTGCAGTCACAGCTGCCTACTTAAGAAACAGACTGAAAACACAAAGACTGAGAATATTTTCTGTTGTTCTGGTCAGTCTAATAATGACTTATGATTCATATATATGCTGCTGTTGTGAAAAGAAAAAGGGGGGTTATTGCACAATCAGCGACTTCTATGTGCATGTGTGTGAGTGGAATCCCAGGTTAGTTAAAGTTTTACATGCATTTATTTGGCAATTGCAAAACAGATTTCAACTGATGAAACGCTGGAAACTCCCACGGATTTTTGGAGTAGCCAAAAAGATAGTAGCCTGGATTACAAACTCCTTTATACTTAGCAGTTTCCAAAGAATCTTAACCTATATAGGACCTATTTCTACCTTATGAGCTTGACTGTCTTGTTTTTGTCTTAAACTTGCACCAGTAAGGCTGCTGCATTTTTTAAAAATGCAGAAAAACAAAACAAAACAATTCAAAACCCAGGTTTTGTCTCAGAAATGGTTAATGCACTCAGACTTAGTAACTTTGCTTTCCTTTCACAGTATTGGCACTTTTTAATTTTTTTGTTGTTGTTGTTGTTCAGAGGTAATATCAGAGGCTGCGAGGTGATACGCATAACCCAAAACCATTGTGTCCTATGTGTATGTATCATTCCAAAAGTGATTCTTTTTCTTTTCCACTTTCTGTGCGTAAACTGCAACCATTTGCATTTCAGAGGTTACCTCTTTTAAAAAAACCATTACCTTAAATCCTCACCACTAAGTAGTCAGTGTACTTTAATACAGGTGTGTACAACATCAACCTTAGGTTGTTTGATATTACCTAGATGTGTATGTGTTTCATATGATTTGCTCTTCTACTTTGAAAGCCCAGCTAATGTGGATGACACGGTGGATTTTAACTGCTTTACTCTTTGTTGCCAAGTTCAGATTGCCAGCATGTCTTTTCCTTTCCAATTGATAAAAACGTCTTGTTATACTAAACACAGTATTGCCACAGTTCCTTATACAGAAAGGTTTTGAATCTGAGTTAGAGCATACAGAGCTTTTCTCACGTTTTTTAAAATGTTTTAGGCAACAACGGGGTGTATTTTGTACCTTAATAAAAATATGCTAATGTTCTCCCAGTTTGTTAAACCATCAGAATTGCAAAGATGAGAACGCTACGGCTGTAGTTACTCACAGTTCCTAAATAAATAATACCACAAAGCATGCTCCGTGTATACTCTGTTGCAGGCGTCACTGCGTTCACGTTGACTAAGCCTATCAGTAGCAGCGGTCTTCTCCTGTTTTCTCCCGAGAGCTGCTTGGCACAAAAATGGATGAGGTGGCAACAGTGAAGCCTCCTTGATCCTGTGGTGCCGCAGCTGCACTTCTCCTACCCCGTCACCGTGGGCTCGCGCTGCGAGGTGGCTGCTCTGCCCGCATGCTGTCAGGTACAGCCTGGGGCTGACACGAGCGTTAGCCATGTGCTCTGTGGCACGTCTCCAGCCTCATCGCATCCTTCACCACGAACAGAAGAGTAAACGTGGATGGGGCACCATGACAGCCGAGTTCTCTTTCACAGCTGATCATTCCCTTACAGTGGGGCATCATGTAGTTCAGAAGGACCATAAGAGCAAGACAGAAAAAAAACAGGGAAGTCTAAATGTAGATGTATACTTATACCAATGTTCCTAGAAACTGTAACAACGAAGGTACATAGCAAATATGCTTGCCTGCCTTTATGCGGACTTCTAACGTGCAGTCCCAAGACACCACAGACCATGCAGGACCACACAGAAACTCCCTAAAGCAAAGACAGTGAACCATCCTGCTTGTGGTAACACGTTTCTTGAGCAAATCTTCAGCCCTTGAAACGGTCGTCTTTGCAAGATGTGCTCGACTGTCCCATGAACGTCCTTAACTTTATCCATTGACTGCTGGCTTCTGTTCAGGCAGGCGCATGCATAAAGCAGGAAAAGGTCTGGCTCGGATGGCCTGGTCTGTGGGCACAGGAAGGCCTGTGCGGACACGCACTGGGTATCAACACTCACAGACTCAATATTAGCGTTCCTGCACAGATTTTCCCCTCCCTCTCTCCTTTACTAGTCCTTCAATGTCCCACAGGCTATAAACTGCCTATTTTTCTTCTATCCCCAAGGATATAACTAGCTTATCATCTCCCTGTTGCCTCTTACTAACATCCCTTCTAGTCTGACGGAAACGACAACCTCTACTTCAAAAATGATGAGATACGTATCTAATTCAGCTCTCAGCAATTGACTCCAACCAGTATTTCACTTTGAATTTTTTTTGGCTTTTTTGAAGAACAGAATTCTATTTCCACTGAAAAGAGTTATTTCGCATACCTGAAATCCCATCTCTTTTTGCCAGCCATCCTAATTGGTCTAATAAAAGGTATTACCTCTCCCTATGAACCTTGTCTTTGTTGTATTATGTTTGCAGAAAGCCACTCTTCGGGTGTGGTAGGGTTGAAACAACCCCCAGTAGCAGAGGTTATGCCAGACAGCGGTACTGCCCTAGATGGCCCACTTAATTCTTCTTCTGTTTCTTTTGCATAAATGTCAGTCTTCTCAAGAGACACGGAAAATTGGGAATGGCCACCGTTTTTCACTACTTGGGTTTCTGGATTTGCAGAAACTTAATTTACTTAATTACAGGCCTGTCCAACCACCCAAGCATCCTGTGCTTATTTCTGGTTGAGGAAGAGAGCGTTGCTAATTGTATGTGTGGCATGCAGACTTCTGTGTCGCTGTTTCCCTTGGCTCACAAGGAAGGAAGGCAGCACAGGACTTCATAGCTCTCCCCTCTAGTGAGTGTCAGGCTTTGAAACCATAGACATTTTTTAGTTGCATACATGAATAACGAAGGATCCGATTCTTTAAAATTTACTGGAATATTTACTGGAACGTTGCACTAAAACATTGCTGTTTGAAAACTTAATTCTCATAAATCATGTCCGAATTTTGAGCCCTATCAACTGCAAGAGATGTGCATGTAACACCATAAATTAGGCCATGGAAATGCCTACACAGGAGCAGAATTTGCTGGGAAGGGGAGGGAGGCTCCTGCCGTTATTCTGCACTGCTCGTAAAGGAATTGCACCATGACCAGCATGAAAAATGAATTCAGAACTGTTTCTGCAAACTGTGAAGGAACTCCACAGAATATTTACAATTTCCGTAGGGGAAACAAAAAATATTCTCAGCCTTTCACTGTAACTCTTCGGAAAGGCAGTTCGTCTCCCCGAAAGAGGCTGCTTGAATTTGCGTTGCTGTGAAAGTAACGCTGTCCGGGTTTCTGCCACTGTACGGAACTTCAGCAGAAAACGAGTTACAGCTCCGGCTGCGCCCCGCTTCAGCAGCTTATTAAGCTGTGAAAGTGATGAAAACCTACTAAATATTCCAAAAATAACCTTACCTTGACAACTAGCGCTATTAATTTCTCTCGGGAAATGACAGCCCTATTTCCTCCCGCAAGAGCGAGACCGCACAGGGGCGTTTTTAAACCCAGTTCAACAAGAGATCGGAAGGGCCGTTTCTCGCCGCGAAGCGTCCGGCCCGGCCAGGCCCCCCGCGGGACGCCCCTGCCGGGCGGGCACCGGGCAGCGCTGCCACCGCGCGCCGCTCTCGGGGCGCCACTCCGAGCCGCCCNCTGGAAAAACTTACAGCTTGGCTTCCATGTGGCAGTTCTCGCCCGTGGCCGTGCCCTTCCTCTGCTCCGTCCCCGGCCTCCCCGCGAGCGCCCGCAGCCGGAGCCGTGCCTGCCCGAGTGGAGACGCGTTGCGGTTCCCGTTGCCCCTCGTGCTGTCAGCGGCCCTGCCTCACGGTTTCGATAACGCTAAAAAACCACAACCAAAACCCTCTCTCGCTGCTTCTTATGCTGGAGAGGGGTTTCTCGCACACGCATGTGAAGCTGCTCTGCTTGCTTCCTCGGCTTCCTCCGTGGCACGCGGTGAGGGTAGCCCAGCGCCCGTGGAGGTTCAGCGCCCGGAGCGCGTCCGTGGTGCGGCCCGTGCCC
>VZSC01008684.1:301902-329135 GCA_013398225.1 Steatornis caripensis | reverse complement strand
AGTACAGGCAGTCAGGAGGTCTCTTCAGTTTTGTTGTTACGTCCCTGCACAGCGTTTGCAAGTTAACCTCTCTGAGCTGAGCTTAGAAGCTCGTTGAACTGCTCATATTTAATTCACTTAAGTTTATAAAAGATTTCAAAAACCTGAGAGAGAAATTGCGGTATAAATGGAGATTTTCTTTAAAGGCCCTGAACTTTTTATCATGGCAGGCGAGTTCCTGAGCATATGAAAATTCTGTTTCTTCAGAAGAAAAAATCCAACTGTTAGAAACTGAGACCCAGAAATAAATAGCATAAATCTGTATTTAGCTTCGTGTTGTCACATAAATCTTGATCATGATGGTACCTGTTTTCCTGTTTTATGCCAAACTGCCTAGAAGATTCCAGTCTTGGGTAGGATGTGGCTTATGGTGCTTTAACACGAGCCGCTTTTTTCTGGACTTGTTTGTGATTAGGTGATTTCTGCAATTTGGGGAGTTACCATAGGACTCCTGTGGTCAGGGTTCATATCTCTGTGTTGTCACTCACTGCTGTAGGTCACTGAGGGCTCTGACTGAGAATTTGTCCTCAAACGGATGAGGATTTTGTGTTTTCCCTGGACACAGCTGAAATTCCCCAATATACAACATTCGCTTTAGGAAAAAAACCTCTAGTAGTTATTTTCTTCTTTTTAAAAGACTTCGTAATAAAGTAGTTTTTTGGTAGTTGGTTGGCAGAAACTCACTTGTTCGTGTGAAAAGGTTGATACGTAGCTGGTGGCTGTGATTAGTTACCGTCCCTGTATCAGTCAGAGCGCTCAGACTTAGTTTCTCAGGCAGCACTGCCTTGGAAAGAGAATTGTGAAGAGAAAACAGCAAAAATTTGAAAGTGCCCAGATGACAAAGTGATGCTGTAAAAGCACATGGGGATTTTTTTTTTGAAGTGTTCTCTTGTGGTTTTTTTTTACAAAAAGGTGGCTTTTAAACTAAAGCACACGTAGTAGAGTAAATGCTTTAAATTCATAGTTGCCTTAGCTATTAGCTTTATTTAAAAATGGATCACGTAACAATTGAAAGATCGCTGCGTAATTACTGTATTTGCTTTGCATTTATCTTGACTTAGCTGAAGAAAACATTGCTTCTGAAAACAATACGTCTTGCTTCTAATTTTATATTATAGTACACGTAGCATATGGATTCCTAGTAATACAATGGCTTTTGCAAGAGCAAAACAGTAGAAAAAAGTACATATACCTGTGGATCCCTAAACGAAGCTGCATACGCTGAACCGTTTGGTTCACATGTCTGGGTGTTTTGTTTGGGAAGAGAGACCAATGTGACACAACAGGGAATAACCAGCCCTGCAGTTGGTTCTCAGCTGCACTTGCTCAGGTTTTTTTCTTTAACCACGGTTCAAAGCGTTAAGCTGTAGAAAGCATTGCATCTTTCTGCTCTTGTGTTCGGTCAAACTGCTGTTTTCCTGTCACAGCATGAAGTCGTGTAGTCATGCCTGACCTGGCATAGGAAGCTCATTCTGGAGGCGTAGATGCAGCGTAGAAATTGTTTCCTAAAAACCATGGTTGACTGAAATCACTGAATAACAGAGGGGTGGGGAGGGGGGGCTGCTGTTAGATTTGAGTGTAAATGTTTGATAAGCTGCTTCAAAATGTAATTATGTTTCTTAGTTTGAGTCAAGTGCGGTAACTGACTAGTACTTCTGGATAGAAGTAGCTGATGGTGGTACAAACAGTGAATTTCAAAAGGATTTCACGCAACAACATAGATCTTAATGTAATAGCTTCTGAATTCGCAAGGGTTCGTGTTAGCAGTGTTGAGCAAAGAGTGTTCTGGGTTCTAAGTTTCATTGTCTTCAGTGACTGGTTGTTGAGAGTTGAAGTACGCTTCTCCCTTTTCAGGTTGGTTGACTGCATAGCTCTGCATTTGCGTAAACGACGCAGAACCTCAGTAAACTTTGCATAAGAAAACACCTTTTTATAATTTGTAAGAGAAACAAAGGGAATGAAACCCTGAGCACGGAGGTTGCTTATCAAGTCTGAGCAACTGAAAGTGAAAAAATTAAATTGTGCATATGCAGTATTTATTTTCCTTAGTTCGGATTAATCAAAGAGTGCAAGAGTCTAGCTTAAAGTTTATGTGCACAGCAGTGGTAATTTAATGAAATGTAAATCCAGCTGGTATATCGGATACACTGTAGTGTCTAGGACTGGAAAGCTGGAAAAACTTACAGCTTGGCTTCCATGTGGCAGTGGTGCCTTCTGGTGCCTACTTAAACTTTTCACCAAGTTTCTTTCTCGGTTGATCTTCCTCACTTTCACCTACTCCTATTCCGTTTTCTCTAGTCACAGAGGGTGAAAAGCTATTTAAGAATCACAGAAGCAGAGCAGAGGTGCTGAAAGCTTCAACGCTAAGTAAGCACCGCTTTTAACTTTGTACTTTGATCTGTACTAAATGTTTTTTGAAGGACAGTAATTTTATTATTAAAAGAGAGATGCGGTCTTTGGGAACAGAAAGTATGGTCCTTCTGCAGTCAGTGATCCAGCAGGGCGGGTAGAGATGAGCAAGGGGCTGGGGCTGCTCTTGGAGCCGTGTACTTCACCAGCCGCTCGGTGAAGGTGAGAACAGTTTGCAGGCACAACCAAGAACTGGTGTCTTGTGCAAACCTGAGAAATTGCTTAGTTCAGCAAAGTTTCTCAACAAACACGGAAGATTGGGAGAAATAGAGAAACCTGACAGATACGAACGGGACACCGTCACCCTGCTATGATTTACTATCCTAAAAGAAGCAGTCAGCGTTGCAAGAGAGTTGTTAATACTATAGCGCGTGCTGATTTAGTCTACGCTGAAGTCCAAATACCAAATTAATCTGATTCTTTCTTTGTAAACAGCAATTACGTGGCAAATGCTTGTCTTTTTGTTTCACAAGACAGCTTTAACTGAAATGTCGCTAATGAAAGAAGGGAGGGCCTGTTTCTCATCCCCAATTTCTCTTCCCCGCTCCTACTGCTTTTCTTTGGTGCTAGTCTTCTGAGAAGTCCAGGTGGAAATGAAATAGCTTTTTACCAGTTGTACTAATAAACGTTGTTATGAACACGAACTTGGATGCCAGAGTCACTTCTTGAAAAATGGGTGTGTTGTATTTCAAACAACTATTACATTTGGGACAACATTTATATATATTTCATAATACCTACGCTGATGTGGTACTGGTAAGCATCTGATGTGCTGTAAATTAAGGGATTTTCTTCATCTTCCCTGTTACAAAACCACAGCTGCAGGTTTTTTTCCGAAGAGTAAAAGGCTGTTGCGTAGTTAGAGGACTTTCTTCACGTCTACGCACGCTTCCACTGTGTTGTTAAGAGAGACACTTGGTGACTGTTAACACAAGCTTTGTAACGGCACTTCTGGGTTTGGAAGAGAGGTGGAGGTGAAGTAGGGAGGTGTTGACAGTAGCTGAGGGCAAGGCAGCCAGGATGAGCCTGTCCATGAAAAGTTTGGGAGCTGCTGGTAAGGATTCCCACTTCTCGTTGACCAACCCCTTCTCCCCGTGTTTATCACAAGCAACTGGAAACTAAAGTTAACTGTAGATGCTAATTCATTTCAAATGAAAAAGTGTTTTGCCAGGGTGTACCCACTTTAGTTTTGTGGCTGGTCCTTCATTTCACTGAAGAATTTCTGAGGTGGTGGGCAAACACCGACTCTGGACAGCTGTGGTAGTCAAAGATGTTACTGCATTGGCCAGGTCTGGAGAAATAATTTTTAGGGTTGCTTCCTAAATTACCTGAGGGGAAAATCAGCAAGGTTAACAGATCACTTTTTTTTTTTTTATAGTATAGTTGCAGTTATATAGGCACTACCTATATAGGCCTGGATGTATTTGTTGCTTGAAAAGGAAAGCTGGGACAGAAATGGCCATCGCTGCCTTCAAGGCTTTAACAGTCTCCGTTTTCTTGCAGTTACTTATCGATAAGTGTTTCTTATAAAATATAAGCTACCAATTAAGCTGGATAGTCTATCATAAAGTCTAAGGGTTTACTTTGAACTGGAGCATTAAAACGAATGCCTTCTGAATCTTAATGGTGTATGTCATACTTCTTTAAGTTATGGTTGGTAAGAGATCTTTGACTAGCAGTAAATGGTTTTCTGCTTAAACTAAACAAAATGCGATGCCAATCTTATTTAAAATGTCATTAATACCTTCCATAACTAAATTAAATACAGCTCGCTGAAAATGAAACTTCAACATTAAAGATGTTGGTATCATGTTGGTGCTGAAAGATCTTTAAAAAATGCATAATATTTAACTTTGGTAAATTTGCAGAGAATCCAAATACTGAATGTTTCCAGTGTTGCAGAGGGTAGGCAAACATTTAGTATCTTTCAGGACAGTTGTATGCCTGTTGCTTTCTCAGATATCGGAAGAGGGATTAAGGATTTCTGTGTATTTATGCTCTGCTTAATGTGTCCTTATCTTGGACTTTTTTCTCTCTTTCAGGTGGCTTGTTATTGCAGTTGGTCTAGTTCGAGCATACCTGGCTAAAGGTAGCTACCATAGCCTTTACTATTCAATAGAAAAGCCCCTGAAATTCTTCCAAACTGGAGCTTTGCTTGAGGTACGTGTAGTCTTCTTCCCTAGAGTTACTCATGTTTGCGCGAGTGTTTTGTTTAGGAGAAATAAGGCAGCCTTTGTTGAAGCGTTTGCTAGGTAGCTGCTTTTTCAGTAGCGTTTATAGAGTGATTTGAATGCAAACATAAGAAATAGTTCACACAAATGCTGAATTTTTTCTTTTAACAAGCAGTGAGGGAGCTTACTGTCTGCTATTTAGCTTGGACAGCAGAGCTAAATATTAAGCTTAATCTTTGAAATACAAATGTTGAATGTTAAGCTCTTGTGATAGAAGTAAACGTGTTTCTGAATTGCTTCATTTGAAATGTTAGTGATTTGAATTTTTCTTTTTGTTCTAGATTCTGCACTGTGCATTTGGTAAGCTTGCGAATTTTCAGTTTTGTTGTTTTTATAGAAGACTGCAGTTATATATATAGAAGACAGCAATATATTAGCATTAAAAATGTAATGGTCTATGAATTGCCAGATTTTATTCTTGCATAACTCACTAATTTTTGCTTGAAGTACATTGCAGTTTTTTCCCTAAGTAATTTGACAATTGAAACCACAAAAAGGAAAATAGTGTAATAGGTTTTCAGTTACTTGACATTCAGTTTTTACCTATATCCTTCCAGTGCTACAAATCTTAGACCAGTTTATAAGTGTTTTATAGTAGATTATTCCTCTACATCCTATAATCTTCTGTACCAAGCTGTCTTCCCTCAAAACAAAAAAGTATTTCTAGCTGGAAGTAATTTAAATTTCCATTAAAAAATAACATTTCAAGCACTAGAACTTTGCCCACATCCATACAGCATAGAGATGTGTTGTAAAATTAGGAAGAGGTAACCACTCCTTATCCCAGATTCAGCTGTGCTTTAATGGAACTGTTTGGGAGAGTACGAATTACTTAATTAGGACACTTCGTGTTAGCCTGTACTGTGAGGCTGGTTTGTTAGCTGGGTAGCAGGAACTCAAGTATGTGTAAGTGGCCTGCGGTCAGTAACAGTGCTGTGGTTCAGACAACCTGAAGGGCCTCGTGTCTGAGTGACTGGATTGTGTCTTGTCTGGTTCGTCAGTTGTCGTGAGTGGTGAACGGTTTGGCCTCAGCATTTGGATGTTTTGTTCATAGAATGGCTGATGGGTCACAGTCTCTGCAAGATCAAAGCCACCGGGCTATGAAAGGGAGCAGTCCCTGTCTGCGTACCTTTGCTTAACTCTGATTTTTCTAAACAATCGAGTCTTCACAAAGAGACAGTCTTGTGTTCACGCAGGTGGTCTTGTGATTTTAAACATAAGTGTTCGAGCTCCTATCTGAATGTTTGCCAGCTGCTATTTAAAGAGTAAGATGGCATTAAGGTTCCTAAAGCTGCTATTGTTCACGTATGGTACAAACAGTCTGTATACTGGAGAGTGTATCGCTGTGGTACAAGGAGGTTCATACTGAATTCCTGTGCAAAAGCTTTTTAATAACTAAATGCAGTAGTTGGAAAACTTAAAATCATATACATAAATGTGTCAGCAGAGGGCAGCCTGATTCTGTGTTTGATGAAGTAGTTATAACCTTCCGGAATAATTGTTACTCTGAAAACATTATCGTATAAAGGACAGTTTGTAGCTGGTGCGCTGATTGTACCAAGAAATGAATGATCATATATGCAAATTAATGTAAAGCCTTCTCAGTGTATGCGTATCTCAGTTGGCTGTGCTGCCAAGGCAGTCCTTCCAATACTGTTTTATTTTACTAAGTCTCAATTACTGTTTTTTTAGCAGAATAAACCATGCTTGCTTTTTAAACATGTGTCAAAAATAATGAAATGCGAAATTTTTTAGTCTTTCTTAACAAGTGGCAAGAAGGACAAGTTAAAATTCAGAACACTGAGCAAAAAAACCTTGCAAATGAAATGCTGTTTTACCATCCTAAATCTGTAATGCTCTACTGTTTTCTTAAGCTAAACTTGTGTGCAGATGCCAGTGTTTACAAGTACTAAATTTAAGAAGGAATGTAAAAAAATTAATTGGATTATCTTTTCCGCACACTTCAGGATATATGTCCCACACAAATCAGTGAATGGCAGGAGAGTCCTGTGTTTCACCTTCCAGTCTGGTGCAGAACAGCAAACAAGATGACTGTACCAGCCTGTCTGTGCGCAAAGCTAATAATCCTGGCTCAGCTGATTTGAGATGCAGATCCATTTAGCCCATGTTATCCTCAGTCACACAATTTACTATAAGTCAAGAGAGCGATTAGTGGAATGCTGCAACATTTTATACTATCATAACTCTATCTTTTTGCTTTCCCCAACAAAGTTTTTTATAAAGAACCCACTTACTTTATTGTAGCTGCCCATGGATTTTTTTTTTTTCCTGTTAATGGAAGCATTTGTCGGCTAGATAAAATGAGGGGTTTTGCACAGCTGGATACACTTCTGCTGTAGTCCTACCGCCTCTGGTAAAAGTTTCTGTGCAAGGAGAAACAGGGAATTTGCAGATTCCTTTGCCCCTGCTAAACTAATTGCTACAACTAGAGCTGTAATTCTGTCAACAGAGGAGCGTATCTGTGACAGATGGCTGTGTGTATCAGCATAACTTTTCTCTCCACATCTTTTCAGTCGAATCTAAAATGTTAGCATATGTGAGGCACGTTCTTCAAAATACGAGGATTGATAGGGGCACGTCTCAATCAAGTGTGGTTGAGAACAGAACTTTGGCACGTGGCAAAGATTTTAAAAAATGAAGGAGAGCTCTACATGAAGAGAGGAGGTAACATGTAGCAGAGAGACCAAGAGGAGAGACTGAAGGACGGGCAAATGGAAAGTGAACATGCAGTTCCTTGACTTCTGTATCAGGCAGAATCCAAGTGTGTGAATGGCACTGATAGCATGGGAGAGCTTCTGCCTGGAGGAACTTGGTAAGGAAAGAAAGAGGTGATAGAAGCCCCCGAAATGAAGAAGCGATAGTAGTGCAGGGAGTTTGTGAAGGAAGTGAAGAAGAAAAGTAAGAAGGCTTTGGTGAATACAGGCACAGCCTACAATCGCTACAGTACCATCGTTCCTACCATAGCGATGCTTACCAGTAACTCTCTGGTAAGCCGAAGTCAGTTGCTGTAGCCTGCTCAGTTAGGAGCGGTACAAGGGCTCCACCTGTAAGCTATGCATACAACATGTTCTCAGTCCGGAACTCCCTGGGAGAGGGGAAGCACTTGTCGGGACTTGGGAGTATTTCTTGCTGGAGATGGGAGGCTTAGTCCAGGAGGTGGAAGAGGTCTGGGCATGGCTTACTCGCTGCTTGCTCCTGGACCTGAGCCCTCTGTCAAGCACAGCTCTAGCACGTGCAGTGTTGTGTAAGTGGTGACAGATGTTTTTAAAAATACCAAGTTTAAAATTGTCTGTTGGGTATATTTTCAGTGCAATGAGTAAATAATTAGAGGCAAGTAAAGTTTACAGAAATTGCAGCTGGTGAATTGCTTATTTTGATCTCCTGGTTTTAGCATAGATTGGCATTGTCTCTGCTGTAATGAAAAACCTTGTTTGTCTTGTGAGATAATCTTGGATGGTTTCTGCACAGTCTTTTTGGCTTATTTATAGATTCCTTTGCAAGAACATTAGTTTATCTTGCTTAGGAAGGGATGATGGAATTTGTATAAAAGAAAGGGTCTGTTATATCGTAGGAGTGAGCCTTTAATGAGTAGAGATGGTGGGATTTCATAGCACCCCATTCTGTGTTGTCTGAGTAACAGAAATTCTGCCCTGAGGTTTTACAACAGAAATTAGATTGTGAACAATACATGACAAAACTGGAGAGAACTGTGTTTGTAGGACTTTTCCCTCTTTTCACTCGGAAAGAAGACTAACATAATGACTGTGTGACTGAAAATAATTCTAATGAAGCTTGCTTTTGGCTTTTCTTATTCTTTCTTCCTTGTTCTAGTTTGGTCTTTGCATCTTTCTGAGGCTGCTGTGTTGCTTGCTGTGATTTGCATTAGTTGTAGAAGCAGTATTGGGAACTGCAGCTGCGCTTCCATTTGTCTTCATCATGCTATTGGAAGAAAATAAAACCTTGTGCTGTGAATTTTAGGAATTTTGTGTAAGCTTGCAGTCTTAAACTATTCGTGCTCTGTGAGACCTGGCTATGTAGGAACCTTTTAGTGGCAGTTTAATCAGCACCTCAGAACTTGCTTAGAAGTACCAGTGAAATCTCCTTCTTTGAGAAAAATTGTAAAAATGTTTCCGTACCTACCAATGCCATCAGTAGTTCCTTGGGTTTTGTTTTGGTTTCTTTTTTTTAAAAGTTGTATTCCAGAAAGGAAATGTCAACTTTGTATCTATCGGAGTAGGGGCTAGATCAGTGTTTCTTCAAAGTTGTTACACTTTTTGCTTAGTGTTTTGGGGGATATACTGTGCAAAACATCTTTATTGGTTTTACTTTTTAAATCACAGTAATGAAGAGTATCTTGGATATTTTAATCAAACAGGGTTTATTGGAAAGACTCTATCCCAAAAGCTATTTGATTGAAGTTATCTCGTCTTACTCAGCTGTTTTCTGTATTAAGGAGTGTGCTATGATTGCAACAAGACCAATTGCTTTTACTTGTGTTTTGATGCACAGTCTTGTCAGGGGATTGCATTGCATTAGGCTGTATAAACACACCACAGGACAGACATAATGCTCTCAAATAAAAAAAAAAAACACACTTTCCTTCCAAAAACTTCAAATAAATGGACCTTGACTTAGCCATGTTTTATTTCCCTACCCCTACCTCCCACCCTGATAGTCAGGAATATTTACTAATTGCAAAATATCTTCCAGGCATTGTTCCCTCTTCTGTTGTTCTGACTGCTTTCCAAGTGATGTCAAGGGTTTTCCTGACGTGGGCAGTAACACATAGTGTAAAAGAGGTAAGTTGAGCTACAAAATAGATAGAAAACCTAATGACCCGTGGTGAAAAGCAAGTGTTGATCACTGTGTTATTTTCCTTAAAATGACTTCTGTTTGTATCCCAAATTGTTTGCGTGAATTTCTGTGGATCAAAAGAAATAAAAATAAATCTGACATCATCTTTTCTTGACAATCAAATAGACTGAGGACTGATTCTCTCAACTGTAAGACAACTAGCTCCAGAACAGATTTTGCAGTCCTTACTGAAAGTTACAGAGGTTCCAGTGTGTAATATGGAACTTAGAATTTGGGACAGCATTCTAGTGTTGATCTCACTAGTGCCATAATTAATAGCAAGATCACCTCACTGTCCCCTCTTTCATACACAATTTGCTTTCTTTACCGTGGTGTGTGGAAACTCCCCCTCAGCTGTTTGTGCACAGCAATGCCTGAATGTTCTCCATTATCACTTTCCAGGATAATCTTCCCTCAGTCCTTCATTCATTTTTCTTACATCAAGCGCAGTTGGGTTTTGAGGCCTGCGTGTCTTTTCTCATTGCCTATCACATCAAATATTGCTGTACCTCATACAAACCTCTGCAGAATCTTTCAGAAGCAATTTACTTGAAAATTATTCCTGACAGTTATTTTAAAATCTAAACATGTTTAATTGATACAGATCACGCTGACTGACTTTCATGTCATCTGAATATGTTGTAGTAGCCCAGATATGCTGGATCTGTGCTGTTACTTTGACCAACCAATCTTACTGATGTTCTTCTCTTTAAGGAAAGCAATTAGACTTGATGCCAGTGTCAGGATGGCTGCCTGAAATAAGTAATGGTCATCTAGTGTCATTATATGCATAAGATCTTTTGTGACTTGACATGGAGAATGTCTTAAGGCGCTTGTCTCGTTACCAAGTCTCCAGGGAAGCCGATTTATCTTTCTTACTCCAAACCTGTTATCAGAGCGTCCATCCACATGTGGAGTAACGTCAGTCACTGTAGGTCCTAGTATAATTAACAGCCCTTTCTGATATTATGATGCTTGTTCATGTGGAGCCTTAGTTTCATGTTATTTGAAGTGGAAGGATGTTATTTTTCTCAGTAAACTCAAAATCTTGTAAATGCTTATCTTCTGTATGGATTTCACTTTTGATGCAAATAAATGTACTCCAGTCGCTGTTAATTCACTGGAGAAAATACTAGATATTGAACAAAAAAAGGCCGTAATGCCAAGACATTAGATTTTAGATACACATATAAAATATTTTGTAGTTTTGCTACATTGCCTGTGTAATGTTGGGGTACTTGGTGCTTCATAAAGAGCAGCGATAATCTGTTTTTATGAATCGTCTGCTGGTTTTGAAGTAACCCAAATGTTAAAGGTTGGATTATGTGGATTAGAATTATTCCATGTGTTGTCTGTTAGACCTCAAAGGGAAGTCTGTAAAATGATTGTGGGCTAGGTTTTTTTGAAACTTATGCCCACATTCTCACCAGTGAAAACCAGCAAAATGAGAGAAAATGTGAGCAATGAGTTCAGCCTAACATTGAATTTTTAGCAAGGATTTTTTTTTAACACGGATTCTTTCAACAATATTACACGCATTTTATTTCCTCACATTTGTGTGGTCTTTTGGTTAAAGTCTTGCGAGATCCTGTATTATGTGTTACTTTTTTCAGTGTCTTAGAAAGTGGGCATAAGAATGGTAACGATGAGGAATCCTGTGATGAGTTTTTCCACCTGTGACTTAACAGCAAATAAATCAAATGAAGAGGCTGTGTTCTGACTCCTCCCCTACCGCCCAACCACAGAGCATGCAGTCTCACCTGGGGAGATGTATTGAAAGTGTCATGAGTGTTCTACTTTTTCTAAAGGGCTGTCTGCACAAGTGAGCTCCATGGTGAAGTCCAGGATTAAATTCTCACACAGCTTTATGGAACTTGTAAGCTATGCAGTTGCATGATGAGGTTCTTGTAAAATGAAACGCAGTTTTCCTCTTTAACTTTTTGAGTGAAAATTGTTCAGTATCTTGCTTTTCCAGACTGTTTTCATCTATAATACCGTTAAAAGAAGAAACATCTGTATTGCATCCCTCCTTTCTGTCAGAATATACTTCTAGATATGTGATGTGATTTTAAGCATGCTTCTTGCCACTAACATGTTTGTGCTTTTTGTTAAATTTAGTGCTGATGTGTTGTTAAATTCGATATGAAAATATAATAAATGTTAAAGCATGGCAAATGTTAAAGCACTGCACACTTCTTTGGGTAGCAATGAGATTCCCCTTGCCTCCACCGTATGAGTAGCTGCTAGCATAGTGGAGGAGGGCCTGGCATGTAATACAGTAGTTGTAATCGTTTTGTCATTACATCGGAAAAGAATCGGTTTGGTGAATTTTACTGTTTCCCCTACAAAAGAGGGAAGAGAATGAGCAGGCTGGCGTGAAGGGCTAAAGAAAGTAGGCATAGGAGAACAGAAGGTACCCTTCAGTTCAAAGTTGTCTTTTTGAATTTTTGTGAACAATGAGATCGTCTGGTGACATGGCAGGCCTTCATAGAGTTCCATTCTGATAGATAATTCTGCACCCGGTTCTGATGGGTAATTAAAAACTGGTGTCAGCAGTGATTTAATGCTTATCCAATTCCGTGCAGTTACAGATAAGTTGGAAATAAGTATAGTACATATTTAGAGGAATCTTTCTAGAACAGACAGTCAAAAGGGGTGGTGTGAAGATGACCCATACAGCATATTGAGCTGGTAATTAAGACTCCAGTATTTGCAGTTGTGAATTGACATCTTCAGTCAGTAGTAAAGCATACTTAAATAGGGAAGAGCATCTTAATTTAATTTATGATATTTAAGCCTAAGTTGTAGTAAAAGAAGTCTGCCCCACAAAGTTCAGAACTTTAAATGGGTGAGTGCAATTGAAAAGCCTGTTTCGTAACTGCTTTACATCGATACAGAATTTGAGTGATACTGTATAACACAAATGTGTCAGGCCCTTTGTGCCTACTGTGAAGCTTCCTCTTTTTTTGTTGTGTTTTGGGGCGTTTTTTTGTTTGTTTGTTTTGTTTAATTCATGTACCGGAGGTACATGAGCACTGTGGAGGTAGACATGCTTTTATGTCATTACAGTTGCATAGTGCTGCTGGTTTTACTCTTCTGCACTGGATTGCTTTATTATGTGTTTAGCTGAAATTTTCTGCAAATAATTTGTCAAACTGTTACTTTTAATATTTAGAAATTTGTAGAATTTCCCTTTTCACGCATAAGGAGAAGAGTAAAAACCTCTCAGGCTTTATTTTGTCAACTCCCAATTCTCATCTTTGCATCTTGAAAGGCTATGGATTCTCTTACATTTTAACAAACATTGTCTGATATTCATAGTATTGAAGATAAGCTAAAATATATTCAGGACCCTCCTTGATGATAAATTGGTTTCAAACACATGCCAAAAAATTATGCCTGTGGTATGATTGACCCTTATTAAGGCAGTTGGACAAATAAGTTGTAAATAAAGTGTAAAATGTGCTTTGACTGTCTAACACCTCCTTCAAAGACGGGCACGAACAAGTAGGAGAAGAGAAAGCGAGTTCTGAGGGCAGCACTGTGGTTTATTAAAGGTCTGCTGTTTATTGGCTCTCCTATGCCCCTTATCCTCAGCTTTGAAGAGGAACGATACAAATGCAGCATTAGCAGCACCTAAATGAGTAAGACTGTTGAGAGACTGTTCTGTAAATCAGTTCCCAGGGGTTTGATGACGTGCATCTTGGACACCTTTATTTGAAGTATTGAAAAACTGTCAGTCCTCAAGGAGTTGTTCCAGTAGTGACAGACTTCTGGCAGATCTGTTAGTGTGAACATGCTTTTTAATGATGAGCTGTGGAATGTAGTTAAAATATGATGATAAAATGCACAGTTGTCTTCTGTTCCTTCCTGCACCAAATGGAACTATTTGAAAACAGTATAGGTCACTTTTGTATGAAAACTACCACCAACTTCCCGCATGCTTTCTTCCTTAAATGGGGACACAGGTTATAAAGGCACCATTAGTGATTCTTTGTTAAGTGACCTTAACAGGGTCGTGTGTGTGTTTTATGATGGTGTGAACTGTTTTAAAAACTTCTGAACACAGTTCTAATATTAAAGTGGTGGGAAAGATGACCTGAGAAGGCAGCGTTACAGAAGTCCTGTGATAGAACTAGATTGTAACTGCCAAATTTTCTACTTCTATGTGTATCATTCACTGTTTGCTTCACAGTTTCTTGTCCTTGCTCATGTCCTTGGATGCTATTTCAAGCTACAATTTTTTGTTTGTTGGTTTTACTGACTTCCATAGATAGGGAAGGAAGTGGGGTTTCAAAGTACAGGTTGAAGTCTGTGACCTGTTGGTTTAGATGAACTCACTAAGCTGCTACTCCTGATTTGACCAGAAGATGCAGCTCTGGAGTGCTTGTGAAGTGTGTTGCTCCTTAGGAACAGCATCATCTCTGAAGTGCTGTTAACTTTTCCAGGTTGAGAACTAAGTCTTGCTCATAAAGCAGAACTCAAGCAAGTTCTTTTATGATGATGTAAGGGAGATTAATATATAAGCAAATTATCAGAGTTTCTGGTGGAAAAAGGACACTGTGCATTTGCTGCAAAATGCAATGAAAGTTACTTGAAATGCTAAACACAGCAGAATATACATTAACAGCAGCTCTACATTCCAGGATATCCAAAGATTTCTGTATAAGTCTTTCCAGGTTTTGTAGTCTGTAACAGAAAGCTTTTTATGGGTAATCCCCATGACCATTTTTACACACACATGATCAGTCCCCTCCTATTAAAAGGTTTCTGATTGCCCATATATTTTCTTTTTCCTTTTTTTGTTTGTACATTACTTTGCCCAAGACGAACAGAGTATACCACCCACACCTACTGACTTCCTTTTCCCTTTTTTCAAGAGTTGGAGGAAAAAAGAAAATGCAGGCCCCTGTGGTTGAGCTTTTTTTGTTCCCACGGTCCACTGAATTTGGGCTCAAGGTACTCATACAGCTGAGAATTCTGTTGAAGGGAAGGGAAGGAGGGGAAGGGCTGCAAAAAAATCATGTTTGCTCTCTCAAGAGTTTGTAGTGTGGGTATGTGATGCCATATACTTCATCAGTGTTACTCCATCTGAAACTTAAACTTCATCATCATGCTCCCAAATCTAATAAATCTAGTAATTCATTTAAAAATACCTGCTTTTGAAGATTAATGTTCAAAAAATGAAGGGAGTAAAAGCTGGTTCAGAGATGAGTGTCTCAAATAAAAGCTCTAAGAGTTGTAAAGCAGTGAAACATAATAATGCCTGAGTGTAAGGTAGAGGAACCATGCTGAATACAATACACAAAAAAAGGAGCAAGGAAGAGTGAAGCAGGTAGCTGTCAAGCGTACTTGAGGTGAGACAATCTGAGTTTCTGCTGCTTCTCTCCTCCCAGCCTATGTCCCGGTGTTAGCTGTTTTGCTACTGCTGAAAATTAGGACCCATTTTCTCATCTGTATAGAGAGGAAAACAGTGCTTCTACTCAGAAGTAGCACAGACTAGGAACAAAATATAAAGTCTAAACCAGATATCAAGTGTTAGACTGATGTGTTGGCATCCTTTCTCCTTGCTGCACTAGGAAGCAATCATAGGACTGAAATAGAAGCTGGTACTGTATAGGAATGGGAAGAGTTATGAGTTGTTCTCAGCATTTCAGGGATTTACCTTGTATTAATTTACCTTGCATAGAATGGGAGATCTTAAGTTATCTGATGACCAAGCAGAGCTGTTCTTAAGCAACCAGAAAAATATGGAGCATGATAAGCAGGGTTTTTTCCTGTTGTTACTAACGTTGCTTTTAAGCTCATTCTTGAAGTCCGTTCTCTAAAATGATGCAGTAAAGCAACCCATGGGAATTGATTTCTTTGAGGTTTTCATGGGTGTGGTGAGTAATTGGTAACACTTGAACTCATATTAAGTTTTTTCTCTTTTATAGGTGCAAACCGAAGATAGTGTCCTCTTGTTTGTGGTGGCCTGGACAATCACTGAGATAATCCGTTATTCTTTTTATACCTTTAGCTTGTTAAACCATCTCCCTTATCTCATCAAATGGGCCAGGTAGGTGACATAATAGAAATCAGAGCCTTAAAGCACTGATTTGACAGGGACATTTGTCTTGTGAGATAGTTGCGGTATAAAAAATTAGATTCTACCCATGAATGTGACTTCCTAGCTTTTTTCCAGCAGATTTCTGGGTTAAAAAAGTCTATTACATCATAAGCTGAAGGAGTAGTTTGTCAGAACTCAGTCCCATTTACAAAGTGATGGTGTTTATCAGAAACTGGCATGGTCACAGTAAGGGGTAACAGTAAGTAAACTGACATTTAACGGTAACCATCAAATCCAAGGGTTGTACTTGAAACAATCTGTAAGATCACTGATTAATATCCACTGTGTTTGACAGCATTTTAAGTAATATAGTGACCTCTACCAAAGAGTTCAGAAATCAAAGTAACAAATTGCAGGGAGGGGGTGGGGGTGGGGGAGAATAGTTTTAAAGATAGTTTTCATGTTCTCAAAGGTAATCTTTAAATAATTAAAACTGATTGGTGATTTGAATACTTATCTTGCAATAATGTTCACACCTTGCCAAGCTCTAATCAAATCAGAGCTAAGGGAAGTAAGTACTGAGCTGAGAATTTAAAATGTGAATATCATAATGGCATTTAACAAATCCTTTGTCAGAGTTTGTCATAACTTTTAATCTTTTCTGTAAATGTTTTGTTCTAGGTACACTTTGTTTATAGTATTGTATCCAATGGGAGTCTCAGGTGAATTACTCACAATATATGCTGCATTACCCTTCGTCAGACAGTCTGGCTTGTATTCCATTAGTTTACCTAACAAGTACAATTTTTCTTTTGACTACTATACATTCCTGATCCTGGTTATGATCTCTTACATTCCAAGTAAGTATGAATTTGTTAGGGTTTTTTTTAGTATTATAAGCTGTAACAGTAAAAGCTAATAATTGTGGGACTAACATACATATAACTAATTTTGCAAAATTAATTTTGAAAATTATCTAAGAAAAAATTCAGAATTAAAACTGCAGAGATTGCTTTCTACCAACACCTGCAAAACAGTAATACAATTTTTTTTTCTCTTACACTTGGAATATTAAATAACTGTGGTGTAATCTTGACATCTTCATATTTATTTTCCCCCACTTACAGACTTTTAGGAGAACAAAGTTAGAAACAGCTTCTTAAAATTTAGTTCTTTATTAGGAATAAGAACATTGCTTTTGCATTAGTGAGTAGGGATCCACTTCTGTTAACGGGAATTGACATAATCTCTGGTTCGTGTTTCTATAGATGGAATGAAGATTTGGCTTTGCTGCTTGGAAATGGGGAATAGGAACACAGAAATCTTTAGCAAATTTAAATGTGCAAATCAAGTCTAACATGGAGAATAACATAGTGATGATGTTGCTGCTGTTAGTTTTCTCTGCAGCTGTCTTTATATGAACCTTGCTGTTTGTGCAGAATGATAAACCATATTCAAAGATTTAAATTTCAGTAGTGTGGCTGTCTCTATAACAAACACTTACACTTTCAGTGAACCATCTTGTAATTCTGCCATAAAGGTTCATGAGTTTTTCCAGCTGTTCTTAAAAAAAAAAAAAAAAACCAAACACTTTTCATGCTTTTGTTTCTCTTTGTCCCCCTCCTCCAAAAATGGGGATGTTACTAACTCCAAGGAGCCAGAAGAATATCTTTTGTTTTAGTCAAAATAACCATGAGTATTAATTACTTCTTGTGCAGTAGCTAGATCACAGTTGACAGGCCACATGGCAGAGAACCCACATTGAACCCAAGTAAAAATGTTAGCCCGCTTTCTCCATTAAAACTGCTATCTCTTAAATGAGATGTTTTCTGTGATCTGTTATCATTTGCTGGATGCATAACTTGCATACAGTATTTATTAAAATTTTAAAATTATTTTTTAAATTATTATTGGTACATAAACTCTGAGAACCAACTACTTGCAGTCAAGCAGTCTTTGGTGTCTTTTCACCTGAAAGTGTTCCTGTGGTATTCCTGAGATATAAGAACAGCAATGTTCATTGCAGTCATTGATTGCACCATAGTTTGGTCTTTCATTCATAAAAGCTACCTATGCAAGAGTTACGTCTTCTGAACCCACTGAAGATCTGGGAAACTTTGGGAATTTTAATATCACAAGGAAAGCAAGCTTTGAAAACTGTTGTTAAAAATTGCGTTTTTACATTATTGACAGTTGCATCTTACCACTTACCTCACTTTAAATCTCAAACTTAGTATTTGTTAAAATTGAGATCTTGCTAGAAAAGTTGTCGTTAAATTCCTTGCATATAATGGATCCCCATTACTTAGACTTCTAATGCGAAACCACGTGTTATCTTCTGTTATGTCTCTGGACAGCTGTATTCACTCCTTAACACTGGTGGAATGAACCAGGATAGGGGAGGAAACAAGAAGGAAATTAAGGGTAAAGGGTAAAGAAAGCCAAAAGAAAAAATATTGACATGAAAAGAAAAATTTAGTACACAAATTAAATAGACTTTGGCCTATGTTTATGACGAACACTTTGCATGTGTAACTGATATAATTTAGGCTGATGCTGCCCTTGTTTCATTTTCTTATGATTCACAAAGGTTTAGTGTCTCACGGCAATTTTAGCTTTTACTGTTTATGTATGTATGTTTTCCATCCCCTCCTTTATTGTTCTGCATACATACTGTGTAATGTAGTCTGAGAATAGGAGGAGCAAAAGCTTAGCGTGGGGGACAAAGAAGAGATGAAAGAGGCACCAGTTTGTATAAAGTTCCTTAGATCCTGCAAAAGTGACACTGGAATTATAAGAAATGAAACAAATCTGGTAATTTAATTCTTTTGGAAGGACTTTTTCTTCCCTGCAGTGTATTTTCTTTCTGTTGTGTGTGTACAGTTCAGGAAGCTTTTGTCATCCTGCTTGTACGTGCAGAGTTAAATAAGGCATTTTGCATTTAATCAAAATTGTGATTGCTCTAGTAAAACATAAATAGTATGTGAAGCCTAAGAACAATATAACTTATTCTCTTTAAAGAATAAAAGGCAATAGACGACTTGAGCAGAAAGTGAATAACCATGTTTTCTTTTAATTGATGACCTTCAGCATGTGATTGTGCATGCTACATTGTCATGTAAGACTCAATTCATACTTTATCTACTTGTTTGTTTTCTCTTCAGTCTTTCCTCAGCTGTATTTTCATATGCTACATCAGAGGCGAAAGGTGCTCTCCCACACTGAAGAATACAAGAAGTCAGAGTAATTCCAACCCTTTTTCAGAACTTTTCAAACATCAAAATGCTGCAGATTTTCAATACCTAGCACACTTATAAAGAATATACCAGGATAAAATAAGTCAGAGGTAAAAGACCAATAATTTGGCAAGAATAACCAATAAATCTGATTTCACTGAAATTCCACAATGTAAAGCATTGAATAATTTTCAGCTTGCAGTGCTTCAGAAAACTTTTAAACTTTGTATGGCTTGGCAGTTAGCCTTTTCCTTAAATGATGTGCTAAATGGTTTTCATTTATTGCTAAATGCTTGAAGGTTGCAGTATGAGTGATGAAGTTGTACCCACTAAATGCTTGAATTGGGATTATATTACTGATAGCTCTTTTTTTAAGTGCTTGACTGCATGCCAGAAACTGTATGTATTGCTGTGAAAGCAAACAATATGCTCTGGAATACTTTAGGATTTTGTCAGAGACTCCAGTGGACAATGTAATCTGGGCAAAGTGTTTGAATTTAGAAAGGTAAGTTGTGTATTTAAAAGGTGATGGGAACAATAACAGGAAACCAGTTCTGGGAAATGAGGGGAATGTGGCTCTTCAGGAATTTAAACAGTAGAGTGTCTGACCAGACTGTGTTCTCTGAAGATCTTGTTTAAGCTGATTACTCAAATGCTAATGTTAATTCAGAGGCTATAATGCTCATCTGAAACATTAAAACTCTTCTAAGTACTGCATCTCTGGATACTTTTCTAAATATATATATAAAAAAATACTAACTGTAATATTTCTAGTGATACCAGTAATGAATCTAAACAGTATAAGGAGGCAAGTCACTCAGAAACAGGTGCAGTTCTCCCTTTTTTACTTTAAATTATGAACTCTAATCACTGTCCACTATCTCAGTGGTACTCATCTTTCAGTGTCGAGGACTATGTGGTCTACTGTGGAATCATTTGAGGGCCTTGTTCCTCAACCTAACTTTTCTCAAGTGATTAATGCGTATCACACTGGCACAGCCAAGCAGGCCGTTACAGGCACTC
This sequence comes from Steatornis caripensis, assembly GCA_013398225.1. NCBI lineage: Eukaryota > Metazoa > Chordata > Aves > Caprimulgiformes > Steatornithidae > Steatornis > Steatornis caripensis. Next base: position 309,273 of record VZSC01008684.1, on the reverse strand, counting down.
AGCTTCTGAAATGTTGCATAGTCATAAGCTCCTTCTTTGAAAGCAGATTATCTCATGTGTTACATGCTGCTTTTGCAGATTGGACAAGCCTTCCCTTGTCTGCTCTTTTGGAAGAGCAGAAGACCATAGAAAGTTAAATTTTCCTAGGTGCTTTCTCTGGGTTCTCAGGCTAAGCCTTGCCTTAGGAAGGTGAAACAGAAAATGAAGGAACTGAGAAAACCTTGTGGCAGGGCGGAATGCACTAACGCTGTGTGAGCAGTGCCCCAAGTTCTGAACAAACTGTTGATTGGAGGCGGGGTGGGGCGGGGAATAGAAGGGACAGAGGGAGCAAGGAAATGAGCAGATATCCAAGCAAAGGCAAAAGGAAATGTAGGTTATAGTCTTTTCTCTGTTAGGAACTGATAGTCGAATAGTTCTGTCTTCACCCAGTCACAGCCACTAGACACCACCACAAGGGCTTCTCTGGCTTCCCTCTTGTAACATCACGATTTAGTGCATAATGAGGTTTGACCACTGCCATGGTACCTGCAATACTAGTCTCGTGCTGTGCCTGCCAGCACCTCCCCTGGACGTGGCCCATATCTGTGTCCCAGTTACTTGTGCTTGACGCATCGCAGCTCTGCCTAAACACAGCCAGTAAGTACTAAGGGCACAGGCTCTCTGTTCTAGCACTTGGGGAGAGCTGGATTTGCAATTCTTTTGGTTTATTCTTGTGAGAGCTATATTTAAAAAAAAAAGTTTGCATTCCTCAGTAATTTCCTTTGGCTCCATCAAAAAGTCTGACTGAATTTTCCTAGCGCTCTTAACACGTATAACACCTTTCCTGCTCAACATGAACAGTACTATTGTAAGCAGGGAGAGGATAAGAGACAATAATGATCTTTGGTTCTATGTTAAACCTTTTGGAGATGGTTATTGGTGTAATCAAAACCACTATGGCCATATACGACCTCAAAGTGGTTTTACATTCAAAGATGCAACAATTTCAATTAATTTCTCCATTAGGCTGTGTGGTGCTCTGTTGTAGTGATCTGAGAAATACTGCATTATACTGAGCTCATTGTTGAAAAGTGTATAAACTTCTACCTCTGAACAAAACATCTCCTTTTGCTTATACTTGCTATCAAAGGAGTTAGTGTCAGTACTTTTGAAGGATGTTATCTAAAAGATCTGATTTCCTGATGTACTCAGGTTACTGGTTATTATCGATGCTCAGCTTTTTAACTTTTCTTGATTTGATTTCTGGGCCCAAATAAAAGATTTGGTTTCAAATTTGTTGGTCCAATTTGGAGAAAAAAATGGCTGCGTAATATTCCTATATGAAACAAACTCATAGCTCTGAGAAAGATGTAATACAGATCTGTATTAGATAGCATTGGCACTACGGAAAAGCAGAGAGAGCTGCCAGTAGGGAGAAGGCTTGTACAACCAATGTCTTTACTGAATAAACTTTATTATGGAACAGTTACTTTAATTGAAAATTCCATTTTACCACACAAATGCAAATAAACTACAGCTTTTTGAAGGAAAACTGAGTTACTTTTTCTTTTAAAAGAAAAAGAAATTGCTTTGATAGTAAGAAATCTGATTAGCAAAGTTGATCTAAAGATTATATTCTGAAGTATGAACATGCAGTTAGTATGTGTAAGAATTCCAGCACTTCAGCTTGCAATGCTTTTTCAAGTTTAACTCCCATGGAAATCAATGGAAAGTGATCTTGAGTAAGAACTGTAGCGCAGTGCCCTAATACTCTTTCCGTTCTTCCCTAGTACTGACTTCGGTCACACGTGTGGGTTTTTTCCTCTTCATAAAATACGAACAAATTTCCCCTCATCTGTCACTGAAATTGTGATGTGGTTTATGTGAACTTTATAATAGAAGCTTTGATTAGTCCTCTTTGTGACAAATTTAGAGGGTTGGTTTTTTTCCCCACAGACTCTTGGCTTGCATGTTTTCCATCAGCATCACCAAACTTCTGCAGCAGACATGTTTTCTGCTTTGGTAGTCTTTGTGTTGTGTGCACTGGTTCAGTTGACAGTATTTTATGTTCTACCATGCCGGCTTTGTCCAAGTTAGTCATTACCCTCTAAAAGACCAAGGTTCTTACTAGTGTATAGTTTACAACTGGAATTGTAGAAATGTTCATATTGTAAATTACAGTAAGATGCAGGTCACGGTGCAGGTAAATTGTAATTTTTCACAATGTGATGTTTCTAGCAAAGGTGGTTTTTTTTAATTTATCAGTAGAAAGGTTGGCATTTGTGTGGACCAATCTGCAGTGTCATCTTAAAACCTATCTTTTAGCTTAAAATTTTCATGAGTATACATCAAATCATACATTTTGATGTATATTTATGTCAGTGAAATTTGGATGAAAACTATATGCAGTCATTTTTGTATTTTTTCTACGTTGTGAAGAATAAAATTGTAATTTTATAAGTCTGATTCACTAAGATTATTATAAGTTAAATGTATTTTTTGTATCTTTAGGAATCTGGTATTACCTGGAGCTCTGAAAGATTAAGCATAGAGTTTTTATGCATGTTTGGAAGATATTTCTACTTGATAATGCAGTGAAATGGTTTGTATGCTGAAATACTAGTCTGTGTTGTTGCCTTGTGAAATTGATTCTGTGCTCTCTGCCTGGATTTGGCCTACTGATCAGTGATACTAATTGCTATAATCCAAATAAAATAATTCTGAACAAAATATGTTGTATTGTTACTGTTTAAGGAAAAAAGCAGATACTTTATAAATGTGAATTAGGGCTGTATTTTTATTCGTTTGTATAGAACACGTACTTTGCAATTTATGAAATGTTTTGGCATACATAACTTTTGTGCTCAAACAAAAGAATTAAGCAACTTGATACTGTTACGAATGCTCTGCTTTTCACTTATAAGAGGTATTCATAACAACATGTTAACTATGTTAACAAACTTAGAACTTCCTGAAGGACCCTCAATAGAATGCAATCTCTTTGTTCTCCTGTTGTTATCTGTACTCTAGATGGTGATGGTTTTCTACAAGAACAATATCATGAATATTATAAATATAGTGGAATGCTTAACTAATGCAACAGAATACTTCAGAGTTCATTTACTAATGAACTGCTACTACTGGTATGTCTGCTACCACAGCAACATTCTCAGCATTTTTAACACATCCTGAGAGAGATTTAAATACTGTGTCTAGATGCCATTAATGCTCATAAATAACAAGTTATAATCCTCTAATAGGAACTGAGTAATAGTTGCAGAGTGAGTGCTATTATTCTAGGCATATGCTTGTCATAAGATTGCACAACTACAGTGATTTTTTTTGTTTCATTGCAGACAGGATGAAATAATGTTGTCATGCCCAGCATCAGCACATGTCCTACACATGATAGCTGTGACTTAGCACTACTGTGTAATTAAAAACTTCTCTTTGAAATGTTACGCCGTGAGGAGTGGTGCTGAGCTCCATTCGTGCCTTAGAATAACTGTTACTGGTTATTTGTGTTTCCTCTTTGTGTTTTGAAAACAGTATGTGTGGAAACAATTTTGGTTACCTAGGGTAACATTAAAAAGACTGAAAAGCGTAAAGATTCTGCGTTTGTAAACAAATTAATTTCACAATAGTATTTAAGGCTCATCTTAAATAAAGCATTGGCAGTTCTTGACATAAGACTCGAGGAAGGAGCTGTGCTGGTGTGCTGAGTATAAAATAAAAAGGTGTGAATATCAGCGTGATCCAGTTTCATTTGGTAGGGACTGAGCATTTCTAGAGTTGGGATTGATTGATTTAAGCCACCTGACTGCCTGGAACTTCCATTCAATGTCAAGTGGCTTTTAAATTCAGCTTCCCATCTCCTAAACAAAATACTCTAACGCACTTGTAGTGAGAGAATTAATAAAAGCTTCTGTGCTGGCTTCTGAAGGCTACCTTGAAGCAATTGGAATTAAAAATGTGGATGGAAAATTTAAAACTTTTAATACTATTGGTCACTGGTTTCCAGAATAATACTTTCCTTTACAGATGTGAAAGATCCTAAAGCCCTTTTTACGTCTTCACAAATCAGCTGGGCATTAGTATTGTCAGAAGTGTATTTTTCTGTTTGATGTGCTTACATTGATAATGTGCTAGTATTAAGAAAATAAGTGTTACTGTCAATATTGTATCTTATTTTTTCCAGTGTTTTAAGTGGATGCATATTATTTCAGTCTTCCACTATAAAAGCATAATTCACAATATTTGGAAACAGTTTCGTATCTAGTTATACTTGCACAAACTCTTTGTCACAGCAAACTACCTCTCTGTAGATTAAATTAATTCTGTGCAGTTTGTACATAGAAATTTTACATTACCTGGTACTACATGAGGATGTTTTTATTAGGAAATTCATTAGTGTAAGTTTTTGCAGAGGCTTATTCAGCTGAATTGTGAACACTGAATTGCATTTTGTTCTGTCTTTTTGACTCCTGCTTCAGACAGTCTGCACAATCTTCTGCAAACCATCTGTAGCTGTCATTTAGTCACTGTTAAATATTATATATATACCATATATATAATATATGGTCACCATATATATGGTGTGTATATATATACACCATATATATATGACCATATATGGTCACCATATATAAATATCACTTACAACAAGTGTATATTAAAAACTTTAATATTGACATTTTCCAGTTTGAACACTTGAACTTGCAGAATCATATTTGCTGTGTAATCTGCATTCATCCTCTTGGGCAGTGCAGTGGGTTAGTCTCACTCTAAAAGAGTGACTGAAGAATAATCTGAAGAATATATAGGCATTTCAGGTTTCTTCTTTAAAATTAGTTTTCAGTTGATGCCCATTTAAAGGTCAGCCCTTTGTTTCTCCTACATTTAGCATGCCTACAAAAAAATTCAGTTGTGGAGAGGATATAGGAAGTGGGGGGCCTTCCAGTCAGCCTAACACTAGGTTGCTTTTGTGAAATCAGTCTGCCTTTTAGTTCAAGGTTTCTTCAGGCGAAATATAACCTCTTCACTTACCGGATATGAAAAAAGATAATGAGTGTTGGTCTTCTCTACTAAATGACAGTCAATAAAAAGATGAGATGGAAGAAGAGGAGAGCTACTGGAGGATACAGAGCTGCCATTGTGCTTCCTAAAGAATATTTGGGAGTTCACAAAACATGAAACTTCCTTCCTTTTTTCCTTTGGTATCCAGTAGTAGTGTTTTGGGGTTGTGTTGTTTTGGTTTGTTTTTTTTGGGGGGGGGGAGGTTGTTTGGTTTTGTGGTTTTTTGGTTTTGTTTTTTAAGGCAGAATAGCAGCACTTAATGGAAATGCTGCAATGTTTTGTCTGGTGTGCTGATGACATGAAGTCCCTTTCATTCTCCACCAGGTGTTTTTTTGCATGATTATGGAGAACTGAATGCACTGGCTTAGGTGCTCTGGTTTAGTCCTGTGTTCCTGTGTATAAGCTATTTCTGGGAAAGTTCCTGGTTGGAGTATTACATGTGTTTCCTTACTCAGCTTTTTGGTGCAATTTAAGTATACAAAGCACTGTAACCATTCTGAAGTTAGCAAACTGGAACAGTGGAAAAAGCTTTCTTGCATCAGCAAGAAAATGGATGTGAAATTTAAAGTAAGACATTGCTGGTTAGTTTACTTGGTGAGACTGGAAATTAACAGTTGATCCTGTCAAAGCCCTACCAGAAGTAAACTGTGCAATCTGAAGGTAATTGAATTATTCTTCAAAAAGTATTGTCAAATCAGAGGACATGTGGAAACCTGCTCTAGGCATACAGATGCATTAGGACGTGGGGTAGATGTAAGCATCCATGGGCCAGTGAGCTCCAGGTCTTGTGATACATGACTGCAGATCGGGCCATAGCTTGCCAGATGTTGAAGAAATAAATTGCTGGTGCAAAGATGTAAAACTACTACGTACCACTGGTGTTAAAAATAATATTATTTAGTTACTCTCAGTTACATGTTTTAAATTGAACTTGTTTGCGTAATAAACTATCATTGGAGTCCTATTACATGAATCCTTAAGAATAAATGTACTGCACATTGTATTGTTATCTACCCATTGAAGTTGTGTAATTCAGAATAACTTTTAAATAAAAAACAAGTCTGGTTTCGTATATTTTTGTCCAAGCCTGGCTTTCTCATGAAAAACATGGTAGGCAATAGGTTTTTTTCTAGCCCATTTACCTGTTCCTGACTGGGACTACAGTCACTAAAAAGTACTAGCCAGATTTGAAAGAAGGGTAGAAGTCTCAGATAAATTCCTACAACTTGTGTCTGTGCTTAGCTCCAGACTGTCTACAGCATGTGCTAATCTCATGTCAGAGTAAATAAGGAGGGGGTGGACATAGAAAATAAGATGAAAACATTTGAGACTAGGTTTTGCTAGTCTTGTGCACAGAGTAACACTTTTCCACATGCTCTCTTGTTACCTTACCTAATTAGGACAGTATCAGTCAGGGTTTTCACGGTGTAAATTTGACCCACCTGACTCTGGGTCCTGTTTTCAGGTGTAACTGAAGCTAGGCTTCCTGGTAGTGGAAGTTGATGAGATGCTGGTGTGCTTAGTGCTGTAATGACAAGGCCTATCACACACTTCTGTTTTAGGCATTTGTGATCTTAACTACTGATGCTCCTTAACTATTTGTGCTTGCACTGTAGATAAGAACAGTAATTTTGTAAGCGAAACTTAAGACTGAGCCTCACTGCAGCTTGCGTAAAGGTATTTGATAAACTAGCTTAAAACTGTATAGCTTATGTGCCAAAAGCGTAACTGTTCTGCTCCGAGCTTCGTACAGGCTACAGGAGTACACTCCGGACAAATATTCCAGTCATGCTAATGTTGCTTTGATGTTACCCGTAGGTGAGTTAGCAAGGCTGAATACTGAGTAGGTATACATGGGCTACAGTTAACAAATGAGCTGCTGTGTTCACAATCTGTAAAGAACTGGAATTCTTGGCTGCTTTTTTCTTGATGTCAGGATTACATGGAATCCCTGTGAATGACCACATGAACGATTTGTGTTATGGTGAATTTCATGATGCAATCCTGTGGTCTTGCATACATGCATGTGTTGCAGATCTGCATCCTAGCTCTAGCTTGTCCTAAACAGCATAGGAATACAAATATTTCTAGTTTTGCATTTGGGGTGAAATGTTGTGGATGCTGCTATGAAAAAGCTGATAAACCTGATTCAATAAGCACCTTGTCTTGCTAGACTTCTGTGTATCCCCAAAAACCTAAAAGTCACTGATGAGTCAGGTGTTTTTAGTTTTTTGTTTATTTTTTAAGTGGCTATGGTTTTGTGTTTTCAGTTTTCTACTAACTTTTCCTTGTGAATCATCAGATTATGGAGGGGGG
>VZSC01008684.1:208043-296957 GCA_013398225.1 Steatornis caripensis | reverse complement strand
CCGCCGCACTGCCCTGAGGGCTCCGCCGGGGAGACCCCGGCTCTGGGGGGCGCCCGGCCGCTCCGGAGACTTTGGGGGCGCTTGCGGGTTTTGTCTCTTTTTTTTTTTTAACTATTTTTTTCTTTTTTCCCTTCCCCCTACTGTCTTTTTGGGGTTTTCTCCCACCTTCTCATCCCCTGTGGCGGAGGAGCCCTCTGTGCGTGCCCGACGGTTGCCCCCTCGCCCGCCGCCCCTTCCCTCAGGGCATGTCCCGGTCCAACAGCGTGAGCCCCCCGGGCTTCGGCGGCCCCGCGCCCTGGGCCGGCACGGAGCAGCACCGCTCTGCCTGGGGCGACGCAGAGGCCCGGGCCAATGGCTACTCCTACCCACCGCCTCCCAACAGGTCTTCGGGTAAGAAGGCCTCCCGCATGTCGAGCAGGTGGAGGAGCGAGGAAGACTACGAGCCCCAGGCGAGCCGGAGCCGCGGGGAGAGCGGCTGCAGGATGATGAGCTTTAGGTCCAAATCAGCCTGGCAGGAGCACGGTGACGACAGCCGACGTCACCGGTCCCGCCACCCGCCCGGTGGTGATTCCCCTGCTGCACCTAACAATGCCAGCCCCCGGCAGCTGGGGGAGCAGGGGGAGGTACGGCCACGGTCGGTGGAGCTGGGGCTGGAGGAGAGACGCATCAAGGCCAAGATCGAGGAGCTGGAGGAGGAGGACGTGGACGAGGGGGACTCCGAGGTGGCCTTCTCCATGGGCAGCTGTTGCAGCAGCGTGCTGCAAATCTTCAGGTCCAAGAAGTTCCAGTCGGAGAAACTGGAGCGCCTCTATCAGCGCTACTTCTTCCGGCTCAACCAGAGCAGCCTCACCATGCTCATGGCCGTGCTGGTGCTGGTCTGCGTGGTCATGCTGATCTTCCATGCTGCGCACGGCCACTATGAGGTATCCTACGTCGTGGTGCTCTCTCTGGCCATCCTGCTGATGGTGGTGCTGTGCATGGTGTGCAACCGCAACGACTTCCACCAGGACCATATGTGGTTGGCGTGCTACTCTGTCATCCTGGTGATCCTGGCAGTGCAAGTGGTAGGGGTTCTGCTGGTGTGGCCCAGGAGCGCCTCGGAGGGCATCTGGTGGACCGTCTTCTTTATCTACAGTATCTACACGCTGCTGCCGGTGCGGATGAGGGCTGCGGTCATCAGCGGGGTGGTGCTCTCCGCCATCCACCTGGCCGTCTCCCTCAAGATCAATGCGGAGGACAAGTTCCTGCTGAAGCAGGTAGGTGAGCCCCAAGCTGGTTTGGATGTGTGCTTGGCAGCCTCCACCTGCCCACCGCATTGAAGGGTGAGGGAAGTGGGGTTGTCTGACTTCTTCAGGCCTGCCCAATGCTGGAAGGCTGATGGGGCTTTCTATCAAACCCCTAGGTTACCTGCCATAAGATGGGATGTTGTACAACGTGGTGGATAGCCTGTAATCTTGCTTCTGTGGTGTCTCCTTGATGCTGCTTTTCATTAAGGCTGTAAACGTTTAAGAAACGTGCCTTACTGGTTTCCCATGACCGCTGCTCTGGCGCTGTCAGCCAGCCCTGCTAGTGCCCTTCAGTTGTATTTAATGTAAATAAACAGCTCTGCGCTAAGCACACCTGTGGAATGGTATCCACGCTTGCTGTTGTGTTACTGAGAAATGCGTGGAAAGTCTTGCCATTTTTATCGGCTAGAGGTTATCCTCGTGTGTCACTCTCGAGTCTGGGTTCGGTGTCAGCGCAGTACTTGCTTAGGCATCGGAGGGCGTGCTCCGTGGGAACGTGCAATAAGCTTTTGGTTTAGCAGGAGAGTGTTCTGAGGTGTGCTGAAAATACCTATGGTGAAGCAGCCCAGAGTTCATGTACAGCCAGAAAAAAAAAGTAAGAAAAAAAGTATAAATGCAGATTTTTATTTAGCTGTGGTATCATGTTTAAGTGGAACAGCTCAATTCACGGGAACAATAAGACTATTATCAAATGCATTACAGTGCAATTTTTAATTACCATATCTGTATAAACAACAGCAATAAAGGGTGCCACTCTGCAAGCAAAGTCTTGGGGCTCGTGTGCTTTAAGCTTACCAGACATCTTGGCAGCTGGGAAGCCATTGACTTAAAATGTTGTAGTTGTGTGGTAATTGCCATCCCTCTGATGAACAGGACTCTGAACAAGGATGAGCCTGTCACAGAGTCAGCCCTGATGCTTGTACATAACCAGGGATTATTTATTAAATTCAGGCGTTTGGTAGCTTTATAGCCCTATCATATAATAAAAAATAAAGCCTTGCGCTTACAGTGCCTGCCTTGAGTCTTACTTCTAAGTTGTTTTGAGTTCCACCTATTGCAGTGTTGGGAGAAGTTGTAAGGCTTAAATAAAACTTCAGTAGGATGAAGCTGTTGCTGCTCTGCTCTACAAAATAGCCCATGAAATTACTTTTCCCCCCTCTTGTCTCTGTTCTCTCTCCCCGCACCCAGTTAAGCCTGCTTGGACAGTTTCTGGCTTTGTTCTTAGTTTGTTAGAGATATTTTTATAAACTGTACATGGCATATTTTTCTTATGCTTGATATAAATGGCTTTTTGTACATTTCCAGCACAGCATACACTGTAAGCTGCACAGTAGATGTTTTTCTGCTTGACTTGGAAAAGTTTGTTAATGGACTCGGCTCTTCCTTGCTGGGGCTCTGGTCCTGCAAAGCCTTGTGCGTGCTCTTAACTTTGTAAACCGAGATTTGTCCTATTGAATTCAGTGTATTTGGAGACTGTTTTCTTACATGCGGAAGCAAAGCTCATCATGATTACGGCCAGAAGACTTAGCAATCTGTTATGAGCAAAGATGAGTATGGAGGATACTAATGAGTGCTTAAAATGTCGTTATGTTGGAAAGTGTCGGTAACTGTATTTTAATGGAAAGGAGCCTAAATCACAAAGGCCAGATGATTGACTCCCTCAGTGGGGAATTTGGGATAGTGATAGCTCCCTCCCTTTCCAAATACAGCAGGGTTATTTGTAAGAGGCTGAGTGTGTGTATAAATGTGGACTTGTCAAAGGGAAAAGCACAGGCAGTGGGTGATGGTACAGCGTGCACAAATCTGTGCATTACACTGTTGCTTTCCCTTTCATACTAGTGCTGGGTTTTCCTGCAGTTTGGCAATAAATGTTCAGTGAATAAAGAATGTCTTAGGAGTACTCTTATTTTGTTTTTAAAGGCAGAGTGTCACTCCATATTGCATATTTATTTTTCATCCTAACACCACACGCTGGTCTCTATCTTGCTGTGGTCTACGTTGGCGTAGCTCTGGCTGAATTCAGTGGGGTTGTACAAGGCCAAGAATTAGATTCCTTGCACGTTTGCGTATGAACATGAGCTGCTATCTCTGGCTGTCTGATAGAAAAATCTGTTTCTGCCGAGCACATCGCCTCACAGCTATTAACAGGCCTTCCTCACCGGGGCTGTATCTCGTTGCCATGGAAATGTGTCGTGTTCAGCTCTGCCCCACTGATGCACGCAAGCCCTGTTTTCCCCCTTCAGACTAACAGGGGCAAAGGCAGACAAAGACCAGATAAATTGAGAGGAGAGGGGGTTAAGTTGTTTTCGGTGACTTCACGCTGGCAGTCACATCAGCCTGTGTTTTGTGGAGCAGGAGTCAATGTGAATGCATTGGTGACTACGTGACCAGATGGTTCTTTATCCACGGCAGTCACAGAAGAAAGGCTGATTAGGATGTGTATCCCCTTTCCTCTCTTTTTCATGGCATTTTTAACCATAATATTTAAGCAAGTTATTCTTTGTGTGAGCTTTTTTCTTTTAATCCTGTCCCAGTTGTTTCCAAGCCAGGAAAAAAATCATACACTCTTGTTATGATCCACTAACATTCAAAGATGAGTGACTCTTGTGTAGACTCCTGAGCACTTTTATGAGGCTCAGGAGCCCATTAAAAACCTCACTGCTCCTCTTTCTCAAGAGAGTGAAATTCTTAGTTGTAGGTCCCTTTCAGGAGAAAGGCAACTTGTTGGATTCCCTTGCTGAGGATGCATGATTCTGTCTGAATTATGTTCTCCTAGAACTACTGGACTTCTCTGTCACCAGGTAGAGGCAATGATCTTGGCTTCTCGAATAGATATTTGATTGGATCAAAGAATGCTAATTAATACGAATTATTGCATTATTTTGAAAAGCTATCCAATGCTGAGGGAGGGGAGAAAAAGAAATCATGTATTTGAGAATTTACTCACGTCCAAAGACTGCTGCTGGAAGCAGAGCACATTAAATGTATGACGCTCCACCAACTACAAATCTTGATTGCTTAAAGGGTTTTTTTTGTGTACCTATGAGCAATTAATTCTAGAGGGACTACTTTTGGATTTATTGGGGAGGGGATGGCTGCCTTTGTCTTCAGATTTCTGTCCTGGTATTATTCTGGGACAGTTTGGATTACAATTGTATTTCAATGCACAAGAGTCTTACGTCTTCCTTTCTTTATATATATAGCGTGTCTCTTTTAGGCCAGCCTTTTCCATGCATTGGGCTCCAAAAACACATTCAGTTCTAGGATTCATGTAAGAAGTACTTTATGTGTGAATGAGACTATCTAATACTTAACTGAGAAAGAAATATACTATTTATCAATAAACTGTCTTCCATTCACAACAAAGATGATACTGTGACTTACTGTATGTTCCCGTAGAAAAAAACTACCTATTCGAGCCACAAACTTGTACAGACGCATGGGAAGAACTTACGGCATGCGAGTTGCAGATGCTTAACTGAAGTCATGCAAGTCGACCAGCTGCCCTCAGTGCAGATAGTCTTGAGTAAGCACTGGCATTTTTGTAAGACTAGGGATTAAGGGACAGAGAGTTTCACAACAGAGTTTATTGGGCTCTGAATCAGACTTAAAAAGGGATGGAGATTGTGGGTGGGAGTGGGTGAGGGACCAGGGGTAAGGGATAAGAATGCCAAATACAAACATCAAACCAACCTGTGGACTAAGGTAAGATTTATTCCTGTTTTCCCATCCAAACCTGTTTTAGTGTAACTCTCTGAGGTTCCTTTTTCAAGGATACAGTTAAGCCTTTGTAGTTTATTAACTGTGAGTGGGTGACTGTTAAGGTACCACAGAAACAGAAGACTGAGAAAGATAAATACTTTTTTGTCTTGTGTTAGTAACCTCGTTGAAAGAGAAACTGAGATGCTCTGATTTCTTCTCTCCCCAAATACTACTGCAAACCTCCTACAAACGATCTCTGATAGCGCAGTTCTGAACAGCTACCCCAGCACATGGCTTATGGCGCTCTGAGTCAAGGCTCTGGATGTTGAGCTCCTCCTTGCTCAGCCCCTTTCCATACGCCTCCATCATAAAAACATTGCATTAGTACTCCTCATCCTTCACTTCTGAGAATTGTGTATGTGTTGGCCTTTCTCCCTGTCAGTCCATGTTAATGGTAAACGATTGATCTGCAGCTGCGTGGTGGCTCTCTCGAAAGTGTAGCATTTCAGTTTAACCATTTCTAGGGAGATATCGGTATGAAAACATGTGCAGTCCCTCTTTTTCCTTTCCCTAAATAAACTAGCACAGCAGGGCTAAAAACAACTTCTTACTGTAATAGGATATTGACTTGACTCTTGTGGATATCTTGTAGCATCTCGTAAAGATGCTTTTTAGATGCAATTTAAATGTCATTCAACCAGAAGCTAGTCACACAGCAGAAGAAATAGTACTGTATGTTCCATCTCAGCCTCAGAGTGCTTAAATATGCAGATGATGACTGATTTCAAGACTAACAGATTCTCAGAAGTGCATTGCTCAAGTCACTGTATTGCACTTTCATTATCTTCGAGTGGCCTGTATTCAAAAAGAAGGAGAAGATGAGTTGCCTGAAATGCAGGTAGATGAGTGTGTCTGTTTTCTTGTGGTTGTTTGCTGCCTGTTTTATTTTTGTCTACCTGGAAAGTAATTTTAAGTAATGTTCATTTAGGATGTGACTTTTAAGGCACTTGGCCACGTGGAGCTGGATGCCATGGGCCTCAAACAGCACTTAATGTCCTCTTGCGCGTAAACATTGATATCAGTAGAGCTGCTCAAACAGTAAGATGTGTGCCATCACAACTGAAGAATCTGCCTGAGCTGCAGTTTGTTAGTAAAAAGTGATGATTTGTGGTCTTCTGTTCAGAAAAAAATGGCAACCTGAAATACTCAGTAACTGTTGCATTGATCGTTGTCTTCCTTAGTGTAATTCTGTAACAGAGGTAATTAATTAAATCCCTGAGGTATAGTCCTTAGTAGGAGTATTTTCTGTATGTCTTGGGAATGCATGTGTTGCTCGAGGTTTACAAAGGTGTATCTGTTTTTCTTATCTCCTAAATTACCCAATGATCCTGCTACCTCCTAATCTCCCTCCACCTTGCTGTATCTTCCTTCCCACCACCCTGCATCTGTTTGATATTTCACTGTAGTGTTCTTTGGTACAAATAACGGTTAGTTTAGTAGTGTCTGAGTGCTGCGCGTCTAATTCCTCCTCATTCTGGGATTCTTAATGGGTTCGTTGTCTCAGTAAACTGACCTGTTTGACTCATTTCTCTCAGCCTTGAGATAGCAATCACAGTCTTACAGCTGGCTTGGATCTCAGTGAATTGAAGGGGATGATTTAGGTGCATTGTTCTGCCAGGTGCACTAATTCTAGAAAAAGGATTATCCTTCTAGGCATTTTTTTGACACACTTGGAAAGGCAGTGTGTGCTTGTTCTTTTTATTTCTGGAGAGGTGAAGATATTTCAGCAAAACGGGATTCATTGAGATGCATGAGGCAGAAGGATAACTTTCCATGCCCTAATCTCACAAAGCAGTCATTGACTTGTCCTTCGGGGTCCTGGGCTCAATGGCTTGGTTTGACACCAGTGTTACCCTTCTACTCTGTCAGAGACCTGTCCAAGACAGGACATCTTATTTACATGGTCTTTTGTGATTAACTGCATTCAGATGATTTATAAACCTGAAAGGCAGTGGAAACAAAATGATGATTATGCTAGTGCTAAAGGCTTGCTGGAACTGGTTATACACTCTCAGAGCCTGAATCGGCTCCAGTGCTTCCTAAATGCCCTTTTACTCTGAGTTCGCTGTTGCTTGGGCAGTGCTGCAGAGGGCTGGGATGGAAGAGAACTGGGACTCTGCCCAGCTGGAATGTGAACTTTGGGCACCAGACTGATCTCCAAATGCATCCAATCTTTGTTTGATTAGCTAATCTTTCAGTAATGCACCATAGCGTGCTCCGTCTTTTAAGAAAATTGGAACAATGCTAACTTTTTGGCCATTGCAGTAGTTGGAATAGTTACAGTCCTTTGGGAATAGCTAGTTTTGTCTTCGTATTTTGACACGGGGTGTTACTCCCATCTTCTAATCGAACCGAAAAAACTTTCCTTCTGTCCTGGTAGAAGTTGCGATGAAAAATCTCTAGCAGCAGCTGAAACACTGAGAGGTAAAAACTGAAATTGTTTTCAAAGCAGCTTCCGTGTATGTGGTAAAGTGGTCCACCCTGTAGATGGTAGTGGCTTCTGAGAACCTGTGATCTAAAAAGTTCCTGTCCTCCTCCTCTTCCCACTCCCCCCCACCCCCCGGCCCCATACAGGTGGGTGCAGTTCAGAGAAAATACCCACTTTTGTTTGGGGAGATGGAAGATAGGGCTCCAAGTTTTGCTAGCCTTGGGCATGCCTTATCTTCCCATCTGCTTTATGTTGCAGGATTTACATGGCACCTTGCACAGGTAATATGTACCCAGAAAGTGTGGTGCAGAGGGAGCTGAAGTGCTTCAGAGCCTCCCCCAGCCTTCCAGCTGCTACATGATTTCATGATGTGCTACGTGGTGGGTTTTTTTTATGGCCCAGAGGGGTAGGCCAGTGACAAAGTGTGTGCAAGAAATGTGAAGATTCACAGCTTCTGGGAAGTGGGTGGAGTTCCTGTATAACTGCTGTGTGACTTTTTTCATCGCCTGTGAGTCCCGTGTTTTGATGTGGGATATACTTGGTGTTAGTTCCTTCCCTCCTTCTGAAGTCTAGCTTAGTGATCTGAACTTGTGATATCTTGCATCCAAGGGGTGCTCTTTCTTCTTTGTGTTTTGAGATTGATGAAACTTTAAAAGTTTTTTTTTTTTTTGTCTTTACCTAAGATGTATCCTGCTGCTGCCAGAAGTTTAATTTGATTCATTATTATAGAATCCTCAGGGCAGGTAAAAACCCAAGGGGAAATCTTATGTGAATGAAGAAACACAACCCCAAAGATATTAAAAAGGATAAACTAGTTATGAGGGGGTGTGAGAAACAGACAAGAATTTTAATATTTGTCTCCTGAACTCCAAAATGTTCTCACCTTATTGTAGGAAAGCTTGAAGTTTCTAGCACTTAATAAGATCATGCATAAAATGGCTGTCAAGACAAGAGTCGAAATGCTTTTTAGCACCTGCAACTGGACCACTTACAAGGAAATGTGTGCTTGGTGTTTTACAACGGTGATGAAACTTGCCAGCCTCATCACTGGCAGGTACAGGAATGGCATTGTTGAACAGATCTGTGGTAGAATTTATCATGAGATGGTCTTGTTCTGACACTCAGATAAATGAACTGAACACAATTCAAAGCTCTGCCTTTAACTTCCGCTTTCAACCATGCTTTTGAACGTTTGGGAAACCTTCTCCCATCATAAGCCTGTAGTTAGGCAAGCTTGTGAACTGCTTCAGCCGGACACAGTCAGTTTTGCACCACAAAGGTGGTGTTTAGAACAGTTTAAGAATTCACGGATAGCGTTGGCATCACCAATAGTATTGCTTCTAGTGCTAGGCTGGCCTCACTGATGCTGAGTAGGATTTTCGTTATAGCATTCACTATAGAGAGTTTCATTGTATTATCAGGCTTCTGTAAATAAAATATCTTTATGTACTTTTTTCTTCATATTTATAAGTCACTAATGCAATTGCGATGTATTCTTACTCCCTTCCCCAGACATCAAGAACACAAATCATGTTTGTGTGCTTAAGATATTATCCGAACTGTCTGCACTAATAGCATCAAATAAATCCAGTATGTGCTGTATGGTCATTATTTGTGGCTTCTCCTACTTCATAGCAGCAGAAATACCAGAAGAGAAGTATATTTCAAAGCATCCTCAATCCTGCCCCAGTTTTGTTTTTAATTCCTCTTGCTAGACAGCTTCTTATGCAGTTTGAGTGATGAGTTTTCAGATGAAATATTAAGCTTCCTTTTCTTTTCATGAAAAGTTTTATACATCCATGCAATACCCATAAAATTTTTTACTGTTACTTTGGCCTTTGTGGTACTGCAGTTCTTGGCTGTCATCCCCGCTTTTCCTGGGAAACTTTGCTTTTGGGAGGTTGAGCCAGGGTTTAAAGCTGTCTACAAATTTAACATACACATTCCACTAGTATCAGAGTGCATCTTTGCAGACAGTAAACAAAGAAGTGTGCTGATGCAACAGAGGGGGAACATAAATGAAGAAAGGTTTGTGTTTTCTTTTTTCTTTTTCCCACAGACATTAGAAATTGATCTCTCAAAGCAGCAACTTACACAAACTGTTTCTTCCTTAAACATGTTTGCAGCTTGTATAAGACATTCTGTCTTACTTCATAGTCAGAAGAAAAGGCTATGACACTCCTTGCAAGGATCTGTCATAAAACATTGCTAATGCAGATAGTTCTCTGGCTGTATTTTCCCCTCCAGAAAAAGCCATGGCTCCTTCCCTTTATTCCCTGCTCTAGACTAAATGCTACAAGCACTGCTTCTTTGTGTCCCTCAGCTCTGAAAACCAAATTCTTAGAGCTAGCGGTGTGGTAAGGGACTACTCAAATCAGTATTTCTAAGAACAGTAGTTTGCTCGTCAGCCCACAGATGACAGAGCTACTCAGACATGCTTGCTGAGTGATGAACTCTTTCCGTTTGCTGGGAGGTACTCAACAGCACCTTTGTGTGTATTCTTGCATAAGGTGTGGGTATTTATGCACAGATTTGCACGAACAGGTGGACCAAGGGATATGTTATTAATGAAGATGTTTCCAACTGAATGGGATTTCTTTTTGTCAGGCAGGTGGTTACTAGTAATCTGATAGAGGAAAGGAAGAAATGCTCTGTGGTACTACGAAAGGAGGATATTCTGCAGTGTGGTGGGAGACTGTGTAATTAAAATGTCAGTCTCACTCATGCTAAAAGCTAACTACAGTCTTTAAAACCGTTAAACGTGAAGTAGGTTACTAGTGTGGGAACTGCTATTGTGTGGTAAACTCTCTGGGTCTTACGGCCAGGAAGGACCATTGGGCTTGTTTAACGCTACTCACTGAACAATTCTTCTCTTACACTTAATGATTTCTTCTGTTCAGATGGTATGGAGGGGAAAAAAAATTTTAAATGCTGAATTGCATAGTATTTGTCAGTTGAAGAAGCAATCTGCAGTGATCTCTGAACTGAAGGTAAACTGAATCAGTACTTTTTTTTTTTCTCTCTCCTCTTAGTAAGACAGGATTATAACACCCTATGATAGAACATATTGGGGGTATTTTCCTGCTCAAGGTGGCGGCATCTACTTAAAACATAACACAGATGATCATGTCAGTTTGTGAATCATGCCCAGATTTTGTACTGGGTAATTATGTTCTTGCCTTCTTAATTAATGTTGAATATGGCATTTTTCTTTGCTCCACTTCTATTCTGGACTCTTTAGCAGTACACCACCAAATAGCTGCTGTGCGTATGTGGGTTTTACTATCATATCTGAGAAATTTGCAAAGCTGTTGTTGACAAGCCAGAAAATTGAGGGAATAGAGCTCAGGCTTGTATCTTCTTAGTTGTGTTGGTGTGCTGGAGCAAATGTCACCCCCCTAGTATGACAGATGCACTGATAACTTCTGAAAGTTACAAAACCAGAGATGATATGGTTGAAGGATACTTCCAGAGGTCAGCTACGCCATCCCACTGCACCACAACAAGACCAAGGCAGCCTAAACTGTTTGTGGCAGGTACTAATCACAGACCCATCTAAAAAAACCACTCCTTTGTATATGTGCTCTTTGGGGTCACAAAGGTACCAATGTGTTTTCTTGTTTGTTTTGTTGGGCTTTTTTTAAGCAAACAAGCTAGCACAGCTGTGGGTAGGAGCAGATAGTAAAGATGCCCATGACTAGAGCTCTCTGACTGCTCTTAGCTGAAACTCGCTCTTAGTTTCCTTGTTTCACCTATCTTTAGTTCCCAACCCACCCAAAGCCTGCAGTTCTCTGTTTGTCAAAAACAGTACATTTGTATGACATCTGGCACAGCTGGGTCTCATTATTGAATGAGGCCTTCTTGAAAGCACTGCAGTACGAGCCATAAGCTTGAAGGTTAAGTGTCCTTTCACAGGTGACTTCCCTTTCCGTGTCTAGTCCTTCTCAGCTGTTAGGATAGGGGCACTTAATTAACTTCTTAGCACTCCAGGGCTGCTCCCTGGGCTCTTAAAAGCATATGCTTTTTGCAGCTGTGGTCAAAATTACTGTGAAAAAATACTTATTTCCTGACAATATTTTCATCTCTCATTAGAGAAAGTTAGAAGAGTGCATTTATTTTTTTGTTTTCCTCCTTCCCTAATGTAGATAATGACTATCTGGTTGTAGTCATGACACTAAAGGTTTGTCCAAGTAATGGTGTCTAGGAAAGGTAAGCCTGGGTGGATTAGTTAAGCCACAATATAGAGCCCACTATACAGAGACTGTAGTCCACTACTGAAATCACCTTACTCTTCTATTTTAGATGCAAATGGACCTACTTAATTTAATTCACTTCCAGAGGGAATGCAAAATAAATAAAGTCGTGCTTGTTAAGAAGGAGTGTTCACACAGGTTTAAATAATTTTCTTCAATTTATTTTGATGAACTTTTCTGAACAGACCAATCTTTACCGTAATATCTCCAGGGTAAGACTGTAGCTTGTGTAAGTCAGGAGTACCTTACATTATTAACTTAGTGCATTGCCCATACATGCCATTTTTTTATTAGAAGAGATAGTGGCACCCTCTGTGCTACATGCTTACCCGCTTGGCAAGGACTGGGGCTAGTTGTGATAGGGACAGAGTCAAGCGAGGAGCTTATCTGTCACGTTTAGCCAGCCCTTGGCCCTGTTACCAAAACTGCTTCTCAGGAGCCTGGTCATGAGCATCTCCTTGATATGACCACTTCTCTGTTAGGGACTGCTCTGACTCCTCATGACTCCCTTCGCAGAGAAATGACCTGCTTTCAGAGCTCCTGGCCTCTTGCTTGGGGCTGAGAGTAAACCTTTTCATTGTCAATTCCTTAGCAGCTGTGACTGCGACAATATACTGTAATAAGATGTAGGTCTAGGATCCTGGGTTGTTAAATGCTGAAGTGACGGGTGATGCTTTTCTTTATCTTTCCTGGGAGAAGCTCCCTTGGTTTCCATCAGCTCTTCCTCCGTTTAAGCCATATGCAATACTGCGTGTGCTGTTCAGCCAGTGCCTTGTCACAATGTGAGCATATCCACTGCGTGTAAATTTTCATGGGGGGAGATGCTGACAGCTCCCTGCTTGCCAAACCTTCTGCTGGAGATTATTGGGGAAATACTGTGCTCGGTTGGAATGGGTGACATTGTAACACTGGCTTGCTAGCAGGAACTTAACATTTGGGTCTGGGAAGAGTGGGAGAAAGCATTCATTTCTTTCAGTAAAGAGGAAAAGACCTGAAAGGTGCCTCCTGCACAAACAGCAGCCTTGGGTAGGGCTGCAGTTTCCTGGGACAAGTTAAGCAACTTTTGATTTTAATGGCCAGGATACCTCCTTTTCTGTCTGCTATTCCCTGTCCCAGCCAGACCGAACAGGACTCTTACCTCTGTTCAAACCGTATCCCAAGTCCTTGTTGCCTAGTCTAGTTTTTATTTAGCACTATGAGAAATGAATTGGAATGTAAATGCATTTTGCCTATCCCCAAAAATACCTTTTTCCTTCTGGCTGCTTGCAGAGTGCCTTTAACTCCCCTTGGGGCTTTTCTTTATGAAGGGACAGCTGGTGTAGACAATAGTGACTGATTTACACTGATCACTCCTCAAATTACTGAAAGGCATCTGTCTTGTGCTAGCCATACACATTTTTCAGAGAGATGCTAGTGGAAGATGTGTCTGCTGGGTCTCCTGTCTCTCTCCCCAGCCTGACTCCTCTGTAGGTCCTGGGGTTAAAAAAAAACAACCTTGAAAAGGAACACTGTAAAAGAATTTAGTAGTGAGAGGTGCGTTTTCCTCTTTTTCACCCATGTGGTAATGGATCAGAGGCTGTGTTTTTCCAGAGTTTTGGTCCTGTGTGGTTTAGCATCAGTACCTGCCAAAGAGATGGTCAAACTCCATGACTGAAATGTTTTTTGCTCCCCGCCTGGTTTCAGCCCAACTCAACCAAAGTTAGTTTAGTCCATTAATTTGGACCAAAATAGTCTGGGAGGTGCACATGTCCACCTGAGCTGGCAGATCAGAGGGGTGGGTATCATCTAGTGAGAAAATAGTGTTGAGGAGCTAGGAGCAAACACAGATGCAGCTGATGGATGTTAAGTACAACATCCCAATAGAGACATATGCTGCTTTCAGACTTTGCTGGAGGGAATGGCATAAAGCCATATTTCTAGGAAACCCTTAACAGGAGAGAGGATGGCCAAGCACAGTCTTTCCACCTGCTGCAGCCCACCCTTCCTTTCCTGTTTCCTTGCTTTGACCTCCTCAATGATGTGAAGATCCACAGGAGAAGGCCCCAGGCAGTGCAGCTCTGTGTTCCTGCTGCTGGTACTTATTTTTCTGGTGTGTTTTACCGGTGCAGGTAGCTAGGATGAGCCCTGGCAGCCATCAGCTTTCACTGACAGCAATCAAATGGTGTTGCTTACTGACAAAAGGAGAGACAGTTGCATAAGGTACCTGCAGCTGCAGAGTGGATCGCCATTGCCCCATGCTCCAAAGTGTCAGCAGAGAACAGTTTGTTTCAGTGACTGTTACCTCCTCTTACCTTGGTGAGAAGCTCCTAACTTTGTTAATGTCTTGAATGTCTCTGGCAGTCTGGTTGAAAGTTTTCCTTTGGTCTCTAAATAAACTGCAATGGATAACTTTATTAAATAAGGACACTGCCCCAATTCCCTCCATTTTGCTTTGGTACGAGTGTGTGGTGAGAGCATGATCCAACAAGCATCACTTTGGAAGCCTCACCTATTGCATGGGATTCAAGCAGTGCCTGCTCCCTTGCACTTCATGTGAGGGCAATTAGCGCACGTGCATGGCAATTAGTGCTGCAAATGAAATCAACACGGGTGTATTCTGCCTCTTTAATGGCTTGCTTTCCTCTTCTGCCAAAAGAGCAACCAAGCAGTCTCAAAGGAACCTGCTGCCTTCTGATATTTAATTTGCTTCGGGCTTACCTTGGCGTTCTGCCCCTTTCTTCTGCTGCCCAGCTTGGCCCACCTGCCTGTTCCTGCTACAAGCGCTGGAGAGGAAATAATACCTATTTCTAGCAAATCAGGCCATGACTTGCCCAATGTGCTGCAGTTGGGCCTCGCAGACCTCCAGCACCATCTCTCCCTGATGTGTTTTGTCACTCTCATTTTCTGACCTCTTTTCAGCAGAACATTGGGCTGGTTTCTGATGAACAGCACTGCAAGTGGCATCGCCTGGCAAAGGAATGTGCTGGTGGGAAATTGCAGAGCAATTCTCCTGTCATCCATCTTTTTGATTTAGGTATGAGAGTGACAGCGGCCTTAAAATATCTGTGATATTCAGATTTTGTGACCAGTGGTGACTCCCTTGAGTGTGTATATGCTAGAGCATAGATGGCGTGTGTGTAAACTCCATATATATGGAGTTACACGATGTGATTCTTAACCAGAATACTAACCGTTCCAAAAGATTTTTAAAATGAGACTGGATAGGAAAGGTCTGGCTAAACAAACTTGCAGTTGAATATTCAATGATTATAGGAGAAGTAAGGGGTTAAGATACTAGAAGAGACCTTACAAGCCGTGGCAGTAAGAGGAGGACATGGAAGTGTAGGTGGAGCATGTTGATTTGATCACGAAGATTTGGTGTAGGCCTCCTCGTACGGCTTTCCTTATTGCGGCAGAGCACCTTACACTATGGGCAACCCGTCTAGGTTTGTTTTTTGAATGCCTGATAAGTAATATCTTTATGGAGTCTCCTAATATGTGTCTTAATAGGAAGCTGGTAGTTAACAAAATATGTTTTTGAGATGGAAGCTGTTTTTTTTCATGGGGCAGGATTGCTCTGGACAGGAGTATGGAGAGTAACCAGCTTTACTCTGAGTGGATGCTCTGGACAAGAAAATAAATTTCAGCATTAGTCCCTGCAAAAGAAAAATCAGAGAACCCCTCCACTGAAGATAATATGCTAATGGGTGAATGGTGTTACTTCAGGAGCCTTTTTTGTATGCACCACTGATTATTGAGACAGTTCAAGTGTGGGTCAGTTTTTCTTTCTTTTTAAATAGGGTTTGCACAGAGCAACAAGCAAGCTGATGCTTTCTAGGTAGAGTGGATCAAGTGCTGTTTTGCTGAGGAAATAGGTTTTTACTTAGCTAGCATTAATACTCAAGTGGTTTGTAACTTCCTTGTGCTGAGGTCCTACATTGTTATGCTGCTAAATGTTTCTGTAACAGAAGTGTGCATGGAGCTGTCATTTTGTCATCAGGACCACTGGCTCGTGTGATTTACAGAGGCGGATGGAGTTTAGAAAGGGTGTGCGAGCCCCATCATTGTGGCTGCCTTCAAAGCCAGCTCCAAAATTCATGAAAAGCAGCTGCCACGGAAGTGCATGGTGACTTTGAGGAAGACTGGGGACAGGCAGATAGAAACTGTGTGGACAGGATTGTATGTCCCCGCTCGTGAAGTAATGAACATATGGAACAGACCGTGGTTGAGGAGATCTTGGGGGGGTGGAATAGTAAGTGTGATGGAAACAATCCTGGAGGAGCGCATGCATCTGTGCTTGTGCTTTACCAGTGTGTCGTCATGGAATTTCCAGAGAGAACCCTAAACAAAACAGCTTTATGGAAGAACAAAACAACATTGTCAGTGGTGGCCAAGGAAGCTATGCCGGCACCTCTTTCCATTACCGTGCTATGAACTGGTTCTTGTTTGCAGCATTTCTGTGGCCATCGCATGCACAGCTGTATGTTAGCAGCTGCTTTGAAGGGTTTTATGACACTAGGGTATAGAAAATGGTGGCTGGGCTTTGTTTGAACTTAGCTGCCTTTTCTAAAACCAACACTTCTTTTTTTTTTCAGACCAGAATAACTTGTCCTAAGGGAAAAGCATATGGAACAGTGAGGTGTTTTTGAACAGCTGTGCTCATGAGTGTTCCCTTGGTTTGAGTTTGGGAGACTGTATCCTATCTCTCCGCAGTGATTGTGTGTCTGATCCAATGTTTTGTTGGTTTATCAGCCCCTTGAGCTGGCGGAATCTCTCCCCACACCAGGGAGTGTGAGGAGGACAGCAAGCTGATCCTCCTGGATAAGCATGTACAGAGGGTGTGTGTCTTGAACATGGTGCTGAACAAAATTGGTTTTGGTATGTTGTGAAGCATCCAATAGTTGTCACAGTGAACCTATGGTATAGCTGGCCCATCTACCTTGCAGCGCAAGGGGAATGCACATGGCTTCCTGAGGTCTTTGGGTTTCCAGCCTCAATAACTAGCAAGGGGAGCAGAGGTCTGAGGAAGGGGTAAAACCTTCTTCTTGCATTGTCTTGGGTTGGTTAATCTGTGAAACAAAGTTTCCAAAGCCACTCTTTCCTGTACTGCCCAGACACTCAACATGGGACGCCTCAGGCATTTGAAAGCTCCCAAGTGGGTCTTCTGAATTTAGGCATTTAAAATCTTCCCAAAGAGCATTTTTCAGAAACTAAATGGTGTGACTGCCTCCTCTTGCCTTTGGTCACTTCTACAGAATAAATAATAAGCTTGTGGGCTTCTATATTTCCTACCATTCATTTAAGCTTCTGGATGTAGCTCCACTTGAATAGGCATGAGCAGCCTGATCAATCTTGCATACCGCAGCATGCTGATTACTTACTTGATCAGCAGTGGAAATTGGTGTGGTAGAGCAGAAAGGATTCTCATAGCGCCTTTGTCTCAACTCTGAACAGCAGACTTCTGCTAGAAATGAAAGAAAACACAGTAGACTCAGAGGCTAGATGTCTGGGTTTTGTTAAAGAGCAGAAATGTTTTCAGTGGGAATACAGCTTTGAATTTGAATGCTGAGAGAGCAAAAGGGAACAAGTTGCTGTTGAAAATGCTTTGTGTGTTGGCCTGAAGAGGAAGGGTATGGTCTGTGCTGTGCAGTTGAAGGGCAAGCACTTAGGGGTGCTAATGTTTGGGCTACATCTTCCTCACTGAATTCTGTGCCTGCAGCCCTGCATGCCTCTTTTCTTCTGTTCTCCACCCCCTTCTGTGCCATCCATGGCAAGAGACGGCAGTGGCAGCTCACTGTTGAGAAGTGGTAGGATATTATATACAGGATGGTGGAGTTAGGTCTGTGGGACCCTGGGGAGGGTCAAACTGCAAATGGCCTGTGAAGGTGAGCGTGTGTGTCAGGAGACAGCAAGCACAATGTGCGAGATGGAGGAGGCTTGTGGGCCTATATGGAGGTGGCGGGTGTAGCAGACTGGAAGAGAAACCAGGAAGATCAGTAGGATGGTGCATGGAGCTGAGGAGAGGCAGCTGTGAGACATCACTTTGGGTTGTTATTTTGCAGAGTAAAAACTTGTTTGTGTTCTTTGGAAAGCAAGGATTGCTTTAGATCTGGACCGGTATTATAATATAGACCAGGTCAACTAATTCTTTAGTTTTCTTCTTTCCTTTGAACAAAGGAAAAGTTGCATTACAAAGAAGTCGCTATTAAAATGAATTATGAAGTGTTACCTAGTGCCTGCTGAGCAAAATATCATGAGCTCGCAGAATTACCGGTCTGATAGTGTGCTGTGTAGGACATGGTGAAGCACAGAGCCTTGGCTGTGGCAAAGGAGTGGGCCACAGGAGTGCAAAATTGGCTAAGTATGCCCAAGCCGTGCTGCTGCCTTGGAAGGAAGCAGTGAGTATATGGCAAGTGGCTAATGATTGCTTAAAATTGTCTGAAAGAGGCTTCAAAGAAGAAGCTGGAGGGAGGAGAGAACAAAGACAGAATGGTACTCTGAAGATGAGACCCAGAATATCTTGCCACGTTGGGAATAACAGTTACTGAAGTTTCCTGGCGTGCATGTGCTTGTCCTCTTTTTCACGTGTGACTTCTTCGTAACAAACATCTCTCAGCTGGGACTGACAATGGAAAAATTGTAGGAAACTTTCACCAAACAACTTGGTGGTAGGACTGCCTCCTGTTTTGTTCTTGAGCTTTTCTGTTTTAAAGGAACCATCTGCTGTATAACTATAAACACAGCAGACTGCTAGCAAGCTTAATCATCCGAATAATCAGTATCCATCTAACGCAAACTGCTGGCAGGCTGGTGTGCCCTGTCTTTGTGTTGCTGCCACCACCTTTTCTTCTAGGCTCTGAGCCTGTGGAATTGGGCAAAGTTAACTTTGCAGGTCACAAGCTTCCCGCAGTGTGGTGAGGGTGCCCTCCTGTACACGCCAAATTGCTAGAGAGTCAGACAGACCATGAATATATGAAGCTGGTATGTCACTTCAGCCGCACCCACGCTGGATGTTAGTGTGGCTCTGCATGAGCCAGGCTCAACAGCTGAGCGGCTGCATTTCGGTTTCTCTTTCCAGAACGTTTTACAGTGTCAACTCTTGTCAGGAAATCTTTGGCAGGCAAAGCAGAATCTGCACTCTGCAGAATCCCTTTTCCCGCTGCACACCTTGCCCAGCAGCACAGGTCAGCAGTTAAGTGAAGAAGGGTTACTTGGAGGGGATGAGATCTTGTGTTATAAGCATATTCTGACTGTGGGGCCTCATGGCTTTTCATAGGGTACGCTTGACACAGCTTTCTTCTTGTGCTTTTATTAAAGTTGTGTTTTACCTATTGAGGCTTATTCCAGAAGAAAGAAGTGGAGGCTGCAAGGGCTAGACAGAGCAAAAGAGAGATGCTGAGGATGAAGGAGTGACAACTTAGTTCATGAAGATGGGGAACTCCAAGGGGGTTTGTTGGAGGAAGTGCTGATAGGGGATGTGCTGAACCACGTGTGTTTTCTCCTCAGCAGAAGAGAAATCTTCTGGCCTGGTTTAATGCACACTACGAACCTGCACAGCCTGGCACAGAAGTGTCTGCTGTGGCAGCACAAGTATTTTTGTGGCATGTGGAGACCCGAATTTGGGAACTGGCTGGATTTGAAGCTACCTGGCGAAGGGGGAGGAGGACAGTTGTAGATGGTACAGGTGAAGGCAGGACACTTAACATGCTTGTTAGTGCTTATGTGGGTGAAGTTGTGTATGGGTTCAGTATGAGTGAAACTGGCCAGAACACAGCTCTTGAGGTGGTTATTTCTGGTTTAATGCAGCTAATGAACAGGCTCTGACCTGAACCACATTGGAGTAAAAGAGGAGAAAGCAGTTAACACTTCCACTGTTAACAGACAGGCCAGATCATAGGGCTTGGGAGGGCCCAAGTCCTGATGCATGTCTTTAATTTAATTTCTGGTCTCTAGCAATTAGTTTTAATTTATCAATCTCATCTTTGTTAAACTGATGAGGAAATTAATGCATGTTTATAGAGACCACGCCACAAGTGATATGAAGAGCAACTAGTTAATGTTTAGCAAAGTTCTCCTGAAGATGAGGAGTGGTATACAAGTGCCATCTGACTGTATCGAGATTACTTTTGAAAGAAAAATGCTACTTCAAAGAATGTTTTTGTCCCCTTAATCATTGCGCTTGCAAGTGAGTGTACAGTATAGCCGTATATTCATCCGTTGCCCAGCTAATGGCATATAGAGTTACAAAAGCAGAGGTGCATATCCCTACAACCTAGAGAGAGGTGTATGTCAGGTCAATGAAGCCAGGAGAAAGCCAAGCTAAGAAGCATGCAGAGCGAAGTGACTGAGATGGCAGAATGCCCCAAAGGAAACTTTCAACAAAGGTGATTCATAAGCAGTCAAGCAGTCCTTTTTCTTTTCCTGCCCTGCTGTATTTACATTTTGAAGTGTGTGCACATCTCGTGGAAATGGACTTCCTAGCTAAAGTGTTCTTCTAAACGGGAGAAAGGAAGACTTTGTGCTTTGTTTGATAGGCTGTGAGGCTTGGACTATAAATAAAACTTTCTGTAGTGGCATACGCTTGTTATAGTCTGTAAGATGTTGCTAAAATCTTGTACTGATAGCATCACAGTGGTTTGGGCTGTGATTTCGACCTGTCTAAGGAGATAGCCAAATTCTAGGTCTGGACTGGTGCAAAAAGGAGAGACCTCTAATTTGTTGGATAACCCACACACATCCTTGCTTTTTCAGAGTGTGCTAAAGCATCGTTATATCTGTGCATCCAGAAATCCCACTGAAACCAAGGGAAATGTCCTACCAAGGGTATACACAGAGTCGTGAGACCCACGCTCTAGTGCTGTGGAACAGTGGCTGCCCAGTCGCAGCAGAAGTGAATCACTGATTTCTGCGTGGCACTCCCAGCGCTATGCTGTGTCATGCTGTTAATGTGCGAATACGATGAGGTTTCCTGCATCAGTGTTGTGCTAGCAACAGCTACCATCTCCTGATTCAGTTAAACCCAGGCATGATGTGGGCAGACTGGTAGCTGTGATTTACAGGGCTCTGTTGGAATAGAAAGCCTGTTGTCTATCAACACATTGTCCGGGCAGCACAATAGGGCAAGGTAAGCACTGGAAAAGCAAGGTCAAAGAGCTGACAATACCATATTGTATTGTGTGACCCTGAGCGAGTGGTTTACATGCCTTGCTTCTGATATTCTGAGTGAAACCAGAATGGTGCTTGCTTTTAGAAAAAGTGCGTTATGGTCTGTGGGTGGAAAGCATTCATCTGAGTGTGAAGTATTTCTGCTGTAGAAAGAATTATTCTCACTTGCCGTAGTTTCCCATTCCCAGACCTGGTTTTAGGGGGGATCAGATGCACTGGTTCCTTTTGAAGATGGAAATCTCTTTGTAGGTGTTCTGTATTTCATTCATCACGATCCATCTGGAAATGCATTTTGGAACAATTCATATTGTTTGTGGCTTTGGCTGGATTTGCATTCTCCAAATAGCAGAGTGTGGTTTGGGCTTTATAATGGGGTATATGGCCTCTTTGGCTTGGTTCCAGCACAGGTGGGGAAGGACTGAAAGGAATTCTCTTTAGGTTTGTAAGGCAGGAGCAAAACACTAGGTATCTGGTAGCAGAAGCTCGACTGAGTGCTTTGTTAGAAGCATCCTGTGTGGTACAATTTGGTGGTCTCAGGCAGCCAAAAAAAAAAAAAAGAGTGCCTTTCTTGTAGAGGGTCCTAGCAGATAAAACTGATTCATAGTGGAGAATCAATTACTGATTCAGGTTGCTCCTTAGAAGTGGTCTCTCCTGCTCAGTATTGGTACAGTGGATTTTCAGCTTTCATGGCATCGATTTCTTGCTAGTCCATGACCTTTCTTCAGATTCATAAGCTGTTGCCCAGTCTGCCAGTCTGTATGGAAATGGCACGTGTACCTGCCAGGTGAGCCAGCACCTTCTCTTTCTAGGCAACGTGGTGCCTAGAAGAATTGCAAGAATTTAAGCCTGTTAAGCCACAAACTCTCTTAGAAGTTTTTTTGTTTGCTCTTCAGTGGGACAGGACCAGATATTATAATTAACCTCTCCCCCTACCTCCCAGCTAGATTTCTGTTGAGCGTCTGCATTTTCAGATTCCATCTGTCTGCGGTCCAGCCCCAAGACAGTTAAATTTAATAAATAAATAATGATAAAAATAGTCTCTGAGGACTTGGCAGGCAGCAGGCCAAGGAATCTGGGCAAGTCGCCAGCAGCTCTTCCACTTGAAATCTAAAGTTAACTCAGGCTATGGCACTCACATCGTTCTGTTAAGATTATTTCTTTGGAAAGTGCCTCTCCCTTCCCCACCTCAGACAGTACCCTGTGCCTGCTATCGTTCAGCATGGGCTCCAGGGCTTTGGCGTGAACATGGGGACTCTCAGCTTAGCAGTGGAGGGGAGCACCTGGTTGGAGGCAAAAGGCTGTGATGTCAATGCTCCCCTGAACTAAGGTTGGGGCACCAACTCAGGCAAGACTTTTGTAAGTGCCAAAACCACAGAAAAGCTTCAGCTGGAGCAAGTGGGTCGGCCACAAGACGCAAGGGTGGAGGAAACCAGCCCCTGTGAGTTCTGGCATTTGCAGTGCTAACTGCTCGATCTGTTCAGTCTGCTCTGATTTTTTGGCCAATGCTATGTGGGCTCCATTTTAATCCCCAGAGTGACTTTAACTTTGTGTGTTGTCCCACCCCAATCTCCTAGTTATATCCCAGGGTAAGAGCTGTCACACCGCATGCCTTTATATTCCCATTTCCTATCATGCCATATATTCACAGCATATGGTTCCAGGAGCTGAAAGAAATCCATTTGAATCCTAGGCAGGCGGTTACCACTATCAAGAATATCTGGGAAATTATGTATCCAAGGAAATGCATGCCCTCTGGTGAGAAACAGCCTGCCAGCAGGTGGGAAGGTTTAGAGTAAAAGAGTTGAGATTTCCCCTTTAAGGAGAAGCGACGGGGTCCGGAAGAGCAAAGCTGTCTGGACTTATCTGCACACAACGATCAGCACAGTTCCTGCAGCATCACGCCTACAACAGAGAAGTCGAAAGTACAAATGCAAACCTGTGCCTTCTCACTCAACCTTGCCAGGAACGCTCCTCAAACCAGCCCTGCTTCACTCAAGTCGGTTGATAGCTATTTTAAACCCTCCAAAAAGTTCAGACTTGCTTTTCTGTAGGCATGTTCCTGAAAGAGTGCTCACAGCAGGAACTGGTGGCGATGGGGTTTAGCTATAGCTCCCACGGGCTTTGAAAATCCTTAGTGTGGGATAATCAAACATCCCCAGATAGGCACACCTGCTGCACTGGTACAGGCACGGAAATTCCAGCAAAGGCTGGTTTGGGGCATGGTACCTTTGTTTCGCTAGCAAGGCTGGGCATGGTATCTCTTTTTTTTTCTTTTCTTAGCTTTATCGTCTGCGTTAATAATGTGTGGCCCAGAGAACTGGCAAGATAGCAAACTTAAATGCACCTTTCAGATTTTGTATCGTGCAGGCCAGGCCCTGGAGATGTGTCTGTCAGTAGTCTCACCTGGAGCTGGGAGTGTAAAATAAGCTGTTCATGGTAGGGGGGAGGTTGGCCAGCAGGCTGATGAAGAGGAGGTACCTACATTACTTCTGGCCCCAACACCAGGGACAGTCTCAGGTGATAGGGGTAACTAGCGAGAGGAAATTGCTTTGAATGTCTGAGATCTGCTCCATTTTAGGCCATCTGGGGACGCATATTGTTTCTGGAGGAGGCAGAGTGGTGAATCGAGGAGCTGCTGCAACACCAACCCACCTGCCCAGGGCTCTGGGTGCAGGAATTTATGATTTAGGCTTTCATGGCTGTGACGGACCAAAGGACCTGTAGAGGAGGGGCACTGAGAACATCCAAGGAAGATCTGTGATTCAGCGTGGACTGGGATTACAGTTCTCTCTATTCACAGATTTTTTTTTTTCCCCCCAACCATGCATTTAGAAGCCCACCATGCCCTCTTTTCATTGATCTGTCCGCTGTTTTTATAAAAGCCTGCCAATCTGTGGAGGAGTGTAAATGAACTCTTGGTGAAACTTTGGTGCTTGATCTTTCCGAGACAAATGATTCCAACTATAGCAGCCTTAAAGAATTAGCAATCTAACATGTGTGTCACAAGAGGCTGGTATGCAAAGGGCCTCTGGGTGCCTGTGTTGTCAGCTGCCAAATTTAGGGAGGGAATTTACTCTGGCAGGAACAAACCAGCACCACTCTTGCAAGGAGCAGATGCAGAGAGCAAATCAATGGCTTTAGCGCATGCCTGGAGCCTCTCAGTACTTGGGAACTCTGTACCCCTTTGCAGGGTGACAAAAAGTAAGTGTTAATTTTGAGCGCTTTGTAAATGCTCTTCTAGAGGAGAGAGCCCTTAGTTTCTCTTACAAAGCTGAAGTGGCAGGGCAGGGCGCTCTCCTTTCGCTTGGCACCAGATGCACATACTGCATCGGTGAAAATGTGAGACCTCTTTCAGGATTTCAGTGTAGTATTGATGGGGTGAGTAAATTGCAAGGGCTGCTTCCTAGCTGCAGCAAGTGCTCAGAGCTCCAAGTGAGTCTCATCTCAGGGAGAGTCTTTGTCCTTCTTGGCCTGTCGCGTTGGAGTGATTTGACTGATTTATCGTGGAAATACATAAAGTTGTATAAGTCTGGTCATGACCTGGAAGGTCATGGATTTCCTTTGGTTCAGCAGCCATCATAGAGGAAATATTTAAATACAAATTGTCAGAAGACTAAAGGACTTTTTGTAATGAGCTCTTACTCAATATGCTGCAGCAGCTCACCTGCTATTAACCTGAGCATAGGGCAACCCTGCATTAAGACTGTTGGTTCATTTTGGTTAGTTAATAGTTAAATACTTGAGTCCTGCTGCAGTGACTGCTTGACTTAATAGTTCATTTACTTCAGAGGGTCTGGGATAATTCTTATAATACGTACCTACAGCTTATAGTCCCTGCATAGTTGGAGTGAAATATTTTGTGTGGATGTGGGAAGAAGGGCTGGGTGGATTTTTATACCCAAGTGTAAGGTAGTTATGGAATTAGGAATCATAGACTTCACTGAATCAGCAAAACTACCCCTATCTAGTCTATAAGGGCTTTAAAGAAAAATACCCGTATGCCAGGAAGGGATGGAGAGGAGCGCCTGCCAGGTCAGCATGGGGGGTGGTAACTGTGAGATCAACAGGCTGTCAAGCAGAAGACAAAGCAGGCAAACTAATTACATCTTGGCAAAAAAGTGTAATTAGGAAAGAAAGGCCATTGCTTAGCTGGCTGAGCACCCCTCCTCCTGCTGAGTATCCCAGCGCTCTTGGATGGCACTCCTTGGAGATTCTTGCAGAGCTGCCCCCACTTGAGTTATCTCTTTACCAGGAGACATTTGCAAGTAGACTAAAACGGAACAGCTTGTTCTGACTTCAGCTCCCAGTGCCTCAGGGAGGCACAGCCTGCAGCTCACAGCGGTGACAAGGGCCAGTGAATCCCTGGGATAACCCCATCAAAACCAGTGCCACTCTGTGGGGCGTCTTGCTTGTTTAAAGGGCTATGGTGGTCAGCTACTTGAGCTGCCATCTTCACCAAGCCAGGTCATTGTTGCGAAGAAACTTCATAGCCCTTGGCAAAGGCTTTTCAGCTGCAACCAACAACCACTGTCTGCAGGTCTGCTGAAGGATCCCACGTTGTTCTCTTGACAGAGTTGCCACCACTTGCTCTGTTGATTCAGTTAACTTTTTGCCTTATTTCTCTGCTGTTTTTACCACTCCTCCATCCAAGAGACTGGTCGGTTCTTTCAGTTTCTGTCTCTTTGCCAAGCTATTGCTGCATACAGGGAGAAGGGAGTGTCTTTGCTGCATCCCATCACTATTTTTGTCATTGTTGTTGCTTCCCGTAGCTCCGACTCCTTCCCTGTAACCAGATGGTTTTGGTTAGTGGACATCACCTACTTTACTTTTGGTGTCAGTTTTACCTGATTCTGTCTTTCCTGTCCCAATGTGTCTTCCTGATAACTCTAGCCGCCGTATTTTTGCGTTATTGAATTCGCCTCTCTTGATAATTAGAAGGTATGTATCATCCACAGGAGCAGGGAAGACATGGGAGGTTTTATTTAAATATTTGTGATTTACAGACCTGGAAGGAGTAACTGTGGTTTATAGTGGACAGGGACAATGGGATGAGACTGTGGCTCTCATGGTGGCTGTTGCTAAGCCACTGATTTACATTGGGTGCATCGTTGCTCTGGGATCCCTATCTGTAAAATGAGGAAACTTGTAGAACCTTTTTCCTACTAGTGAAAGGTACTACTGAGTCCTACTACGTTTGGGAAAAGAGTCCGTTTTATCTTACAGTACACAGGCAGTGTTGGTAATGGTCCTGATTAGCTTAGAAAAGTATGAACTTTGAAGAATGTAAAATGTTGGCATCCTGTAAAAGGCAGCTAGACTGCTACAGCAGCTGATTCTAGATAGCAGCACACCTATTCTTCAGTTAATGGCATTGTACTAGCGAAATAATATCAGAGAGTTGATGACAGTCTCTGAACATGTGCTTGAAAGCTGCAATTAAAGCTGTTTAACTTGTCTAGCTTCTACAAGTCATGTGAAACATGAAAGTGTGTGTCTGGAGAGCAATACTTTTAGATATGGACTAATGTTTGAATGTTTAAAAAATAAAGTAGCTTTTAAAAATATTTGTGTTGAGGTAAACAAAACATGTTCTTGTAATCTGTTGCTTCTTTCTCTGTGTGTCAAACTTGCTTTTGTTTTACATTTGACTTGGCTACTTTTACTCCAAAATTTTTGCATTTTGGCTCTCTTAAATATTTCCTTCTTCAATTAGTCTTCACGTTGTGAGAGAAGTTGCAAAGTCCACGCTCTGAGGGAGTATGCTGCACGTTTCCATCTCATGCCAGTGCTCTTAATATTTGAGGTAGTGTTAACTTTTTCAGAGAAATGAGACGAATTCTGTAACCTAACCCTTACTGCACAGGAATTTCCTGAAAGATTTTTTTAATAAACATCGTCAGTGTTTCATGAAGTCTGTGTACCTTCCTTTCAGATGATTTGCTTTACTGAGGACAAGGAGGGAAATTGGATGAGGCTCATGTCTGTGACCATGACACTGACTGATTTCCTTCCCCTTTTCACGTTATTTTCCATGTTTCCACTTTATTTTCCAAATTTATTTTCCCTGTTTGTAATTAAAAAACAATATTGACTGAGACACTGTTAATTTACCTTAAAGAGTAAATTAATTGAAAAGTATTCTCAGATCCTCTGATAAGAGGTGGGGTGTCAAGTTTCTCTAGAATTTCTGAATGTAATTTAAATTATTTATTAAATAATTCTTTACTGTTGGTGACTTATACCCTTTTACCATTCTGCTGTCGGGTTTGTGTATCGCCACCAACCACACCACTGCTTCTAAGGGTCAGGAGGCAACACTCCTCCAAAGGCGTAATTGAGAGCTACGTTTTAGCTGGCAGCACTTTAGCTGGCAGCACTTCATCACTGTCAGTGGAGGAACAGGGAAGTACCTACAATTCCTTCTGGTTTACAGAATGGCTTGTCCGCTCCTGGCCTTGTAGGAGAAAGATGATAATAAGCTAACTAGTAGAGACTTTACTATTTGTAGTTTCTTTTTCCCCTCCCTACCTCCTGTGTCAAAAAATGAAGTTTTGAATTCTATTTATCTACAATGTTGTGTGGCACAGTGACCTTTGTTAGAGCGATAGAAAGATAACACCAGGAAATAAATGAATAAGCCTAAGTTTTATCAGCCTAAAAAAAAATGGATAGGTGTCCATGGTATCAGTACAGTTTCTGGAATATCAAATGAAAGGGTCAGACACCAGGAGAAACCTTTTCTTATGTATGTGAAGACCTGAATATCTTTGTATAGGATGTAGGCAGATGCAAGGCTACTTACTGAAGTTACCTGAAACTGATAAACTTGCAGAAAGCATTCTACAGGCAGGGCATGTGCAGATGCTGTGCAACAGCTTTCACTCTATTAAGCCAGTGTGCATCTTGCATGGGCTAAGGAAGTAAACATCCGTGGGAGTTATTTCAGACTTACTTGGATGCATTATGCAAATGTGATCTAGTTCCCTCTTGAAACCATTAGGAATCTTTCCATTGCCTTTGTAGGAAATTGGGCTAGCCTGCAGAGCAGAATAGTTCCTGTTGACAGTTCCAACCCTTTACTATTTATGAGGTTCATTAGTTTTCCCGAAGAAGCAGCGTGCTGGAATGGAGATGGAAATCTGGAACTCTGCTGAATGCCATAGGTGCCATTTCCCAATTTAGAGCTCCTGGTTTTGGCTCTATCTCTTACTGGTTTCACATGGATGTAAGTCTGCCTTAATTGTCCTTTCTATAATAATCTCTGCCGAAATTGGTTGACCTTTGGGACCTTCACCTAAACCACCTATTTAATAGGGGCATTTTCAGAAGAACTGAGCAACTTCCATTAGGAGCAAACGCGACTGAGCTTACAGGCTCTGGATAGCGTCTAGTGTATTTTATTGCTTTCGTGGTATAACTGACAAATGTTATTGTTGTAGATTGTGACATTTTAATTACTAAAGTTCTTAGAACCATGGATATGAGTATTTTAAACCCGAAATATGTAAAATAAATGGAATAATTGGTATAATTGAACTATTCTTTATGGAAATCTCTCTAATATCAGAATCTGTCTTGAAAGCAAGATATTTTAATGCAGTTGCATTTGTACATACCAAACATTAATGGGAAAAGAATGATGCAATGGTGAAAACTGTTCTGGTGCCTGAAGATTAAATTAAAGTCTCCGGTATTTACATGGTTGCTGCCCAGAATGGAATCAGAAGCCCAGATTTAGGTGTCTTGGGCTCCTTGTACAAGGAAAGCTGCAGGATGAAGAAAACAAGCAATAACATGCTGAGAAGACACTTACAGAGTTTTCTGTATTTGAATACCTAGTTAAGGGGATGCATTTGGGCATTTGCTCCAGAGCACAGAATCCTTCCTGAACCAGGCACCTATGTGTACTCTTTAAAGCATTGTCAGGAAGAAGGTAATAACCCTTATTTAATAGTTTCAGGCAGTGGCCATTATTCTTTTTGCAGGGCTGTGAGGAAAAACTCTTGCTTCCAATGGAACTGTGGGAAGGAGTTTAAACTTACTTGAGAGTAGGCTTGCATTTTTTCCTAGGTGTCTTTTCCATAGCTCATCAAGGCAAGGCTGTCTAAGAGCCAGAGCAACATCAGATTTCTCACAATATCAAAATCTCCTCTTCGATGACTTTTTGCAGGTCTTTCAAAATAGCTTCTTGTTTGTGCAAATGGTTTTGTACCAGGCACTTTTCCTCAAACTTCAGTTGTTGTTTAGCTATCTCTAGTAACCAGGGAAACCAGCTAGGTTGCTGCCAACCTAAGGTGTTTTTGATGAGCTCAGGATAACTCGTGTACAAAACAGTTCATATTTTCATCTTCTAATTCTACCCCCTAGGACAAACTGCGGAATGGATATACAGAACTTCATGAACTTGAGATAAATATTTTTAAACTTCCTCTGCTGGAGGAGGAGTTCCTAAATATTATAGTTGGCAAATAGCTGTTCTTCTGACAGCAAGATTAGGTGTGCGTTTTCTGCAGATGCCTCATTGCAATCAGTTTCAGAAATTTTATTTTGTTCTTTTATAGATATGAAATTGGACACAGAATGTATATATCCACTTTAAATGGAAGTGTGAAGAGGGAGGCTACAGCCACAGTTAAAAGAAAAAACAATCCACCTAAACAAATAATTTGTGTTGCTTTTGGCTGTGAGGCATGTTAGGCTTGGCTTACATGTGGGATTTCTTGCAGCTGAGTGTTTACTTTGAAGTATGATGATGGCTTATATCAACATGGCTCAGCTTATATTCACTTGTGTGACAGTATGCAGTACCTTTTACAGGGAGGCTTTGGGTTTTTGTATGTAAATTAGATGTTTTAGGTGTACTCATAGTAATGTAGTTTCATCAATGCTAGGGAAGTTGCACTGCTTTTCACAGGAGTGGTAAAGCTAGATACACCACATCAGTATGTTAACAACGCTTTTATTTCAGGCTATTGGATATTCAGAGGTTTTGTTTCAGGAGCAACTACGTGACCCTGTGTTACGTTCAAACCTTTGGCGAGCCTTTCGTGTGATGAGAGAAGACATTGATGAAACTGCCAGAAAATTGTCATGCCCTCGGGTTGACAACATGTGCACCACACATAGGAGCACTGGTGCTTCTCGCACTGTTGGTAGGAGCCTTTTTCTTAAAAGTCCCATTTGCTGTCAGGAGAAGGCCTTCTATGACACTGAAAGAAGTGGCTGAAACCGCACTATTACTGTACTGGTTATATTTGAGAGGTCGTTGAGGTAGTGGAAGAATGGAAAGTATCCTACATAATGCCTGCCTTTTAAAAAAGGGAGGCAGGGAGAACTGTTGGGGAATTGTAGATCCATCAAGCTTCACTTCAGTTCCTGGAAAAATCTTAAAGAAATAATAGCACAGTGTGCAACCAGCTGGGACATAACAGAGAGATGAATAACAGCCAAAGTGGCTTTGCTGAGAACAAATGGCATCCAACCAGTCACATTTCCTTCTGCAACCTCAGTAAGAGAAACAGTAATAACAGTAACAATAATAATAATGTCCTGCATCTTGCAGGTTGGCTTTTGACTCTCTCATACAACAATCTCAAAAGCAAAGGGCAGCTGGAGTGTGTTTTCCTAATATGGGGTCAAGCAGGAGAGACAAAAATGATTGTATATCCTAGGGCAGTTGTAAAGGATTCACTGTTGGATGAAAGGATGCATTGAGTGAGATTTTGTAGGTATGCTTTTTTCCTGGGTCTGCTTCTGCTCGGTATTTTTAGCAGAAGAGAGATACCTCTCACACGTGTAGATGACAAAACCCTGGGAAGAGCTGTAAGCCTGTCAGTGCTAGCGGTGATACAGCAAGCCTCTCCTCGAACCTGAGCTGCCGCAGGAATGAACGTTTCCTCTGGCTTCTATCTGTAAGGCCAGAAATAAAACCCTAAATACTTGTAGTCACTGACAAATATCTGTTGATCTTGTCCCAGACAAGGAGTAGAGATTTGAAGCTGAGGTTAGCCAGGCCTGCTTTCTGTTGGGACATGAGGTGACCTGGAGGTTACAGAGCTCTTCAGTTACCCTGTTTGTTCCCCCTGTCACCCCACCAGGCTACTGTCTAGCTGGCCCAACAGACTTCACATTTCTTAAGAGAGGGCACATCAAACAAGCTGTCCCAATAGACAGAGAAATACATTTGTAATAAACATGTCAGGCACAGATTTGGTCCTTAACTTCTGCGGGTTTTTTTTTAAGTTTGAAGTTGTTTGGTTTTGTTAAACGGTTGGAGTTTTCTGTTAGTCTACAGCTGGCCTAGACAACTTGCCTTAGTTAAAGTGATATAAGCATCATCGTATGGGCTGCTGGAAGTGATTACTGTTTATAATCAGTGTCACCCTTTCTGACAGTTTGATCCTTAAAGCCGTAAAATCAGTAGTGACAGGAGAAACCAGTCAAATGCCGTGTATTTCTTCACACCTGATATAACAAGGTAGAAATAGTTCTTTGACGTGCTGACTTTGTCGATTTTCTCCAGCATTTGGAGAAAGCTTGAACAACAAATATAGATGGGTAAATTAATTTTGTTCTAATTGCTTCCACTCTGATTAGCATATTTGAAACAAGATGCTGAAAGAAATGTGACACGACATGGATTTCTAGGGTATTCTTAAAGGATGCTCTTGGGATTCAGAGGACCAGCTTACAGAGCTGGAGGTAATCTAAAGTATAAAATGTTAATATGAATAGTTTGGTGCTGGTTTTGACCTGGCTTTCAAAGAAAATTAGGCTCAAATGAGGATCCTTCCTCACCATAAGTTTCAAATCTGATTATTTTCAACCAAATATGACACAGATACAGTATCAATTTCAGATAAAGTCTCATGAACTTAAGCAGGTGGAGGACAAGACGCCCCACACATTAGTGCTCATTCAGACAGATGATAACACTGAAAGATTGACCCCTGCCATTTTCGGAGAATCCTCAGAGAAGAAAGAGGTGTTATAAATATCCCAACGGCAAAAAAACCTTGAATCAACAACTTCATTAAATCTCAGAGAACCAAACCGTAAACCTAGAGGAAACCACATTTATTTCCCCTGTTCATAGAACTGCTGATTAATTTCTACAGAGAGCTGGCACGTTGTGAGGCTCCCCTTTCAGTGTTTGCAGGGCTGGCACCCGAGAACCAGAAACAGGAACAGCTCCAGGCTCCAGAGGATTTGCATAAAACCAGTATCTGAAACATGTTTGTCACCTGGCATTGCCCCTCTTCAGCCATGTAGAAGAGCAGGAAGTGCAAACTCCATCTGCGACACTGATCTGTGTGTTTAGTTGTTTTTAACCGGACTCTGATGTGCTGTCCGCAATGAAGACTGCTTAAGCAGTAGCTGTATTTCTCAATGTTTTTAATCGTGCTTTGGTTGCTTCTCTTTTATTTAGTGGTGAAAATTCAGTAGGTCAGGAGCAGCTCAACTTCTGTGTTAAAAACTATATATAGGCTCATTTCTTTGTGTCTCATATGGTGGCTCCATAAACTGTGAGTAGGGTCCCAGTCTTGCTGTTAGCTTGGACTGGTGTCCCTAGCAACATTGTTAATAATGTCTATGTTTTAGTGATAAAATTACCTTTGAAGAAGCTGCTATGAAGATATTGGAGGGATTTCTGTGTGAATCACTTGTTCCTCCAGTGCTGTATCTTTCTTTTCTTTTTTTGTCCAGAGTATAAAAGGTAAATTAAAGGTATTTCTCTGAGCCTTTAATGCTCAATGCTATGCTGTTGTGTTAAAATTGTTCCTGTTTCTTCTTTGTGTAAAAGGGGAAAGTGGTGTTCCTTTTGTGTTACAGCTTTGTCTGCACCTCAAAAATGAGTTGCGTTGGAAACATCTGTGAGACAATTAATTAGGACATTGCTAATCAGTACTGAGTGCTAGTGTAAACTGTTTCAGCTTGGCAGAAGTAGTCTACAGCTGGTAGGAGTTAAACCTGATACACCTTTGCTGCCTCTATTAGGTTGACTATCATGAGCTTAATGTGGCTTTCTGGCTAGCCTGGGGACGTCCAGCCGTTGCTAACAAAACTGAGAGCTTTGGCTGTACGTTCACCCAGGTCAAACTCTGGTGCAGGTCACATCTTGGATGTGCACAAGTCCGTTAGGTTTTCTGTGCGGAAGGTCTCTGTTGCAAAACCCACAAAGCTTTGCTGCTTGAGCTGAAAGATTTGGTTTGCCGTGCTTTACCTGCGGAGTAGGCACTGCTAGACGGGGCTGGGTGGATATAGTGGGTGTGCAATGTCTCTCTCTCTTCCTGTTGGCTGACCTAAGGAACTTCTGCCATTTATTTTGCTTGTGCACCATAATAACAAGCTGCTTTCCTTTCTTCCAGAGAAAGGCTGGGGTGAACTATGCAAAGGAGAAAAAGAACCAGCATTAGGATGCATTGGCTTTCTTGACTTCATGCAATTTTAGGTGGTTGAATGTGTTACAATTACCTAGAAAGAAATAAGCTTTCAACTTTGCTGTCCGTGGTTGTTCAGACTAGATTTGCTGCATCTGAAAGTTTCTTTTCTTCTGATGGCTGCTTGTGGTTCAGACAACTTTTCAGCAGATAACAATGCACGCTGAAGCCTGCTGACAATAATGAAACTAAATTGCTCATACTGAGGTCCTAAAAACTGTGGACCATGACCTAAGTGATAGATGGAGAAAGCAGAGCATTTAAGTGTGGGGAGGAACTTACTGGGATGGTGACTAAACCAGAGATGAGTTCAAAACAAACCTGTATTTACATATGAAGAAGATCATGACTGAGTAAGATAGGGAAGAAAATTTTATCCCTGTTTCTCCAAAACTTTGCTATATTGCTTCCTAGCTATTTAAATCAGGAATTTGGGATATGTTTTATCTGAACAAAACCGGATATTTGGTGGGGAGGGGTGGGGGGCTGGAATGTGTCATTCTCTTTTAATCCTGGGCATGCGTATTCATGCACCTGCTTGGTAATACAAACTGAGAGGATGCATATTGCAATACTTAAGCTCTGTTTATGAAGTAGGGAAAAACAGATGCCACTTTCTGGGGGCAAGCAGAAAGATGAGTTAGCATTGTTCCTGTTAATCTACAAAGAGATCTCTCCTAGGTGTTAAAGCAGCAAAAGTGGGTAACCCATACCAATGCTGCCTTGGCAGTCAGACTTTTTCATGCTTCCAGTCAGTGGCAGAGCTGGAAATAGTCCATAATTTCTGGATTCAGCTGTGTACTGCAGCTGTTAGTGGCTGCTAGCTCCCCTTATTAAGATTTCTGAAATATGTTGTGTTAGTGGAGTCTGGATAAAGCATCCCTGAGTTCTGTCCACACCAATTAAAGCTAGAACTTTTACGTATTTACTTTAACAGGTTTTCCTGAATGTCTCTTTCTCCACCTCAAATCACCAAGACTCCCTTTTTTTCAGGAGAATTCAGGCTACTCTGAGAGAGTGCAAGGTGACTCTGCTAGGCAAGCAGCAAGGCTTTAATAGAGGAGGAACCTGTGTTTCTTACTACCATCACCATTCAGAGCTTTCATGCATGGAGAAAGTTTCCATCTCCTAGAATTTTACTTTGGAAATTAATTTAGTTAACAAATACTGTTTCTTTGAGGATGCTAGATTCCCACTTGGATCTTGTTTTTCTCTGGATAGGGAACCTAGACCTTTTTATAGGGATCCCTGAAACAGCTTTGATAGACAGAAGAGTTGAGCCTTCATGTTTGAGTGGTGATCATTAAGGTTCAGGTCCATATAAAACCTTTCTGAAGCAGAAGCTTTGTTCCTTTGGCAGAAGCTGGTTTTCAGGCTGCAGTGTAAATTCCACCTGGTGGAAAGGGATGTTTCTCGATCGATGACTCATTACCAGGGTTGAATTTCTTTCCATGGGGTCGGTGAGACCGGTGTCTTTAAGGCACAAATGTGCTTTGCTTTTGAGGGTTCAGTTACTGGGAAGTTCATTACTTCTCACTATCTTGCATTCAGAATTGAGTGAAGTGAAGGGGGAAACAAGGTAGCTGAAAATGCCTCATTGAGGATCTGTATCCTCTTGCCTACAAGGGCAAGAACAACTGGTAAATAGCACCTTGCTAAATAGTACTGATTCTCACTAAATCTTATTCAAGGCATTTCGACTTGCAAAACAGAGGCTGTTAAAGAATGCATGAGTTAGGCAAGCTGGAAAAAAAACAACCTTCACTTTTGAAATAGATCTGATCATAAGATTTAATTAGGGCAGGTCATTTCTTTGGAAT
The DNA here is from genome assembly GCA_013398225.1 of Steatornis caripensis. NCBI lineage: Eukaryota > Metazoa > Chordata > Aves > Caprimulgiformes > Steatornithidae > Steatornis > Steatornis caripensis. The sequence continues at coordinate 261,824 of VZSC01008684.1, read as the reverse complement.
TCTTCATTTCAGTGTATGATTGGATTTTATTTCCTAATAATATGTCGTTTTGTAAGGGTGAGGAATGCAGTAAATAGAACCTCTGAGCTGCCAGCATGGACAGACAGAGGTCATTTTCCTGTGCTGTGGTGTGGTGAGATGGCTCTGACATGCACGGGTACTTACGCTTTCCTTTGAAATCCAGAAAATGCACTACCTCTAGTCCTTGCTGCAAGGTCAATGAAAGCATAAGTGATGAATGCTGATATCCTTAAGTGCAGCCAGCTTTTAGATTTGTTTTTAACTTTGATGGTAGCTTCAGCAAACTCTGCCTATATAATGACTCTTGCTGTATAAGCAGATGAAGGACGTGTCTGGCACTCATGGGTAATTAGTGGCAGTCCTCAAGTTATAAATCACCCAACTATGTATAGGTTTTGATTCTTTGTTCTGTTGCAGACCGAAGTGTCGGTGTGTTTTGCTTTGTTTAAAATGGTAGAACGAGATTTGTAATGCAAGACTTCAGCTAAAGACCTTCCTTGCTCTTTTGTTGATTATCAGTTATTACCTTTTTTTTTAGGAATTCCATGCTGTACTCTCAAAATTACAAGTTCCACCAAACACTTCAAATGAGGGCAGAACAATCTCCACCAACCAGCTAAGCAGCACTCTTTTTTCCAAGGTCCCTTCTAATATCTTCCTGATAACAGCACTTTTCTCTCCCTTTGCGAGGAAGAGGTCACAGTGGTGGAAACGGTGTGTGCTTGTTCTCTTGTTTCTAAGTTGTGCTATTCTTTCCTTGTTGTTGCTTCTGACCAGACGGTTGCCAAGCCAGTTTGTCATCACTCCTGCATCTTGACAGAACGCAGGAGCTGTCCCAGATAACAGGAGAATACGTCCTTCCAGCAAAACCTGAGTGACTTTATCCAGTCCCAGATTTAAACAAACCTGACATGTTCTGGCCCTGTTTACACACAAGATACTTCAACAGGACTCTGCCACAGAAATAGGTATGCTTCCCTTGCTAAAAAACAAATGTTTCATTTTGGAGAAACCAGAGCTCGATGCTGATGGGGTGATCAGTAATGAATCTTTATAATGAACCCATGCTGTTTATCGCTATCTTAAGCCTCTGATGTTGCATTGTGCTGCATGTTGAAAGACAACATACTACACAGAAACTGTCTGCTGGGGCTAGTAGACTAAATTCGGTCGATATAATTTTGCATTGCATTATGTGTATAGTCGCTCTAATTGCGGGAGGAGATGGAAGAACAATGAGTGACTATAACAAACGACTGCCATCATTATCTTCTGTCCACATCCCTGTGCTACAGCCAATTATATTAATGCAAATGTTAAGAGCCTCCTTTGCTCTTATCAGTCTGCCTGCAGTTCCTATGCCCTGACGACTCCCAGCAGTCCATTGAAAGGCACACTGCATGCGTAGTTTATCATTTGGTGAAGTCATGATATCCTTCGCGGTTTCCTTCCTTTGTGCACATACATTCATAAAATATATCCATTTTACTTGCATGTGGATTCTGGGATTTGTCACTTTAGCTTTTGGTAACTTCATGCTCAGTGAAAATGGCATTTCATAAACTTCTCTGTGTGTCTCAACGAGGACAACACAAGGGAGATGCTGCTTCCATGCTAAACAGCCACACAGCACTACTGATGCTCTACCAGATGCTTTAGGCATCTTTCTGCTTTCTTAGTGTCTCAGCTATGCTGCCTCCTTATGTACAGGTGCCAGTCTCAGAGCTATAAGGTGCTTTTAATGGCACACCTGGTCTTCGAGATTCATTTCACTGGGCAGCTGTGGCAAGATGCGGTGCAAATCATCAGTCATAAGGCTTACACCAAGCCTTATTTGTCCTGTTCCTACTGCTACAGCTAACAAGGGAGCAGCTGTCTCTGAGATAAGACAGTCGTGCTAAAAAGTCTAAAGAAAATATAGGTTGTTTTTTACAGACCAAATCTTCTTTTCAAAATCAGAATATTTGAGACAACCATTTTGGATCACTTGTTAAGCATAACTCTCAAAAGCTTGTCAAAATTCAACATCCAGTTGACTCAGGTTTCTAAAATTGTTTCAGAAGATTTTAGAGAGATTATCAAATAAGATTTGCACTGGCAAAATGATGAGACATATATAATTTGAAGCAGGAGAGAAAGGAGAAAACAGTATTCAGTAATGCCTTTGGAGTGTTTTTTATTTTGGCATCTCATTAAAGTGATGTAAAGATTATAGAATGGAGAGAGCTGCCTTTAAAAGTTGAAGACTTATCACGTGCTAGTTTATTGACATCATTCGTCAGAATTGAATGCTTCAGTCCTGATTTTTCAACAGCCTGTGCTATTGCAATAACCACATCCCTAGAGAGGAGAGCTGGGTGAACCTAGATATAGTTCCAGGCTCTTCAGATGTTTTATGTTTCTAGGAGTGAGACCTCGTACCTTGCTCTCCTGCTTTCATGAGAGTGTTTTAACCATAGGGCTGTGGTGTCATGTTCTCCTCCTGCTCCCATGGTGTTTGCTTTCCGACTGCACTTAGCGGGTGCCTTTGTCCAGATCAGCCTGATAGTGCAGGGAGGTGGGTACGATAAATTTAAATATTCTTTAACTGAGTAGGGAATCTTTCATTTTCCTCACTGAGTAAACTGTTAATTAAAGCTGAGTGGGGACAAGACGACCTCCTCCTCACTTGACACACATGCCAAAAGAATCTTGAGGATGAACCCTGCTCAGTCAGGCATCTCTTTGGCAAGGGTCTCATGTTTTATGCCCAGCTACATAAGACACCCAGTGCTCAGCACTCATTCCAACACCTGTATGCTAGGGAGAAATGGGGACTTAGAAACATGTACAAAATGCATACAGGTACAAAACATCTGTTAGCGGGATGTAGGTGAATCCCTGTTATGGCACGAGGGTCTGGAGTGCTACCTTCCTGAGATACCTAGTTCCCCCAAGTGACTGTGCCAGGGGCCTGAACATCTGGTTCTGTTCTCTGAGTTGCCTGAGTCAGGGTTAAGGGCTTATCAAACACGCTGGTTTCAGAGGACAGATAAAGGAAATCTCAGCTAGTGATTACTTAGTTGACTTCATTGCTTCATGATGACAGAGACCTCCTGAGGGAATCGGAAGTGGTCTGAAATAATCTAATGCTCAACTTCAGGTGGGGAGGATCAGAAGTGGTAGAGGCTGACACATTTGGGGAAGTTTGGGCTTCCAGGTATGAGTTTGCACGTGAGCGAGAGCAGGTGGGCTCTGAGCACTCCAGAGCAGCCTGTCAGTATGCAGCCTGAATGGAGATTTTGCCAGTTCTCTCCCTGTGAATGTTTTAGCACATTGGCTTGTTTGCATCCATGCTTGGGGGAAAACCGGCTCCATTGCAAAGCTGAGAGTCCTCTCTAGCAGTGGTGTGGGTGATGTGAGCTAGTGAGTAAGTGTCCCCATAGAAAAAAGACACCTTCCTGTTAGATGACATGGAAACTTAGGCTTCGTGTTTCAGAACAGGCTCCAGCTAGGGAGCTGTTGTTTGTCTCAGAATCACCCTGGGGAAAAGGAGGTTACTTTCTGTTACGATAAACACACTTTAGAATCAGCACTTGCTTGTCTTCTGCATCCAGATGTTTTAAGTAGACAGCTGTCCTACTCCTGTCCTAGACTATCCTTATTCTATCAGTTCTCAGTGGCTGCAATGAAGCGATTGGCCTTGGCTTACACTGACGTCTCTGTTAGCAGATGAATTGGTGGATTCCTCTTAAAAGCTGTGGTTTGCTGGTCAACAAAATGAGGTTTGTGCAGGTCTTTGTTTTGTCCGACTAGGTAAAACTTACTGACTGCAAAAGCTATATAGTTCCTTGGTAAAATTACAGAATAAATCGGGAGTAGCCTAAGGTCTGTGCATTTTGACAACGTGACTGGCTGAGAAAAAGCTTAATCTTTGAAGAGAGTTGGGTGAATATGTAAATTAATATTTCTATTGGAAAACAAGACCCTGTGTACTTAATTGGCAGTGTTTATATGCCAGAATGGTGTCCTTTAACTTTCCAAAGGGAATATTGAGACAGTATCTTGGATAACTATTGATTGGTGGGTAGGTAGAATACATTTCTCTCTGGAGTACAGCATAATCTCTAACAAGAAGGAATCTGAAATTACAAGAATGAAACAACAAGAAACATTTGTTTTGACCAGCGACTGGAAGGTTGGTCATCTCCTGCTCCTGAAGGCCTTAATAAAGAGGTAGGAGTACTTCTGGAAATGTGATGACAGACATGGCAGTACAGAGGCATCACGATGTTTTGCTTGCAACTCAATGGTGTTTGGTGAAGCTTGGAAGATAGAAGGATGACCTGGCATTGCCGGGTATCCAGCTGAACGGAAGTCATGGTTTCCCTCCTAGCAGTGCCAAAGAGCAGCCTTTCTTTTCATGTGCTGAGAACTGTGTGTTGAGGGCCAGTACTGATCCTCTTTCTCATGATTTTGCAGCCTTGTTAGAGCACTGTTGTTCTTGGATAAGATTTCCTTTGCAACAAAGCAATTCCATGTGAGCTGAAGGTGTTTTTATCTGTCTAGTGGTGGATCCCAGAGTCTACTCTCTGGTAGTGTAAAGAAGCCACCAGCAAAGCTGCCTTGTGTTGGGCACCAGGGAAATGGGCAGTAGATAGAGGTCTTTATCCTGAGCAGGAGAAGTGGTAGGTCTGCAAAAGGCAGTTGCTAAGCTGGTAAGTAACTTGACTAAAAGTAGACCGAGGGTCTTTTAAATGTCTTCTGCTATTGATTTCACCTGACAGACTTTTTGGTTTAGCTCCTGTGCAAGATACTTGAGCCTTTGGTGTTTAGCTTAGTTATCTGCATGTGGGTAATTTAGATGGCTTCTTGTGGGTGCTGAAGAACAGAAATTAAGTTATTCTGCAAAGCTGCTTCCTCATAAGTTATATGTATTCAATGATTTAGAGCTTTACATGGCACTAAGAGTGACTTAGGAGGGGCTTGGAAAATAATTCCTTTCTTCTGGATTAGAATGTGTCTGGCTGATTTAAAATGATGCTTGTTCATGTTGACATTAAAAGAGAAGTCACTCTATAGAGAAGAGAGTGGATACTTGGAAATGCAAAGGCGTTTTGAGCTTTTCTTGTTCTTTCATAGCTCCGAGAACTGTACATGTAGGCAAATGGCAACATTTGGCGAGCTTATATATGCAGATCTCCATATATTTTCTTTTCACCCTCTCCTTTTTACCTTGTGTACTATGCATTGTTTATATATGGCACCATGTCAGTGAGGAGCAAGCTGTACGACTCCCGTGCAGGAGAAATAATAATTTTAAAAAATCTAAACCATCCAGTTAGATCAGTCCAATAGACATCATTAATTTGGCTCTTTAGCAGTGCTTCAGTGTTGGGCTATCTCTATGCTAACAGTGTGTTCAAAATACAGTGATGTCTGCTCTCTCTCCTTTCTCCCCTCCCCATTGCACTGCCATAGTACAATACGACATGAAAAAGGGATCGGTGCAATTATTATAGAGATTCCTGCGTGACACGGTGAAGGACAAATACTTTCTGCTGTTTGAGGTTTCGCTGTTGTCTTATGCTCTGAAACAGAACGGGCACTAAAATGAGTGTTCATTTTGTAATGTGTTGGGTTTAGCCTTGTTTCCATAGGAAACGAGCGTACAAGATGAAACTGTTTCTGCATACATTTTCCTTCGCTCTTCTTTTCCCTTCCCTTTTTAACCCGTTGGCCAATCGGAGCCAAATTTTACAGACTGGTAGAGGCCCTGAGGGTAACTGTATTACTACAGATCAGCTTCTTCCTAAAGACACTAGCAAATCTGCCCAGGGCAGAGCCCTGCGACACGGTCCCAGCTGTGGGAAGAGCTTTGCTCAGTGCTTGCGCTGTGAGACGTCACTGAGCCAGAGATGCAGACTGACAGAAAACAAAACTTCCTTAATTCCAGTACTTGGGGAATTACATGTTTTATATCAATAGGCAGTAATACCTGTGGTCATAGCTGTGCCTCACGTTAGGATTGCGTTTATATGCAGTACCCTATAGGGTGAAGATCTCCCGTTGGAGACTAAACTGGAAGCCACTGTTAACCCCGAGGCTGGGGTCTCAGAAGGGCCTCCTGGATCTGTTTGTGCTGTCTCTGTCTCATTCAAACCAAGAAATAAAAAAATCCTCCTTTAGTTGTGCTTACTGTTGACAACCTCTAATTCTTGCTATGGCATCTTGGAAATGAGAAATACAGCTGAACAATTTTTCAAAGCAGAAGCAATCCTAGTTATACTCCTAGGCTTTACAGTTGCATCCTCACGATGCATAGCCTCCACAGCCTGTTTCTCTCCCTCCCCTCTTTTGGTATTTTGAATAATTCCTCTGATCTTGAGGTTTTCAGCCAGCCTCACTGCCTTCAAGTGTGAGACATTTGACTGAAAAATCGAACCTCACAGTAAAGGTAGAAAAAAGCTGTGGGATATTTTCTCCAGCTTTTTCCTTTAGTCTCTATCTACTGAATTATAAGTACTTGGAGAGATGTTTTCACTGTACTGTGCTTCATGCCTAAAATGCTGTGTAAACATAAGACTTTGTGAGGAAAAAGCTAGTCTGAGTTACAGTGTCTGGTGGAGTTTCCATTGTAACAGTGTTGGTAGCTCACTGAGGTGCTGGCTTGAGCAGATTTGTAAGCCAGTCTAGTGTCTATCAAATACAGTATAGTTGGAGCTTTAACTAAAGATGCTGTTCATATTTCCTACAGACAAACTTTGTTTAACCTCTCTTCCATGTGTTTGTTTCACCATCATCACTGTGACACCTGAAAATCATACAGATCTAAGCCCATCCTAGAGTGGATCACAGATGGTCTGAGTTTTTCCTTCTGGACTAGTAAGGACAAAGGAGCGTCTTCCTTCAGTTCATGAAATGCCAGTTCTCCTCTTAGCTTTATTTTGATCTCTGCTTACAAGTACTTCATCCTCGCTCCCAGTCCACATTGATCAAATAAATTTTCAGCTATTTTTCCATCCTGACCACAGTTTCCTTATGTGCTAGTTACGTGAACCATACGGCTGTCTCGGGATGCCCTGGCTGTGACAGGATTAAACAGCCTCTATAACAACATAAGCCTTGGTAATAGGAATGTGAATTTTGAAAGACAAAATTGGGATATCAGAATTTTCTTAAATTTGAGGCTAGCAGAAGTCTAGTATGTGTTGGAACTGTTCAACAGGGAGATTCTTCATAGCCTGTTGCACTGTTGCTAAAACGCACCCTTAATTTTTACCTTGCCTGTCAAGAGAAGGAAAATGAGGGAAAGCACTCAGAATGTCAATGATAATTGGTTAAGTGCTTTGTTTCTGGTGATTTATCTACTACCACCATCCCCCCAGCCCCCAACCTTCCTGTTGATAATTGTATTGGAGAGGCAAACTTTATCAATCCCACATTACTTTAATTGGGGTGAGACATCATTCTGTTACTGAGCTCATGATAGATGAAGTTCCCTGAGCCTCACATTCTAAAAAGTCAACCCTGCACAGTAGTGAACAGAGTGGGAGACCAGATTCTGCATAATCTAAACAGCTTTCCCTCTTCTGTCTGCTTGGACACCGCTGGCCTTGCACAGCCTCCTTCCCTGTTTTGTAAGGCTGTGCTGATCTCTACTGATGGAGAGTCGCAGTGTTTCAGATGAGTCACGTGGTGATGCTCTGCTTTCAGTCGTAAGAGTAGGACAGATTGATTTTTCCCTTTGGCCTCCCTGGTGAGCTCGCTAACAAAACTCAGTCTCACTTTCTCTCTGTCCCCCAGCTGTATTCCCCTTCTGCGTGCTTCACCATAACTCAGCAGAGATGTCCTGAAATAAGAGTGAAAGAACTAGTGGTTTTGCCCGAGCGGATGTAAATGTGGTTGCGTGTGCTCAACGAGCTAAGTTGCTTGGCTTTGCATCACTGGTACAAGCAGGAGTCATTTGTGTCCCACAAAAAAAAAAAAGAATAAAGTTCTTTAGATGGTTTTTTCTCTAATTTCCATTGGCAAGAAGGTGGGGCTTGGAGAGACCTTATTTCTGTGTTGTTTTAGTGACTGAACAGCAGCAGGAGGAAGAAGGGCTAAGTCTTTTCACTCACAGTTTCTCTCCATTTGTTTGCTTAGCCGTGAGCTCTGCTACATGTTGTGAAGTCACGTACCGTCACTTGAACTTTGATCTTGATAATGCCTAGAGAACAGCCTTACATTAGGACCTAGGTGCAGTACAGTCTTTGTCGCTCCTTGTTGACTGCCTATCCGCTTCTTAACTACTGTCCTCTCCTAGTTCACTCTAAGCCATTTATTTTCTCTATGGCTCTGCATCATTCTTCAGCTGTTACAGGCATACGCCTCAGAAAACAGTGCATAGTCTACTGTATTGGGGGGACCCGCCAAAATATAGTTAAGCATGAGATATTTTCAAATGCAATGTTGTTATGCTGAATGAGCTGGATGTTTTTTCTCTAGTGTTTTTAATGACTATGTCCCCTGAAGTTTTAATGGGCAACCTGTTCTATGTAGCAGTTACATTGAAGTTTTCAGAGAGAGAAGGTCATGGTTTACCTAAAATGTCAAAATCTAAAATACACTGACATTTTGCTTTAGTTCTTGTTGAGTATCGCTCTGTGTTTGAGCTTTCAGGGATTTTTTTCTTTTAATTTCAGTGTCACTATGGCTGGCTCTCAGCCAGCTTTCGCAATTTCAGAGGAGTTATTAAGAAGAGCATCCTGAAGATAATAAAATTTGAGATAAATAAATTAATAACAATGTGCTATAAAACTTTTATTGCAGAAAGTTTAAGACTAGTGTGTTATTTGCCAGCAGCAAAGTTACTTCAGTTTAGCATATTCTGAATGACTGCTAATAAAAGGAATATGCACCACCCCACTATGGCACATTTAGCTTATAGCATGGATATGTACAGTTTATTCAGTATTTAGAAATGAGCATCTTCTAGTAATGCTACATTTTTTGTTACTTGAGCAAACTATATTGCCCTAGTTCTGTTATATCATGTTGCTATAAGAAATAAACTATAAAACACAAGCAAAAATACAACCTTGTTCTAAAGCCCAAAGACTTCGAATCTGGGCTTTCTGTTCATATCAAATTGGCATATGCTATTTTGCATCAGGGTGTACATTTTAGACATTGTTCTGACTACAGGATGTTGATAGTATGGAAGCCGTAGCCTTCACCTTCAAAAACATGAGACCTCTCTGTTTGACCTTCTGCTGTGCTGTGGCCATGCTTAGTGAGTGATTGTGGAAAAGAAAAAAAAATTTTTTTAAATCTATGAAATGGGGAACGTTTAGAAACTCACATCGATGTGTGTTGATCTAATCAACTTGAGCATTTATGGGTACTGCTGCAGGGAAAGAGAACTGTCTGTTGCTCTGAGGTTGGCAGCGGGGGACCAAGACCCTCTGTGCGAGAAGAACCGTGCGTCCAAGTCCACCACCTCACCTCATTTCGAGGCAGTATGGGCAGATTTGCCTGCATGCGCCAAAATCCAGCCTTGCTCAGCAGCTATCTCTTCTGCAATGAAGGGAATGTGCCCCGAGGATGATAACAGCTTGTTTGGTGTTATGCATCTATATCCATGCAAAGTAACTTGGATTGACTTGGTTCATGCTCTGAGCTGGGAAAGCCCTACGGAGATTAATTCATAGTTTGTCATGATTATATTCAGGCTTACAGATTTACCTCGTATGTGACACGTTGTATGACTCCACCAAGTAATTCTTGTGTTAAACTGGGCTGTATAGTGATGAATTAAAGGATCTTCATGAAAAATACTCGGTCTTGATTAAAGTGGATCCTAAATGACAGTTAATTACTGTTGTCCTCTGTAAACCATCACAATAAGGAATTACCTGTGTGTTAAAAAGGCGCCTTTTGTTTCCAGCTTGAATATCTTGTTTCTCAAATTCTGATCACTGGAATGTTTCAATGGAAAACATTCTGATCATGTTCTGCCTTTATCTGCATGACTAAGGGCACTGTGGCATCAGTTCTCTTTTCTGCATATGAATAATTGCCTCCCCATCTTGCTTTTGTTAAGCTGCATAAATGAGCTCCTTATGATCTGTTCTCAAGATCTGATCATTCTAGTAACTTTTCCTTGAAACCGTTTCAGATTTTCAGTTTCTTTTTTTGTGCAGGCTGGGCTTTAGAGTAGGATGGGACCTTCTAGTAAAAGACACGCCAGGAACGACCTTCCAAGATGCCAAGGCAGCCAGGGGCCACTGGGCCAGACACAAGACCTAGATTAAGCCCAAATTTGCTGTTCACTGCGTAATGCACACACGACGCTTGTCAGGGCTGAGACTGTCAGTGCGGAAAGGGGAATACTACATTTCCAGGAAAGATCGTATGTGTTTTTGTGGTGGTGGGTTTTTTTTTAAAAAATAAATTCCATTGCATCTTCGGTACGCCACTTGGGAAGATGCCATCTGCTTTATCAGTTCAGCATACAAATGGCTGTAATGTTGTTGTTTCATCTGGCAGTGGGTTTCCAGACAGTACGTGTTTCTCATCATGATAAAAAGTTGATCATGTGAACTATTGCAACTTGGAGAAGATGCTTGATTTGCTAGGCAGCATTATCTCCATGTCTTTTTCATGCAAGATTTTGATTCACAAATCAAAACCTTGCTTGGGACAGCTCGTAAAAGGCACGATACTGATCTTGGTGAATTTGTGGAACCTTTTTATAGGAAGTCTGTGTGTAGTTGTGAGCCCTGTTTGAGAGGTGGAAAAAAGTCCTTATGAAAAACCTACTTGTCCATAGCCCAATAGGTTTATTGAGGAATAAAAAGCAGTTTAATGTTGGTCTCTAGCATGTTGTCAGAATTACGCAGCTTGGAAAACCTGTGTTATATATTTCTCCCCCCCCCCCTTCTGTTTCTTCCCTCCTCTCCCTGCTCACTGCTGGCATGTGGTCATTTGCCCTGTGGTCTTTATCAAGTATGGAAATGTGTGGGTGACTTNTCAACAGCCTCAAAATGCCAACGAAAACCTGTGTTATATATTTCCCCCCCCCCCCCTTCTGTTTCTTCCCTCCTCTCCCTGCTCACTGCTGGCATGTGGTCATTTGCCCTGTGGTCTTTATCAAGTATGGAAATGTGTGGGTGACTTCATTTCCAAATGGATTGAGAAGAGAGCTTCCACCCACTCAGAAATGACAGTCAAATGGTTTTATTAGCCTTTGAGTTGCATGGACTTGCAACCCCTAGTGAGTTAGAAAATTGCGCTTTGAAACAAAAAGAAAGGCATTAGGATGTTTGGCTAACTAAGTGACTTGAGCAATTGAAGGTGTTTTTGTGCATCTCCTCCCCCACTCTGTCCTCTCCCTAAATAAAAGAGCTACTTATTCTACAACTATATCCTAGGTTTTTGAAAATCTCTGTAGGGTAATAAGAGCCAGTGTTGCCTTTTATGTGTGAAAATAACACAGCAAACAATTGATTCTAAATTAAAGTTTGGAAGAATGAGTCAAATCCCTGGAGAGAAATAATATGTGGCTGAAAATGTTTCTTTTGTAACAAGATGATGTCAGAATTCAGAGTTCTGAGTCAACAAAAAAGTGCCAGACAAATGTGTAGCTTTACTGCTTTCTTGCCCTGATTTCATTTGAGATGCATTTTTAAAAGCAAAATATCACCTCCCTCCCTGATGCCTATATTTCTCCTAAACTAAGTTTATATTAGCTGTCAGGCCAGCTAATTGGAATTAATTTCCTAAAGTTCTAATATAGTTTTTAAATACAGTAATGTTCAGGGAGAGGCAGAAGCTTTGACAACCCTCGCAACTCTGCTTCTTATTCTGAGAACTAGGAGAAAGGTGCTTCGTTATCAAGACTAGGTAAGTAGGATGTTGAACAGATGGGAAATGGCAATGCATTTTTAACAGTTCTGCATAGGAAGACTACATCCTGGTTTTATGAGTGAGGGAAGGTAGAGGCGTGGACAAATAAAACCCTGCAGGAAATCGAGGTTATGTTGGAGATTCTAGATCTATCCTGTGCTGCTGGACTGCATGGTTTCCACTGTTTCAACACTTGCCTTTCCGCAAAACAAATTTTCTGTGAATAGTTTAATCTTTCCCCTTCTGTCTGTAGTGCTTTTACTCTGTCCTGTTAAAATAGTTGCTTGGGAATTAATTCATTACAGTGCTTTTTTTTTGTGTGGTAGAAAAATACTAGGGAAAGCTCCTGGACAGTTAGAGGTAAGTGTACCTTAGTTCACGGGAGAGCTGCACAGCAGGGAGAGGCTGTGGCTCTTTCAGTCCTGTGGAATTTTGCTAGATCTCCAGGCTTTCTCTGTTGCACACTTCTGTACTCAGAAAGTGTCAGGATGAAGAATATGTTCCACTGGGAAGAAGAAGAAATGAACTCTGGCACTGAAATAGCATGCCTCTTGCTGCAAAATCTCTCTGCTCTGAATTTAGAGATTGGAATAAATGTCTCCATAATTGGCAAATAAAAATCTGAACCCCTTCTTACAACATTTTTAGATGTAAAAATACTCCTTCTATGGTCATGCCTGTATTCACCTTCTAACAAAACATGGAAACTTTTCCAGATGTAAACTTAGAGCCCTCTCAGGTTTTACAAGGTCAGCTCTCATGATCCATTGAGTTCCCCAATTGACACCATACTCTTGTAATGAAGGAAGAGAGAAGACGAGTCCTGGGGAATGTGACTGCACCCTCGGAGCCACAGTTAGNCAAAACATGGAAACTTTTCCAGATGTAAACTTAGAGCCCTCTCAGGTTTTACAAGGTCAGCTCTCATGATCCATTGAGTTCCCCAATTGACACCATACTCTTGTAATGAAGGAAGAGAGAAGACGAGTCCTGGGGAATGTGACTGCACCCTCAGAGCCACAGTTGGCACATACGTATGTGAGGAGGCCAGGCAGCAGCTGCAAGTCAGCCAGTAGGAATGGATAATTCAACTAAAATTCCTTCTAGGAGAGAGCCGATAGCCCTTGCTGGCAGGTCACTGCACTGTTCCTGTGCTACACTGCATGCCTACTTACAGCTCCTTGGACTGGCAGGCAGGGAAAGGAGCAGTAGCTATGGCTCTGCTGTCATCTGCTCCCTACCTGCCAACTCAGATTCTCCTGAGGCCTTGACATACATAGACTGCCATTCCCTGCCTCCAGCCTGCACATTGTGAGATGGAGATGGGAGGCTGGGGATGATGGACAGGCAGCTTTCCTACCTACTGTTGGCCCATGGGGTCATCTCTGCCAGGGCAGATACAATCTGGCACTTCGTTGTTCCCTTTTGCATTAAGTGAGTCTTCTGGCTGGTGTGAGACCTCACAAGCCCCACATGGTTAAAGCTGATGAGGAAGCGTTGTATCTCTTGAGGGGAGCCAGCCCCCGCTGGATGAAGAACTGTTTCTTGACCGGGGCCATCTAGCAAGACAGAGGCAGGTTAGCCAAAGGAAAGCAGCACATCAGGCTTGCGAGGCATTGAAGACAAGTAATACCTTTCTTTTTGTAAAGCTTTTCTGCAGCAGTTCTTTCCTAGTTGGCTGTGCTCACCTCAGAGCAGCGCAAAGGATATGCACACTGCGCATTGTTTCGTGCCTTAGTATTTTATGATCTTGTACAAATCAATGCCAGTCCTTGCATCCTGACTGCACACAAAATACATCCAGTCATGGTAGTGTACAGATAGTTGCTGATGTGTTTCTCCCCCATCTTTTGTCTGTTCCCTCAGATGAAAATGTGATACTGAAAAAGGGGCCGGTGACTTGAAGTAAATACAACTGTATGGGAGAAAGCAGGTGCAGGATTGGACCTTAACATGAGGCTTATAGAGGACACTACAATGCCCTTGTGTCAATTTATTAAAGTATTTGCTTTTCCAAGTTCAGGCAGCTGAAATGAAAGCAAATTGCTGTTCTACCTCATTTTTCTTTAAAGGAAGTATATACCATTGCTTGCAATTGCTAACTAGCAAAGTTCTTCCAAATCACAATGGGAAGGACAGCAATAAAGTTAAAATGACTACCCATGTTTGTGAACACGTCACTGCTGCTTCATGATTATACTTTCTGTGCATCTCAGGTGATGGTAGGATTTAAATTATACAAATAACTATTACCCTTAAGCTATAAAGCATGTGTTGCTGGCAATTCTGCTTATCAGCAGAGGACAGTTATGACTTGATTTATTACTTTAGCTCAGGTTGTTTGGCAGCAATGCTGAAAGGTGCTATACACACTTGCCAAGGCCCCCTAAATTATGAGTATCATAAAACAAATCTTTTCAGTTACTGAGAGAAATAATTGGAAAATGAAAAGGTCAAAATTATGGTATGAAAAACCATGAGCATATTTTAATAGGTTTCGTGTGCTTTGGTGAACAGGCTGTCCTGATACTTGCTCATAAGCCATAAAACAGGACTGGTCCTGTTTGGGGAATAATTCACTGTAGTCATTTTGAGAGTAGCTGGTATATCTCAGACTTTTTCTACGGTAAAGCTTTAAAGATATCCAGTGGTGGTTATGGCACTGAGAACATGTGTTTCACTGTAATTCTGAGTATAGAGATGGGAGAAGGATGGGTAGGAAGAAAAACACCCTCTGTTATCAATGAATATGAAATTACATGTCTGATTCTATAGATTTTGCCACAACATGTATATCCTGATTAAGATCTGTGGTGTCCCATTGTGTGCTGCTCTCTCCTAAATTTCCTGCAGTGGGGCCTTAAAAGGAGTAGCTTATAAAGGAAGAACCTGCTAAGGCGCTGTTAGCTCCTGTTGTTTCTCTCCAAAATAGCTTACAAATACTGAGTGTTTTTGCAAGAAAGCCTAGATGGTACCACGTTAGTTGTGGTTGAAGGCTGTGAAATAGAATTTCTGGCATACAGTAGAAGAGTTCTATCCACAGAATGACTCTCAGTTGAGTGGAGACGTACAACGGACTTCCTGTGATGATCAGCAGCATATTCTGCTAGAGGTTTTCCTTCTCAGGAAAGAGGTTTACAAGATCAAACCTTTAACTAATGTGGCAGAGAAGGATGTCTGAGTGCTCCTCTTACCAATGATGCTGAAGTCATGAAGTCGAGTGGATTTGCTTGAGATTCAGTTGCTATTGTACAGACCATCAACAGCCTCAAAATGCCAACAGTTCTGGTTACTGAGCCAATGTATAGATAATATATCCATTTTTTGCTTTACTAAGCTGCAGTTGTGAACCACTGGGAGCGTGCGTGTGTGCAGCAGTACAGTGATACTGTTAGAATATGCGATGCGGAGAACTGTCAAATACAATCTGCAAAGATCTCTGGTTCATTCTGCTGCATGTTCTGTATGTTATTTTTCCATTGGTTTTCCTATCTCCACCAGGTTTAGAGCTGTTGAAGGCTGTTTCTAGAGAAGTAAGGCAAAATGCACATTCTTTGTCATCTTTCTTTCAGTAAATTCACCGTCTTCCGTGCACAGTCAGTCTTAGCTGGTAACTTCTTTTAGGAACAAAACCAGCCAGTAGGATGGAAAGGACTAAAGTGATGAAGAGTAGAAGAGAGTCATTTGTAGTTGAAGCTGCTCTTTTACCTGGAGAAGCAGATAACTAGCTCCTACAACTGTGCCTCAATGAAGCTTGAGTCATTGGGTTTTCTATTAATCTCTCTTATATACAGCTGTGAGCTGAAAATGTGTGTGTTCCAAGTGCTGATGGAGAATCTGAAAGGACTGAATAGCTCCCGAGAGCCTCCTTGGAGCACTTAGTCAATGTGTGTAAACACGTGCCAGTGTGTACAGTTGTATTGGGCTATTTTCATGAAAATGAGACAGGGAACTTGTTATCAGAGAGATCAGACATTCAATGATTAAACTTTGGTAGGGGAAAATGCAAAGGAATGCACTATTCCACCAGACAGATTGTTTGTACTTAGTGGCCTTTATGTTGCTGTGATAGAGATACATGCCTTGCATCTGCATGATAGAGATAGATATACATGCCTAGTTCCGTTCAAATACTACTCTGCTCTACTGCCATTTCTTTCAATGTAAAATTCGCCTGATCTGGAGAACTCTGAGTAATGTACTGGGTTTATATCCGCCACTTTTTACCTGCGAAAACTGTCTCAAAAGCCATTTCTAACACCATGTTTACAAAGGCTCCCTTGGCAGCGCAAGAATGTTGGCAGCAGGAAAACAAGCCAGAAACACGGCTGTATCTGGAAACACGCTAAACCTGAGAGTCTGCCAGCACAAAAGCCCACTGGATTTATTGGTTAAGAAAGGAGAATCCTGAACAGGAACAAGCATCCAAGGAATGGACTGGCACATCATTGCAAGGGAAGGCACAAAGTCTCTTGTGTATAAATTTATTAGATTTATGTTCTTAACTGCAGTACTGAGCTTGATGATTAAACTCTATCCTCTTTTGCAATGCTATCCTTTGAAGAATTTGGATGGGAAAGAACTGTCCCCCTATAAACTTCCTTTCTTGCTGCCATTTTTTCATTAGGAGCCTCTCTTGTTTTTATCAGCAAAGAAGCTAAGTGGATTTTTTTCTTGTTTACTTCCTTGTGTGGTATTATCTATGCCTGTAGTTTTGGGAGTCTAGCTGAGCTAACTGAGCCTGCGTGGGTGAGATGGGGCATCGAAGAATCCAATACAGAGCTGTCATTCGTGTAAGTAGTCCTGACTACCCCAGCTTGAAGTCTTTATGGCTTACGGAGTGCATCTGTGTAGAGAAGAGTGAGTTCCCTAGGTTTTTATCAGGTCGCTTTGCTGCCTCAGTGCCAAAGCTCCTTTCCGAAAGGAGCTTTCCTGGTTTTCACCAGGAAAAAGTGTGAAGTTGTTAATATTTTTATCAATACAGAGAGCATGAAGATGCTGATGGAGGTGGAACACAGCAGGACTGAGCATGGTTCTCCAGGACTGATGAAATGTGTTGTGGTAGTTCTGCCACAGTTCTCTCCTTCTGCCATTTTGGACAATTTGCCTGAAAATCTTTAACTTTTTCACTTTTGCTTGTTTAGATAGTGAACTCCCCAGGCCATGAATTGATCTCATTGTGATGATACAATAGATAGGAAAAGTTTGTGGTGTTGGTTCTGTCCCTTGTAAATGTAGTATTAATATTTCATTATGATCCACAGGTGATTGCAAGAGAACGACATTAAAGAGGCCAGATTTGCATTTATGGAAATGTTTTCAGAAGCATACGTTTTTGTCTCTGCTCTGCTCCCACTTGAAGTCAATGGGAGCTTTGCCTTTTACCTAAATTGGAACAGAATTAGGCTTAAGGGGAGTGAATTTTAAAACATTGCCTTTTTGGAAGATAGAGAAGAGTCCTGCTGGTTCACCTTGTGTGTGAAGACAGCTCTGTAGTGATTTGCTGATGTGATGGCATCCTTTTTATCCCCCTTTAATTTCTCTCTCTTTCTTCCCCACCTGTCTGACTAGAAGTCAGAGAAATATTCACTCGGTTACTGAAAATGAGTTTTTAAACAAGTAGCACTTGACAATGCTCATTATACCTCTCCCCAAATAGTAGTCGCATTAAGAATATAACTTCTATAAGAGCCATCTCTCCTGTCATTTCTAAATGTTCTTCTATCAGTGGCAAACAATAGACTGCATAAGTTTGTTCAGTTGGTTGCAATATCTAGTTACAACCTTTATTGATCTTTTATGTTGCAAGCTTATTATCTTATTTACAGTAGGTGGAAGTGCAAGTGTGGTATGTCACAGCATGCATCTTGTGTCTGGTGGGTATGAGATGAGAACAAACAGATAATCCTTGGTATTCTTGAATGTGTGTGTTTAAATGTGATTGAGATGATCAGGAAGAAGTATGTGTTTCTTTGGAAACTGCAATTTCTTCACACTGTTTAAAACAAAAATGAGGTGGAACAGGATACTTTTTTGGGGTGTGTGTGATAATTAGTTTCTGATACAGTTTTGACAGCATTGCACAATTATCAGTTTGCAAAGCTTTTGCAAAGCTTTTATCACTATGCAAAGCTTTTGCCAGTACTTGGCAGCTATGGCTGTAATTTATATTAATGACTTTTTTCTTAATGTTTGTGACACGTATTGGATTAACCTCTCTGGCAACTGAAGTGTAACTCTCTTTACACAGCATGAACGGCACAGACGAGAGCAAGGAGACAGTCTCCAGGTGTCTGTGACACAACGTGTGCTCACCTTGACCTGGAACAATGAGTCCTGCAGCTTCAATTTCCACACCCCACACACCTTGGCCGACCTTGCTAATAAGAATGCCAAGTTTTTAAATGGACAAATTGCCAGGGAGAAATAGGCCACCAGACCAAGGTCAGAGATCAGCTGTCTGAGCTGTCCTGCAGCTTGTCTGCACAGAGGAATTGCACTGGGCAATTTTGCTGCATGAGACAGCGCTGAACCACTTCCTGGGATTTGGTATCCTTTTTCCATGTTGTGGGGTCATTTTCTTTCAGAGGAAAACATGGGATAAACACACTTGAAGGGAAGTGCAGACATTGTTTGTATTGTGTTGCCAGCAGTAATACAGGCCTATCCATTTCTCTTGACAAAGTACAGTCTCTCATGAGTTTAGCACATTTAAAGAACATATTGTGTTGTGAAATGTATTAAAGGTTTCCATGGAAATATCAAAACGCAAAAGACATTTGCTACTTTTTAAAAAGTTTTCTTGATGACCTTTGCCTATGAAACTTCAAGATTGGAAACAAGGGAAAGAAAAAGTTAAAATCTGAGATTATTGGAGCTTCTGTAGCTGCATGTGTGTGCAGCAAATAACTGTTCACTATATTTAACTAGATTCTCATTTAATAGGGCTCTGCTCATGTCGGTGGAGTTCAGCCAAACTCATCCTTTGTATGTTTTCAGTTAATCTGTGCTAAAAGCATCCTTTTCTGTGGCCTGCACTGGGGTTGTCAGCCAGTGTCCTGCTGTGCTATTTCATCCACTACCTGAATGAGTTATTGATCCACAAAACGGTGTTATGTGGTGTAATTGTCCTCAGCTCCTTGACTCAGCCACTGTAATATGAACTGGTCATCCAGTGTTAAGAACACGGAAAGCCCCAGGGTAGACTCAGAAATGCTAGTTCAAATCTTGCCATGGCACAAAAGGTACCCAGCTAGTTAGGCAGACTTGACTTTGAGTAAAGTTTTTGGGCTGCCACGATGAGCTGTGCACCACGCAGTGAGGCTGGTCTCTGCAGAATTCATCCCTTGCTTCCCCACGTTCCTCTGCCTTTGCTGTTTGCCTGGCAAACACTTCACTCAAGTCCATTCCTGTACAGTGTTAGGATGGTGCAGAATGGTGACTGCAGGTGGGAAGCAGAGCCAGCTCCTAGGACCAGCGTCCAAGGTGAGCGAGCTCTCTGCGCTTTGCCATGTGAGTCTTCAAAATAATGTAGTCATTTGAAATAAAATACAATTTAGTAAGCTTTAGCTTTAGCAAGTACTGAAGCATCCTGTCATTACTTCAATCCCTGTTGCCCACTTACCTCTGCTCTGTTAGTTGTATAGCCATATATATTAAGCTATAACTTACTTCAGATAGATGCTGCTGTTACTTTACAATCCTGCAGCGTACAGTAAAATCCTGGCCTGGCTGATGGCTTTTCTGCAAAACACTGATCACGTTTCACTTGTCTGTAGTATTAAGGATCCCTGAAAATTAGGCCATATAACATCTGGCTAAATATATTATTCAGATATGGTCTTGCGTATTATAAGACGTGTTTCTTACTCTTTTAGTCTGTCTTATGCCATGATGCTTTATCATCTAATTTTTGCAGAAATGTTTCTAATGGAAAGTTTGTGTGGGCTGTGTGATGGGTAGATCTCTGCTGACGACAGGAGAGAAGGCAATCAAATGTATTACAGATTGCGCAGTAACAGCAGATGATAATACACCCATGGTAAAAACTGACCAGCTGTTTGCATCAGCAGTGGCATAACAATACCTCATGAAGATAAAGTGTGGGAACAAACAGTCCACTGGCATGAAGAGCGCTGTAGGGATGGGGAGTAATTATTGTTGGTTTTAATCTGTGGGGCAGTCAAAATGAATATGGTGACAAAGCAGTTAATTTTGCCTGGGAAGCTATCAAAATAAGGAACCCAGCAGGAGCAGTTCAGCCTTGCTGTACAGATGTTTCATGTGCTGTGTGGTAAGAAACTGCCTGACTGCTCAAAGCAGGGGCGATGCTTTGTCAGAAGAAATGAATACCAGATCTGCTTCAAGCTGATGAGCTATTGGAAGCTCCTTCAGCAGAGACTCCTTTCTGAGCGCGTGTTTAACTTCACAAGACAGAGCTATCAGGAAATACATTAACAAGCAGGAAAAAATGCTCCTCAGAATAATGCTTTACTATTTTTACCCGATGAGAAGTTCCAGAAAATGCTTAGGAAAAATGAATTTTGTCAAACTTAAGGAGCCCAGAGTAGAGTGGTTAGCCTCAAAGAATGATACTAGCTTAAAGCAGCACTGTTCATAGCCGCATTTAAAAGGAATGCTCAATGGCAAGTGTGACTATTGCGATTTTAAAGAAGGATGAAAGTGGAGGGCAAAGGTTAATGACGGATTCAAGCTTCATCATTATTACTCCATCCTTTCCAAGTGAAAGAGAGTGGATTAGAATCTACTCCCGAAGTTTGCATTGCCCGCTGTCCAAGACACTGTCTGTATAGAAATGTATTGATATTGTGGTTTTCAGCTCCTGTGAGGTTCTCAGTTTTTGGCAGCTTTTCAGTTGGTTGTGCATCTCAAGCCATGGAAAGATCTTATGCACTGGTGGTGTTGGCTCACGAAGGTGAAAAAGTAAGAAGAAAAGGTTATGAGAAAAGGGGAGCCGACTGAAAAAGTACATTGGAAGATGGGGTAAGCAGAAGCTAAACTTAGTACAGAGAAATGGGTAAAACAGGAAAAAAGATGAGGAGGGGAGAGAGTAGGCTGAGCACCAGGTGAAGAGAAGGATCTTACTACAGGGTGTAGCTAGCATAAATCTTGTGTTGTGCTGTTTTTTATTCAAATTCATAAAACAGAGTGGTGCCTTTTAAGCTCCTTTTTGGGTACATTCAGAGAACTATTTCCAATATAAATAAAAGAACAATTGACATACGTCCTTTAAAACGTCAAACCAGAAAGCAGGTATTTAACATTCTAGTTTACCAAAGGACACAGCCTGCATGAAAATAAACAGACCAATCCAGGTTTCACAGGTCTTTAGAAAGCCTACCACTTATTTCAGCACAGATTAATCTTCATTTTGATCTCTAATACCTTGAAGCAATTTTTTACCTCTACAAAAACAATACTAATCCTGTTTTGGTGGTCTACAGTTTTGGTCTCATCTGAATGAGGCCTCTAGAGGAATTAATACATTTTAGGTATACATTGCTTGCTGTATTGAGTTGTGCACCATTTTTATAGGGACAACTACTTAGAGTGTTTTTTTGGGAATGAACTTTTTAGACACCAAAACAACCTGGAAATCACAAGTTCTAAAAACTTTTAACTGATCAAAAATAAATGCTGTTCGGAAAAATTCATTGGAGCGTCATTCCTTTTGCACCTTGATCAGTTTTATATATCTTGAAGCAGATTGACGATTGACTTAATGCATTCAGCTATTAGGAATACTGTAGCTTCTTGTCACTTTGACTGAGGATGCAAACTTTTACCACCTTCTGGATGTCAAATAGAAATGTCTCATGGCTGAAATTTCTCACACTTTCTCATGGGTCCATGGCTTTAAAAGGATTCTTCAAAATGCTTTCATTTATTGATTGATCCAGACTGCGAAGGTCAAACATCATCGATCAGTTTTGATATCAAAAGGACTTTTGAACACTTAATAAACCCCTTTATCTCTTTCATAAATGCCTATTTCTTTCCCCGGTGATGTTTGTGACTTTTTTGGAGATGAAAGCCGTAGTCTTTTTATTGTCTAGAAAATACTGTTTGATATCTTTGAGAAATTTGTTTGATTTTCAAGAAGTAGTTGCTCTAGTAATCCAGTTAACCATATTTATACGAGAGTGGGCAAAACCCAGTGATTATATATTGCATGTAAGGGCAGAGCAATTCAGTACCAGATGTCCAGTGCCTTATTTGTAATGAGACTTCAATTCAGTGGTGCTTGTGAGCTCCAGAGCCACCTCAGTCTTGGTAGAGCTCCGAAGGCTATCTTTATAGTCTACTGCTCCTTCGTCAGAGCTGCTTCTTGCAGACACAGGAGAAGTAGGCCTGCTGTTTGAGGGTTTTGCTTGTGTTTCTTTCCAAAGGACAGATGGCAGGCAGTGTTATAACAAAAACCTTGGTGACAGTGAAATGCATCCAGGTGTGCCAGTTCTAGATGCCTGTCTCCATTTAGCCATAACTTTTTCGGTCTTGTTTTGCTGAAGGTGCAGCTGCCAGGTTCTGGTGACAACTAGTTTTGGCTTGGTGGACTTTTGAAACCTGCTGATTTCAGGGTGTCCAAATTCTGTATTGAATCAGAATGAGAATTGAACGTCTGCCTACCTCAGGAGACATACAATTTTCTGGGACTATTTAACCACACTAGCAATAAATTTCATTAAATATATAGCTCAGAAAGGCTATGCTTCTGCATATGTAGCTTGCATATATGTTGTCAGATTTGCGTAGACAGATGTGACTATATTCCCCGAGGCAGAGTTATAATAGTTTTTAATTGTAGCTTCATATTGTTCTTCGAGTGGCAGACTGGATGAGTCTGAGCACTCTGCATTGTGTTTATAAGTGCCATTTTGTTGGCTCTTTTGGATGAAATTCTTGCCCTTTGATGCTCCTCCAATCTCAAACTGCTACCGAGAGCTGTAAATGCCGTAGTTCCTTTTGTGGCTGCAGTGGGATCACTCCAGCATAAAAGCTTCAGTGGGCAGTAATTTTTTAGACAGGTCTGATGTGATTAGGCACATCTGTAATCCATAATGCAGTACAGATTCTGAATGGTGCTATGGCCCATAGGTCATCCTCGCAAGATTACCATAATTTGGAAAGGCCCAAAGGTCAAAGCAGCCAAAGGCAAGCACAAGCAGGAATGTCAACAGGTGACACAAAGTCCCTTTAGTTTGTACTGTCCTTAGGCTCTGAATTCTGAACCGTTCCTTTTTATGGATGTAGAATGAAATCTTGCCCTTATTTCATTGTCAGAATAATGCATAATGCTGCAGAATTACATCAATTTCTGTCCAAAACTGTTGCAAAAGCCTTGTCTGTGATAGCAGCTAGAGAGTACATAATTTAGAAAATTCATCCTGTGCACAGAAAAGGCAGAAGTTCATCTTGTGTTAGCAGCTTTAAAGTGACTTTTGTGACTTCGTACTATTTAATTAACTTAGTGTTTAAGTGCATGTGAGAAATCAAAGTATTTTTCTCTGACACAGTTGGTTTTTTTTCCTCTTGAGAGATGGAATATTATTCATGTGATAAGCTGTAACAAATCTGTAATGAGAAAGATTAATATAGGACAATTCATTACTTTCCTTTAACAGCACCGATACTGTAGATATTTGTTAATTTATACTGAAAAATGTTTCTTGAGCTCTGTGCAGAGAAGAACAATGTAATCAAATCTTGTGCCTTTGTGCAGGGCATTCCTTTCAAAGGCAGCAGAGCGCAGGATCCTGCTGTTCTGTGTCCATAGCTATATTTTTCCGTCTTCTCGGATGTCAGCTGCATCCCCTGGAAGTACCTCTGTATTCAGTGCACGTGTTGAATGTGCAGTGTGTTGCTTCTCAAAAAGACCACTCCAGTTTTTAATGAAAAATTTTCATGTGCAACCAGTGATCACGTTGGGTATCAGGGACAGGTTCAAAGCCTGCACTCTATAAAGTGGGTTGGGAATTTCAGAAGGCTCAGAAGGGTTTTCCCCCATGAGAGCTTGTGACAATGCCATTCAATAATAATTAAAGGATAATGTTAGAGACCTACAGTTAATCTTGGCAAGGTGGTATTTTTTTTCTTCACGCTCTGTGAGCAATTTGAATGCTGTTCCTTTCTCTTCTTCAAAAATTATTTTTATTAGCATTTCCAAAATATACATTATAGGAGACTGTAAACATTACAGGATACCAGTCTAGCTGTGATTTGACACAAACTAAAATTACCATCATCAGTGATAAGCAGAGAGACCATAAAAGGGAAACGAAACAGCACTGCATATTTGTGTAGGGGCAAGGTCAAACGTGAGACATCCCAGCCTCTCTGCTGAGGAGGAGGTGACTGAAAGGGTGAGGCACTGGGGTTTTGTCAGGCTCCAGTGCGTGTTTGGAGGGAAATAAGAAAGGTAAAATACTAGCTCTGCTTGAAGGGGAGCATAATGCAGGTGGGATGAACAGCCAGTGAGTTATGTCAGGAAAGGTAAATTGTTTGATTTGCAACAGGGACGGTGTGGCTTGATGTACAGGGGAAAGGCCTGTGGGAAGCAGAAAAAACTTTGTCATGGGTCATCTTTGGTTTTGCATTTACTGACTTGGTATCCTGGACGGGCTTTTTGATACTCCTTTGTAGGGCAGGATGTGTGCAGTATGCTCCATGACTGAGAAGTACCTTGGGTTGACACCCGATGGCACTGCCTGTACCCGCAGTGCTGCAGCTGGATGGGAAGGGCTGGAGTTCAGACAACAGTGCTCTCCCATGCAGTTCATCTGCCATTGGACTAGGGATCGCATCTTCAGTGAAGGCACAGCTGCAACCTCCGGAGCTCTCTAAAGCTGTAAGTTATGGGTCCTTGAGCTGAATTACAGATGCTGCCAGTCACTTGCAAACTATTTAAAGACAACATGCAGGACTTTTTTCCCACCCAAGTGCCGTGCCACCTTTGCTGCGGAGGGTATGGAGAACATCATTGTGGGCTCTGCGTCCTGCTGTGCAAGGGAGGACAGATGTACTGCTACCCTGCTGCCCCCGCAGGCTCTTCTCCTGTGATACTTAGGAAGAGCCTGGTGACAAGTGGCTGTGGATGGTGTTACTTTTCATTGCAACAAGCAGTTTCTAAGAGTTGATGTCTCTCCACAGCCGAAGTCTTGACACACTTGAATTTGAACTAGGGTTTAAAGAAATCTGTTCTGGTATGAGAAGGCAGAGATGCTTTCCTTCATCCTGTTCTTTCCTGTAAAACCACTGCAAGTTTTTCTGCAAAGAGAAGCTGACCCAAGTAGTTGTTGCAGAATAAACTACTTTGCAAGAGTAATCTTTTTTATTTCATATTCTGAAATGGGTGTTGCGCTTTGAAACTATGCTTCATTCCAGAATAATGGCTTTCTGTACATAAACCTTCTGAGGGAGAATAACCCTGAAAATACTGAAATTGAACTAACCAAAAAGGACACAGAGGAAAGCTGGGAAAGCAAATGATACAGACTGAGACAGCAGTCCCTGGCACTCGAAGCTTAAAGCTTGGCGGACCATATTTCTACTGTTTATGCTCATACTGGTTTCCACTACAAAGTCTCTCAAGCATCCTGTAATACAATGATGAGAGAGAACCATAACAATCGATAACGCAATTATATCTTGGCCTGCAATGGGTAACTCATCTTAAACTGCAATTTCATCTTTGTGTGCAGGTGTGCTCCAGATCTCACTAGCTGGAGGCCCTGTGGGCATGTTACCAGTGTTACCTCTTGAATTTGCACTCTCTGCTTACTTGCTCACTGGATAGCTTGATGGTCTTGGGATAGTGGATTTAAGCTCTTCTTTTTCTGAATACAGGGTAAGAAAAATATTGGGAGAAGTGTACATAAAATAGAATGCAAGGGATGTTTTCAGGTCATCTGTTTACGGCTGATTGATTGCCACTGCTCTTGAGAAACATGGCTACCTGAACACCTTTTTCATTTATGGGCGACCTCATCACTGCTTAGTTTGTGGCTTTATTCTACTGCACCTGTCATCCATCCGCCCCCACCTCCTCCCGCTTGCAATCACAGATACAAAGTAGTTCTGTTACACAGACCCACACTGCATTGCAAACAGATATGCTAAAGTTACAGTTCAGCATGGGGCAGATGATTTCTAGCTACAGTGCAGTGGTCTATCATTTCAAGTTACTCTAAGTGTGTGTTGCTGGAGGGGGATTTTAGTTAGGGCGCAGTTAGGTGCACCTTTGCTGCCAGCACGGGCAGCATGCATGCTGAGCTCTGTAACCCAAAGGATGGATGGACCTGGACTCCAGGTGCCTGCTCGGATGGCCTTTTAGCATCATAGCCAGAGTGTGAGAGGGCAGAATGGTATCCAAACAGCTGCACCTACATCAGTGTAACTCACCTTTTAAAGTCAGAACCCCATTGCTAGACCCTGCAAACATCATTTCTTACCCCCAGGGGAGAGTCAGGGATGCTAGGAAATAGGTTGGAAAATGCATGGTAGCCAATCTGGTTTTGTGTGTGGTGCGCTCAGATGGTTGCATGTGGGAGGATCAAACCCAAAGATGCATTACAGAGAGGTTAGAAGCTGAGCTTTCCACTCATACAGATGTTCCATGTTCCTGACAGGTTTCCAAGGTCAATAGATTACCTTAACATCTTATAGAAGCAATTACATGTTTGAGATGTGTTCACTGACAGTCACAAGGTGGAGCTAGCCTAGGGGAAGCTTTAAAACTGCCACTCCTTGTGATGGACAAGGGGGCTTTATTTTGGAGAGCGGTCAGTATCTTACATTAGTTTGTTCTATCCTACACGATGCCAACAAAAGATAAAAAGTAGAACTCTGATATTTTTGTTAGATTTACTCATATTCAGGGGCCTGGGGAAGGTTGTTATTGATTTAGTCTCTTTCAATTGTTTAAATTGTTTTCCTTGGTTGAATCTGGTTCTTCTGTGCTCGAGTACTGTGCTACAGTAATAATATACTAACTATGCTGACAATGAAGACAGGTGATTGATGCTGACAACTTCTGTTGGATGCCTTAGAGATCTGTACAAGACTTGTGTTGTTGATGGTTTGGTAATGTGAATAGATTTTCTTTAAACACTATAAAACCTTCTAATTAGCTTGTAAATAGAGCACTTTTGAATAAGGGATTTGAATCAGGGAAATGTTAAATAAACCATAATATTTAAATGAGATTTTATTTCTGGCACTTACTCAGGCTCTAAAGATAAATTGTTTTATAAATGACAGTGAGGGCCTATTACTGCAAGTCTTTGTAAGTATATACGTACCTATAGTCAGAGAAAGATAAGCAGGAGAAAACAAGAGAAGGATGAGGTGTTGTTTCTAAGGAGGCAGGGCTGATAGGGGACTCTTCTGAAAGAGAAGAGTTTCACTTCAGTAATAGTAATCCTTGAAGGTTGTTTGCATTCCTGCTTTGCGCTGAATTGACCTCACGTTATCAGTCAGCTTTTAGTAGCATTAATTCCCCTTCTTCCCAGATGAAGGTGGCTTTGAAAACAGAATAGCTCAGATAAACCTAATTCTTCTGGACCAGCTCTGGCAGCCGCAGTGTGTTGGCACCAGGTTTGTATCTGCTTCTGTCTCAAAGGAAGCTGGTGCCCAGCCAGTCCCTCTAACAGAGAGATGGTAGTACCTCTGCTCCCTACAGTTGGTGTGGAGACTGGTCGTATTGGAAACATTGAATTGTTAAATGGGGAAGATGAGACAAGATGTAAATGTACACATGGCTCCGTATTCCATGGCTGGAATATCTCCATTGTCTCCAGCGGAGGAAGACTTCCTCTCTTAGAAGTCAGAAATACTGGCATCGGGGGCAAAAAGTCTAAGTGCATGCTTCAGAGATGCTTCAGAGGAGATCTTTATTTCCTCCCTGCTCCTTAGGGAGGATGAGATGTAAGAATTTGTGGGAGGAGGAATTTTTTACAATTGTATCGTGTACAAAGTATCAAGCGGGGTTAAGCAGGGAAAGCCTTTGTGCAATAGTGTAATTCTCCTTTCGCAACTCTCTTTGGTTTTTGAGGAGCCATAGTACCTGATCTGTCTCTCCACACTTGTACAGACCCATGTAGGTGTACAAGTCTGGAGGTGTAAATGTGAGGAAGAGGACCTGTCACTTTTCAGGCTCACTATATGCTAAATAACGCCTTTGGAACAACCGGTAGTTTCATCAAAGGTTTTGAGGAGGAACAGGTTGTCCTTAAAAATAGTTTCCAAACATGTCAAAAATGTCATATATGTGGAGGTAGGACTATTACCTGTTTTGTGTAGAGTAAGTGGTCGCAGCTCACTGCATGTAGAAGTAGTCTAGCCGTCCGAATATAAAACTACTCTAAAAAAGCAAGATAAAGTACTGGAAGAACTGAATAGGGCAACTGCAAGAAAAACGTGAAGAAAATCCCTGTTAGAAAATTGTGGTTTAGAATCTGGGTTGCCACAGGAGAAAAAAAACCTTGGAAAACACTTCTGGGATTTTGGGGGTTTTTTGTATCATGAAACTTTCACTGAAATCAATAAAAGTTTGTACTAAAGTTGCCTTGTCAGAAATGCAGACTAGCTGCTTTCACCCGTTTATGTATGCCAAGTGTTTCTGCAACTAGAAAACAGCCACTACCCTCCCTCATCTCTGCCAGAAAGAAATGTAAAATTTGGAGAGGTTTAGTTTGTTTTTTCCTTTGTGGTAAGTCTAGTGACTATGAAGTGTCCGGCAGCATGAATGCAGTGAGTGGGATATCTTGATGTGAAAGATCTTTTTCCCTGTAAACTATTCAACTAGGTGCAACCATTATCCTGCGGAGTGCTACAGGCTGGAGTCTCTCCATCAGTTTCTGTTACGTATGTGGAAGCACCTGCCAACTACTCCACCACTAGTTTTGCAATTCATTTAAATAAATACATACTTGGCTGTATCCTGTGTGGGCTGAGCCAATGCTTTTTTAGCTGAGCAGTGCCTTTGCAAAATTTTATGCATTCACAGCTTAGCACTTCTCACTCTTGTAGGTACCACCTGTCACAGACTTGTATGTCTAAACAGATGCTTAATTTTTCTGTGGAGTAAATACTAACTTAATCCCTGTTTCAGACAGCTCTTGCTTACTCTAGTGCAGAATAATTTAGGGTTAATATTGCCTGCTTGATTTGAGAAGTTCAAGTTAGGGTGAATAATTCATTTTTCAGAGTTCTTCTAAAGGGTAGATGTTAATATTGTGAAGCTGCAGCTGATGTTACAAAAGCCATTCATGTTAAGAGAACAAATTGCTACTTGGCATGCTGAAAAATTAACCCAATTTACAGCATGGGTGAAGATGAACTCTCTCTGGTGAAAGCTATATTTAAACCACCAATGAGATAATTGTATCTTGGCCTTCCAACACATCCTTATGTAGCACAGATGTGACTGCTTTTTCTTCATAAATGAATACAGCTCTAACAACTTCTAAAAAATTGTTTGTGCTTGTTTTTCTAGATTTTATGCATTTTCATCTGGAAACTCTGGACTATAAAAAATAAACAATGTAAGACGTGCATACATAATGTGTCATCTAAGGATTAAGCCACAAGATAAGGCAAAGCAAAGCCAGTGGATGCTGTTTGTGCATGAACAAAACTCTGGGAGAACTGGTGCAAGTCCTGTTCCCAAGCAGGATTGGTATCCATTGTGGGTCCAGCTGCTTAAGAACATAGCGACTGTGCAAATTAATCTAAGGGGAAGCCTCATCTTTTAATTTCTATTATCTTACATGGAAAAGCCAGGTAGCTGCACAAGCAAACTAGGGTCACTTCTCTGTGATATTAAAAACAAGGCCTATGATCTTTGTTTCTTCCTCAACATAATTTTGAATGTGGCGTTTTTAACTTTAAGTCAGCTGCAGGACCTCACAGCAATTGTTACTCCTGCAAGTGAGCTGAGCCTTCCTGAGCCAACAAATCATCCACCGAAACAATGTCTTTGTGTTTCTAATAGAACTGGAACAAACACATCTCTTTTGTTCCCTTGTTTGTGTGTGATCTGTGTAGAAGATGACAGTGCTAGAGCCCAGAATGGCTTTCATCTGCGAAAATCTCTCTACCCACCAGGCTACAGGAAGATCCTGGAAGCACCCACTACCCTGTATACAGTTTTGCCTCCCTGCTGCCCTGTCCTTCTCTAATTTGGGGGAAATGGCAACCCAAGTTTGGTGTCTTGTGCCAGGTGAGAGCAGCTGGAAGGCATTTGAACCCTGTGGCATGGTGTCACCAGGCCAGAGCCATCCTGCCCAGNACAGTTTTGCCTCCCTGCTGCCCTGTCCTTCTCTAATTTGGGGGAAATGGCAACCCAAGTTTGGTGTCTTGTGCCAGGTGAGAGCAGCTGGAAGGCATTTGAACCCTGTGGCATGGTGTCACCAGGCCAGAGCCATCCTCCCCAGCTCAGCTGAGCTGTCACTGGTGGTCACAGGCTGAAAACAGAGTGAGGAGAGGTTGGACAGAGAGGAGCATCCCCAAGGGAACTGGTATTTGCTTACTGTCGTGAGTTTTTCTCTCACCTTTCTTTACTCAGCTCTTTGGTCTCACAGCTGCTCTTCCATGGGTGCTGGTAAGCTTGATGACTTCCACGAGCTCTTGAGCTTGTTCTCTTCACTATGCCTGTATAAAGGTTGTGTTCAAGCCTTGCCCCTTTCTGAGACTTTCCTGTTTGGAAGAAACTGGCTGATATTTTGACCATAGATTTATACATTTGTTGAGGAGAAAAGAAGCTGTAATACACACTCATTTGCAGAATTACACAGGTTAAATGAACGGATTTTCTTCCCATGCGAAGAACGGCCCAGTTGGATTAAGCAACCTAAGGTGCAATTGCAAGGAAAAAAGAAGATACTATGTTCTTATAATAGGATCTAGTCCTCCCTCCAGCATGTCAAAGAGCACTTTCTGTACTCTGCATACCTGCAAATGTGTCCGAGATCCTGTTGTTTAGCTAGTGCTCGCAGGTGGTATTTGTGGAAGGGGTTTTGTGGCGTGTCGTGTATTTACATCTACAAAATGTTACAAACTTAACGGTTTCTGAGAAAGCTTTGGGTACCTGTGATGCATTAAGATACTCTTAATCTCCACATGGTACAACTACATAGTAGCTAATTAAATGCTAATTTTTTTTTTTAATGTGAGTAGGCAGGTAAAATTGAGCAGAAACTGTTCCTGAACTTCTCAAGCTCAAAAGGATGATGAGAATGCAGCTTTTGAGTTGGAGCTGTTGGACTCATCCACAAATTTATTCAGGTTTGTCTAAGATGGAAAACAACATGAGAGGGGATACAAATTGCATTTTCTGTTTTGTTTTGAAGTGGTGTCTCTACCTCTAAATTGACCTGAATCTTTAAAAGGGATCTGGATATCTGAAGCTAAAAATAATTATAAAGCAGTCACTTTATGAACCTCAACAAAAAGAAAAAAAAATGACATCTTTGGGTAGGATTTTTGATTATTTAGTTACAGCTTTTTCAAAAAAAAAGTCTTTGATTCATGTACTCCATATGTAACTGAGTGGCTGAATGGCCAGGGATCCCCCAAACTGAAAAGCAGAGGAGGCTGAATTTGGAGAGAATTGTTCCTTCAATTTTTATTAAAGAAGGAGCAAGCACAAGGGCAAAGCAGCATGTGAAAAGTCACACCGCAAGTTAGTGACAGAACTGAAAATGTCATGTGTTTGAGTGTCTTGATCACTGCTCCCTCTTGCCCCTGCACTAGAGGGAAACACTTGTCTGTAGCTGATAGACTGAGCAGAACTTGTCTTCGTGCCTATGCCATGCTTTAGTAGAAGGGTTGCATTAAGGCTCATTTCTTGTGGTATGATAACTCTCCTGCCTCCTCTCAGCCGTGGTGCATTGGCAATCGTTCTGCAAAACTGAGTTTTGTAGTGGTGTTGACTAGTTATATTCTCTCAATGCTACTTAGTGGCTGCAGGATAGGAAGAGAATGAATACACTATGGTTATCTGTATGGCATTAGATGTTCTCTATTACGTGCTGATATTGCCTGCAATTATGGGAAAATCAGATTTCTAAGGCTTCAAGTGCTAGTTCTGAGACTTGCTATTCAGTGGGAGATTGGTGTAGATTTACACTGTGGGGAATGCTTTGCAGTTCCTTGCTCTCTACCTGTGAGAAATACCAGATCCTCTAAACTTCAGTCAGATAGTTCACCCAAGCATGGGAACTGATCTCATAAATAAGGATTAAATATATTACTAGTGGAGTGAGTTGCTGGACAGATTTGGTGGCTGGATACCAGAACTCTTCTTTGGCCTTGAGAGTGCCGTTTAACTGCTGTGTGCCCATAAAGTAGGCATAATTGCTCTGTGCCCATAAAATGGGTATCAGAACTATCTCACAAGGCTAATTAATGTTGGTAAAGTGCTCTGAGGCCCAGAGATAAAAGGGGTCATAGACTATTGGTGCTAAATACTGACATCTGTTTATTGATAATTTCCCTCAGTCATTGTACTCCTGTCTTGTTGCCTAGGATCAGACTGTTTCTTGCTTAATGATTTGAGTGTTGGCAGGTCTGGAGATAGATAGCTCATTTGCTATAAATCACTACAATTAGTGATACTGAATAATCATTTTCTGTAAGGATTCCCTGCAATTGCTTCTTTTTCAGTTTGAATTGTCCATGTACTTAATTGCAATTTAGCATGATGGAAAAGTTTCACTGTGATGAACGACTAGAAGGATTGTCCATCTTTTGTCCCTCACCAATTGGCTTAGTCAAACGTGTGATGTACAACCCTAAATGAACTGGACCCAATGTGCCACGGATAACCTCTCCTCTGCACCCCTAACAGGTGTGTTTCCAAGCTTCCAGGTGAACCATGCTTGTTTCCAAATAGGACTTGATGTGTGTTCACAGCAGAAGGTTGTATGGATTAAATATTTCATTGATTCTTGCTCTAACAGGTGATGATCAGAGGACAGTTGCTATTCCCGAATGCCATAAATATGCTCTAGTTGTCTAGAAATTAAAAAAACTATTCATATTCTTATGATGATGGCCAGTTGGGAAAGTTTTAGACTCCTTTGCAAGAACAGGATTGGAATGTGCAAAAAGGCCTATCAAGCTGTGTTTCCTTAGCTAGCATCTTAACCCCCTTGATTTCCTTTGGAGAAGCTGTGGTTGTGATGTCCTTAAAGCTGAAGTCAGACGGTTAAAATATAAACAATTTTCCTTCAGCTTTTCCCTTGCTTTGTGCATAGCTCTGGCTCTATTGTACTTGTGCTTCTTAGCCAGCAGTAGCAAGGATCCAGTAGTTCAAAGTGCTGCTTATTTTCCACGTCTCTCTTAATCGGCTCTGTCAGGTCTCTGTGTGCATCATTCCCAGCTCTCTGGCCATGCTGCTTCGTGGGGATGGCTGGGGGCTTGGGATCTGAAGGCAGCTGTATGTCGGTGGTGCCAAAACAAGCAAACAAACAAAAGTCCCCAAAACCCACAAACCCCAAATGCTGCAGTAATTTGTGT
The DNA here is from genome assembly GCA_013398225.1 of Steatornis caripensis. Lineage (NCBI taxonomy): Eukaryota > Metazoa > Chordata > Aves > Caprimulgiformes > Steatornithidae > Steatornis > Steatornis caripensis. Next base: position 228,395 of record VZSC01008684.1, on the reverse strand, counting down.
AACAGGATGATGGGCTCTGGCAGCTTCCATCTGTGGGCAGGAGATGCTATGCTTCCCTCCATCTCCTTTGGAAGGGAAAAGCACTGGGTTTGTGTTCCGCACAGCGAAGGGAGGCTGAAATAGGGAGGCTGAAATGACTCACCTGAAAGGAAGTATCAGGCGAGGCAAAGAGTCAGCCTCAGCTACCCCAAAGATCAGATTGGAATCAAACTACTAAAACATCCTTTTTGCTTAACCTGTCTTCATCTGTCACAAATCTGAAAAAGATTCAAGCCTGAGGAAGTTGAAGAAGGCAGACTCTTGCACACACCTGGCCCATGGGAAAAGCAGAAGAGTCAGGCTGTTGTCAGTCTGTGCCTGTGTGTGTGCGCGTGCATGCTTCTGTGTGCCCTTGCAAGAGGAGAGGGTTAACTGTTTAAAGCAGGAGTTGTTTCAGGATGCTGTATTGCATTTGTCACGGTAGATGGGAGATGACAGTACTGCAGGAAGATGTGTTCCCGTAGTAACTGAGAGCTGTTTTACCCACAGCCAGGGTGGAAGCTGAAGGTGTGCCTTTCCTATGGTCCCTTACTACAACTTTTTCCTCTGACGTTAAGGTCTCATTATGTTTGAATCGTATTGATCTGGATGCAGGGCTTTTTCAACATGAGGAGGAAGGATAACCTGGTCTCTCTTAGCTGTGAAGACACTGCTGGAAACCATGTGGCGCTTCATGGCATTGGAGATTTTAGCAACGGAACTGTATTGCAGTGCAGCTGTGGGAGGACATGCAGCTTATAGGTTTCTGATCATTTGCTTAGACTATGAAGGAACAATTCAACCAATGTCTTATTTGAGCTTGGGAACTTTGCATTGTGTTTTCAATATTTTCATGAGTAAAGTAATCAATAATGCTGGCTTATAGATACCATATAGATACCATACCATGCAGTATGTGCATCTAATGTTTCAGGACCTCAGCCCACAGAGGAATTAAGACTTAGATATTAGGCTCCCAGTCTCCCCTGCACGTAACTTTGGGGAGTTAGGCCTCTGAGAATGAGCTCTGCACCACTGTCATGCTGAGTATAGGACACCTACCCCCTACCTGTAGGAAAAGCTATGGATAGTGTTGTGTCTGAGTACCATTGTTCCTCTGGAGGTTGGGAACTGGCTGCCCACACACTCCTCTTTGCATCCAGGGTCTGCAGCTTGAAGCCCTCTTGAAGGAGTGGTGTGTGCAACCATCTCTTCGCAGACTTTAAACTCAGGTGGAAGAACCAGAGAAGGTAGAGTTGGGGTTAAGCTGCCCCTTTGATGTGAAGACCCTACTAATAGAGCAGTTGTGCATGAAATGGCTTTCTCAACCACAGTGGAGTTGAAGTTCTCTCTAAGCAGGGAACAAGGTGGTAGGAAGCATTTCTGCTGGAGAATGTCACTTCAAAGCAAAGAGAAAGATGTGGAGTAGGCAAAGGAGAGTTATTCTGTCACACAATGTTGAAGGGACTCACCTGGCCCAGGGAAACACAGGATTCTGGTCCCTTTTGTCAGTATTATCCATTTTCAGTTGAAATAGTTGTTCATTTCTAGCATTTGCTTGTCATTCTTTATCTTGCTGGAGGAAACGCGCTGATTACACACCCCGAAATCATTCCCTCCGCACCACCAAAACACTGTGCTGTGTGTGGTGAGATCTGATAGTCATTTAAGAGTGCTGACCTGCAGTTTGCTATGCAGCAATTTAGGATGGGGATGAGGATGAATACCCTCTCCTGTTAAAACTGTAGCAGGGTGGGATGACATCAATGAGAAGTGAACACCTGGAATGCAACCTCGGTCAGGAGCATCTGCTTTACAAGAACTCCCCTGGCATCATTGCCGATGAAGATGTTACCTTGTGGGTGTGTTCATTGTAGCATCTATTTTCCTCCTACTTTCATCTCCCTCTGTCACTTTGCTGAGACCACATTTATGTTGTGAGAACTTTCAGTGTTACATTGGTCAAGATCAATTTTAAGTTAAGCTGTCTGATACGTTGCAGCTTATTTTTGGGACTCGTTTTAGAAACTCACCATGTTAATTTTTTTCAATGTGAATCTTAAACTTAAGAGTTATGCTTTGGTGGTGATGTTACATTTTGTTTTGTTTGTATTTTTCCCCTACAAATGTTTTGCGGAACACATCAGAACAGGGCCCTCTCCAGCCTGTCTTAGGAGGAGCGTCTGAAAGAAGTGGAATGGACACTTTTCAAAAACTGCAAACTCTTACAAAGTTGTAAAAGGTTTAGTGCAAAATGCTCTCACTTCAAATCTGTCCACCTACCTGAATTTCATCTTTCCTGTTTTTTGAAAATGCAGAGGAGTAACAAATCTCACTTTGATGAAATTGCTTCATCTTGTTCCTTAACCAGCTGAATAACTCAGTATGCTGAAACTATGCTAGGGAAATATTAAAACAGAAACAGAAAAACTCAAGAAGTTGACAGTGATTTGTACAGCATCGTGCATGTGCATTTCTGCATAACTTTGAGTTATTGATTAGGTATTATTTCAGTAATGTATTTTTCTGCAACTTTACCCTGCCCTTAGAGAAACCTGCAAGAATGAAAATGTTAATTTGTATTGTTGAAACAATCTAGCATGTCTTTAATGACATTTGTGAGGTGATCGTGCCCTTCTATGGTATTGCTGATCTGTGGAAATTCAGTGCAGTTTATTTAGTTTACGCTGATATATGTGAGAGAAGATGGGGCCTTTCATTGTTTTTATACATCTTGCTCTCTCCCCAAGCAATAACTGTTGTGCATTTAACAAGATATTTTTATTGTGCATTTAAACATAGAAGCGTTATTGTAGTGTCGTATAAAGCTTTGTCACGGACACAAATTTTCAAGCAGCAGCAAGTTTAGCTGAGTGGCTTTTAAATCATGTAGCAATTCCCAGATTAAAGACAATCCAAAAGTATCGAGTATAGATAATTATGTTACTTTAAATAATTACTGTTTGTAATATTTCTGGTAATTTCTGGTCACCCCCTCTTATTGTAGGGAAGGAATTAAATTAGGATATTAATGAGCATCAGATTTTCAAAGACAAATCAGTCCGTTTCAGAAGAGCATCAAAACTGTTATACTGGGCCGGAGAAAAGACCGATCTAAACCAACATTCTGACTGGGACCATAGCTTGGTCCTTCACTCTCTTTTCCCAAAGCATCTGCTACTGGCTGGTGTAGAGCAGCAGCAGTATTCCTTCCCAGCTTCTGGCAGTCAGCCGTTTGGGTACTACTTAAGCCAGAGGTTATATCTGCATAATTGTATTTAATAGCCCATGACGGACCTTTCTGACATGAATTTCTCTAATTGCTTTTCTTTTAATCCACTTATGCTTTTGGCTTTCAAAACGTCCTGTGGCAATAAGTTCCACAACTTAATTACGTAGTGTATAATTAAAAAAAAAAAAAATTGGCCCCTCTTGTTTTAAGCTAACTGTCTGATCATTTCATTTGGTGCCCCCTATTTCTTGCATCATGAGAACAGTTGTTTCCACTCGCTATCTCTAGCCTATTCATGATACTAGACCGTAATCATATTCTTCTCCACAGTGATCTCTCGCAGGCTGAAAAGTCCTTCTCTGGATAACCTCTTCTTGTAAAGAAGCTGGTTTGTACCGCTGCTATTTATGTCTTCCTTCTCCCTGTCTTTTTCTAATTTTCCCAAATCCACTTCAGGACCATGCGTAGTATTGAAGATGTGGTCAAAACTTCTGTGTGTATGCAGAGAGGTGATGTTCTCTGTTTCTTTTGTAATAATCCCTGACATTGTTTTTCCCTTTTACTATCCCCGAGCATTGAACTTGACACTTTCAGAGAACTGTGTTATGATTCCAGGATCTCTTTCCTGAGTAATAATGGATAATTTAGATCATGTAACTGTTTTTGCACGAACTCAGTCGGTTTTATCCACGTACACCCTGTTGCATTTACTGACACTGTTATTTCCCAGCATCCCAAAGCAGCTTTCTTCCTTTCTGCTGTTTATAGCATTTATCCTTGCATAATGAGTGGAACTCAGCAAATAATTTATCTGAAGGATTTTTGCCTCAGTTGTTGCCTGCTTCAAGTAAAATGCAATTTCTTTAAATTCAAGTTTTGCCATTGCTGTGCAAAGCAACGCCAAATGGTAAGGGCAAAGTGAGACATTTGCTCAAGCAAAGAACCACACTGATCTGTTTGTTCTGTTCCTGGTACCCAAGCTAGGTCAGAACTTCTTACATAGCCCTGCACTGTGCTAGCCTGTCTGTACCCGTACAGAAACTGGTCAGAGAGGAAAGTTGACTCTCACTAACACTTTTCGAACTCAGTGATAAAGATTACAGTTAACAATAGATTTTTAAAAAAATAATTAAAGCTTATGTGGCTTATATAGGACCATAGCATGGCCATGTAAATTACTTAAACAGATGAAAAGTGGATGGAGGCTTCTTTGTGCTGTCCCTTACAAAGGCAAGGCAGGAAATGCCACCAGGGCAGGAAAAGCGGGGTGTAAGCAGGACAAAGGGTGCAGCAAGGGACCCTTCTTTCCTTCAGCTCCTTCCTTACCTCCTGGTGCACAGGCAGGACTCTGCTCAAGGGCTGCATTGTTCTTCACTCCCTTTCTCTCTTCAGTTTCTGTATCAGGGCTAAACCAATGCAAAACTAAATGCAAAGGTGAAAATCCGTTTTACTGGCATTTGAAGTGTTGAAAGCACAGTACTTCTGAAAATGGAAAACTTGTGTCCTGTTTGGACAGGACTGATTGTTTGATGGAAAATGTAAAGGCTGAATAGCTTGGTAAAAAATCCAAATAATCTATTTTCTCTGAAGCACTGGCTTTCCAAGTAGTAAAGCAGTAACCAAATTTGGTTCTTCAGAGGCTTCCATGGCCATTAGGTATTTAGTATTGAGTAAATATTAGCTTTCATGGTCTGGTGGATTTGTGGTACTGTGTGTGATTATAATTTTTTATTAAGAGGTATCTTTAAACATCTGTGTGATAAATAACTGCAGCATTATGTCAACTTGTATCTGTCATGTGAGCTCGGACACAACCAGAAAGGCAGTCTTTCTTCCATGGCAAATACACATGTTTTTGATGTTTTTTTGCTTCCCTGGAGAAACAAGCAGACTCTTGTGCTCCACAGCTCTGTGTTTATTGTCCTTCTGCTTCTTTACACTAGGAGATGAAAGTGGAGGGAGTGTCTTTAAAATTGTTGTTGCTGTCTGTTAATTTACCTTTTTCACCTGCCCCCATTATTACCCAGAAACAAAAGTTATGACTTCTTGGGTAAGGAGGAGAGGGTACAAGAGAGCCATTAAATGCTGTTGATATGAGGTGACAGTGGCTGCAGCTGGGCTTGCTCAGGAACCAAAACTAAAACTGATGAATGCATAGCTAAACCTGAGACAAGCCACAAAGGAAAGCAGGGAAAAAGTCAGTTAATAAATACAGGAGAGGAAATATCTGGTAGAGAGGTTTCCCTTTTACCTACCCCTCATCATTCCTAGAGCATCCACTGAAGATAAATTTAGAATCTATGAATCTATTTATTGTATGATTTTTTTCGTGTGTGAAAGTTGATATTGGGGAAAAAATGGGAATGCTTTCATTTCCAGGTTTTGGATTGCGAAAGGAAGAAAGGAGGGGCACGGTTAGGCATAACTGCATGTGAGAACCAAAACAGTTTGCTGAACCCAAGAGTCTTTCAATAGCATATGAGCCAGCTAATCCCTTGTGGATATAACTTGTATTGATCTCATTAATGGACCTCTAACAATGAAACCCCCCAGCTGCAGATGGCTTACGGACAAGTGGAGAATACACAAAAGAGATTTACCTTGTTGACTGTATTCCATTATATTCTAATGTATTACTATATATAAACATAAATGGATTTTTTTTTTAATCCTGTAACCCTTGAACAACTAAACTGAACTTGACAAACTGGTAGAGGAAATTATTTGTCTAGGAATGCTCTTGTTAGATTATTTCTGAATCACCAAAATTTTACAGTAAAGATGAGAAACTTTTAAAACCTACATTTATGAGGGATGGCACAGCTAATTTGTATTTCAGTCTGATAAATATTCAACATACCTTTTCAGAATCATAATAATGTGAAATGGAAAAGCATATGTTGAGAACAACTGCAAGGAAAAAATCAGCATCGTTTTGTACTTCAACAGGTCTATATATAGAAGATGAATCATGTCATCCACCTCTGAAAAGGAATGTGACCACTTACTAGAAGCATATTGCACCACTGTGCAACAGTTCAGGGCAGGTAATGCGATACATATATTCCAGGCCACAGCTATCAAAGATGGGTCCTCGTGTCCTGTGCCTGCTCTGATAAGGAAAGTTTGCCCTCTGCAAACTAGCTGCAAACTTCAAACAGAGGTTTCCTTTCCATTGCACTGCAAGATCAAAAGCTTCCCAATCTAAAACTTCAGAGTAGATATGTATTTCTTACAACAAAAAACAAAAGATGAAAGAAATTTTTCAGCTTTTGTTGAGTGCTTTGTCTCTGATTGCTAGGCCAAGATTTAATTTTGCGTGCTGCGCTGACCGTCACGTATTTCCTCTGAGTCAAAGTAAATTAGAAAGTACAAGAAAAATGCTACTATTGCAAAAAGTAAGATTAAATATGCTCCCAGTCATGCTTATGGAAGCACTGAACAACCTTTAATATGTGTGCTTTTCTGGTCCAGCCTAGATTCTCAACTCTTCATCGTTTTCCTTGTATTAGAAAGAAGAAAGACTCTGATAACATCAGAGTTAAGAAGTGGATATGCTTTCTTGACTACAGTATGGGAGAGGGTCCTTAAGAGAGGCTTCAGAAAATCCTTCAGCTGCAAAGGAGGTTGTATTGGATCCAAAGATGATTAGCTGCTGCTCTGGGTCTACCTACTTACACGTGTTCCTGTGTATTATTGTAATTCAACACATAGAAAAGTGTCACCAGGGCAGCGCTGTTGGGCACTGAAGGTGAAAGTTAATGGGATGAAATGCGACTGCATTACAGTGTGAAAGTGAGTAATGGTCGGTTACTTCAATCCTAGCCGCAGATTTTTAGGGAAGATTTCTGCCCATGTGAATTATGTGAAATTGTTCACAAAGCTGACAGTTATTAGTAGCAGACCTAATTGGAACATCATGGGAGGATTAGAAAGTTTTGCAAAAGAAGCTGAGTGTTTTTTTCAGTTGTATGCCAGTAAAATGCTTACAGTTTGGGGATCTGAGATTGCATATGCTTGAACAGCAAATGAGGCCCTGCTAGGGTGACTGTATTTCTATAAATAGTCTGTGAACCCCTGGAGCTTCACCCTGCATTACTTTTGAGTTTTTTCTAGTACATTTGTGTACCACTAGAAACAAAGCAGCGTTGTGCTTGGTGCGTAGTCCTGTGTGGATCGCGGGTGCAACAGTGCTGGTGGCTGGGTCTCACCCAGGTCCTGGGGGTTTCTTCTTACCTTTTGCTGCCAAGAGCGGACACGTGAGGAGGACGTGACCCTGCGGAGATGACTCTGGAGGGCTCGGGAAAGCAGATCTCGAAAGCCCCTCTGCGCCTGCTGGATCTGGAGGTACTGCTGGGTTTTGTTCTGAATTTTACTTTTAATGAGGGGAAGTGGATTGTTTATATATGGGGGGGAAAAATCCTGACTGTTTGGAGAGAACATTAAGTTTTTTGAGTCTGAAGGAATGTGGTTTTGTACCTCAGGAGGCGCCTGGTCCGCTTCCTCCCTGCTCCTGCTCACTTTCTGTCTAATGCATGGAGTCTCCCTGGGGACAGGGACCCTTCAGTTTTGGGCCAGGCCAAGGGGGACGCAGCCTCTTTACTTCTGGTGACGGGGGGAGATGCATTTACTTTCGGCCATAGCCGTGCATGAGGAACCAGGCCAGCTCCTGGAGCTCCTCCTCACAACCAACGCTCCCCTTGAAGTAGATCTTAGAAACCGAGAAAAACTTTGACAAGCACTTCTGTTTATATTTGGGATTTTCAGCTAGGTTTTCCAAGGAAATGAGGCCATGTGATCACACTGTCTGTGAATTCACCCTGCTCCCTCAGCACGATAGATTTAAACCAGCTTGTTGGTTTTCCACTGTGTTTGACAATGCAGAAGTCTCAAAGGTTATGAGGCTCTCGGAAGCTGTGTAAAACAGCATTTGGGTAGAGGAAGGCGACCCAAATTCATGCCCTGCTAAGGGTGAGGTGGGCAAAACTCAGGACCAGAAGCAGCAGCTGGCCGCCCAGACTGAAGGTGGGTGGTGGCCCAGTGGCCATTGCTGCGAACCAGCCCCGGCAGGTCCTTCCTTGCCAGGAGGCAGGGGAACTGGGGGACCACAGCAAGAGAAGGAGACAGAGGGTTACGTGTAGGTGTATAAATCAACGCCTCCTTTTGTAATGACGTTTGGCTGTCTCCCTCCCTTCTTCAGCTGACACGGTAACTGTCTGTGCTCGCATGTGCTTTTCTTTCATACAGAGCTTTGAAGGAGCCGAGGTAACTGAAAATCATGCTTTGGCGCTTACCTCGTGTGAGGCGTGGCCTTATGAGGGAATGAGATGGTGGGAAGCAGGATTTGGGGTCCTGGTCAGCCACCTCAGGCCCTCCCAGTGCACACCTCTCTAGCCACACTTTAATTCGTGTAACCAGAGCCTTTGAGGTGGGAAATGCATTAGAGTGACAGAAAGTGCCATGATCCCAGCCAGCCTCTAACCAACCCCTGTGTTCAAAAGATGAAAATCCTAACTGGTGCGATGAGATCCCTGTGTAACCTCACTACCCAGTTACCCACTGCCAATTGGGTAAGGGTATCACAATAACCCAGGTACACGAGGCTTCTTTGCAGCTAACTTCTGCTGAGCATTGGAGGAATGCAGGGGTGTCCTTGGTCTTAATCTGTTCCCATCACATCTGCTAGAAGGTAAAGTATTTTTCCCTCGGACATGAGACAGTCATGTGAAAGCCCTGTTTGCAGCACAACTTCCAGCAGAGCAAGCATAAACCTTCCTCGCACGTTCCTGGAAAGTTGAAAGCAAAGTTGTCATTTGTTGTGCAGTGCCTGTGGCTCCCTTGGCACTGTGAGAGTTTGTCCCTGTCACTCTACGTGCAGATACATCCTCTGTGGGAAGGTAGAGGTGTCCCAAAAACTTTGTGATGGTGCAGAAGCAGGATAAGGTTATGAGCCCTCCCAGGGCTCTCAGCAGTTTGCTCTGAGCCTTGCGAAGCCCCTTTGGTGCAGCTCTTTCTCCAGAAGTAACACTCTCTTGCTCTGCGTGAGGGACATGGGACTTCTCAGCCAAGTGTCACCATGAGGAAGCACCCTGCTAGCCTGAGGATGAGTGGCATGCCTTCCAGGGGAGGGTGCAGTAGGAGGAAGCCAAGTTTGTAGGAGGTGTTTTTTAACTGCCAGTTTCAGAAACTTTTACCGGCTTTTTTCCACCAAATTTTCTCCAAATTGCAAAGACCTGGCAATTGTTTGAGACCAAAGTGATGGAGGGCCATCTGTGAGCACTGTTGCTGGTGAAATAAACTTTTTCAGACTTCAGGGAAGAGAATACTCTGCTAATGCATTGCTATGTACTGTTGGCGAGAGAGGAATGTCTCTTCTTCAGCTTAAAGGGGTTTTTTGCAAAAATAAGCAATGTGTCTTGTGAGTGAGACGCATAACTGGAAATATCTTCATCTAGACTTTGTTTGCAGCATCACTGCTAATGTTTCTCCTGATCTTGGGGGAATGCACAGAAAGCTTTCAGAAGCAATCATTTATTTTGGGAACACAAAGTAAAATAACTGTTACCACTGAATCTTTACAACTAGTGAGCATCTGCATCTCCCAATGGTGTGACTTCAAGGTTGAGTTACAGCACTCAAAGCTGACAGATTTGGGGAAACAATGAGTTCTTCACTGGGGTGTGCTTTTTCATATGCACCTGTAAAATAGGAATTGTATTGACCTAATCTTCTTAGGACTTCTCTGAGATCAGATGTAAACTACTTGGAAGTCATTTGATGGCAAAAAGCATTTATAAAAGTTTTGTTTTAAATCCAGCTTTTCAGAGATTGTGATTAATAGTAGAGTAAATCTGGCTTTAAGTAATCTAATACTTAGATAGTCTAGTATCAAAACTGCTGTGGCAATGCTGATATGGTGCATGTACTGTGTGCTGCCTGTTGAAGGAAAGGTGATGTGGACTGATTTTGTACTGGTAAGCTTTCTAGATTAACTACTGAGAGATGGCCTCAGTGGATCCCACAATGACGTTTGTGGAGTCCCAGCCTAAAGTGTACGAAAGCGTTTGTCAACTTATTCTCTTAAGGGGTTTTTAGCACAGATTTTAGAGTATTAAGTACCCTGAAGATGTTGTTTGTAGGACATCATTCCTCAGTGAATTGAACTGCATTTCATGAGTAGGGCTTCTGTCTTTAATGCCCCCACCAGAATATCTGCAGTTGGGTTTTGTACATTGCATGGGAATTGTGAAGATTTGCTGGTTCAAGAAACTATAGTGTGAGCTCAATTCTTGGTAGGCACTTCTTCAAGATAATTCAATAGTACAGATAAAATAATGGTGAGTATGAGCCATTGATAATGGCTATTGCAGGAAATAGGCTTCTTGCAGGGGTTTGATTCTCTTTTGAGAACCTTTGACAGAGATACTCAGTTTGATGCATGGATTCATTTAAGGTTTCTGTTAATGCTGTTTTGTAAGGTATATGCTTATACTTCCCATTTTTCCTTTTAGCCAAACCATGTACTAGAGAGCTTCCTCGGGAAGCATTTGTGTTTCAGGACAACTATAGGAATATGCAGAGCCACTGATGGCAATGGAAGTATACTGGGAATTTGTTGTATTTGTAATAGCTGTAGAGTAGTGTAGTAAAAACCCAGGGATGCAGCTTAAGTGATCCAAAACGAAATACAGATCTCAACTCAGCCCATAATTCAATTTTTCTTTCAATTCATTGTATTTCACAACAAGAATAGTCAGAAGAAAGGGAACACAAAGCAGATTTACACGTAACTTGATGTTCTATCTGCATACAAATCAAACGTTAAACTTTGCACACAGTCTGTATTCGCCACGCTGTGTTGTAGCTGTGTGGCATCATGAAAGAGTATTTACAATACACGGTTAGCATTAAATTTACCAAAGCCTCAGCCATCTGGAATGTGTTCTTCTTTCCACATTACCAATCCTGAAGTTAAATTTCCCGTAAGATTTTTGTTTCTATGCCTTATTAATTTCACGAGCAGCAAACTAGCTATTGGAGGACTGATTACAATTGCTCACTTGAAAGTACCTTTGTATCAGTCTCACAGTCTTCCAGCAGTTCCTGCTGAGCCAGTTTCACCATATCAGTAGATCGTGTTTCTCCAACATTGTAATGTGTATAACTAGTATAAATATTATAGTAGACAGAGACTTCCCCTCCAACTTCCCCCCTCCCCCCTATACTAAGGGGTGTTTTTTTAGCTATTACTAGAAACATTTACTAGTCCTGGGCAGAGCAAAGATGACCCCTGACTCCTACAAGTAGTGCAGACTCCAGGTGGTGGTATAAGCAGCATTGTTCTTTACTCAGGTACAAGAAGCCTTCCAGTACCTGAAGGGGCCTACAAGAGAACTGGAGAGGGACTTTTTACAAGGGCATGTAGTGATAGGATGGGAGGTAATGGTTTTAAACCCAAAAAAAGGGCAGATTTAGATTAGATGTTAGGAAGACGTTCTTCACGCTGAGGGTGGTGAGACAACAGAACAGGCTGTCCAGAGAAGTTGTGGACAGTGCCTTCCTGGAAGTGTTCAGGGCCGGGCTGGATGGGGCTTTGGGCAACCTGGTCTGGTGGAAGGTGTCCCTGCCCATGGCAGGGGGTTGAAACGAGATGGTCTTTAAGGTCCCTTCCAACCCAAACCATTCTATGATTCTATGATAAGCCTTGCTCATTGCAGGTAATTTTACTGTAACAGTGTAAGGTACAACGTCTCGCATAGATGCACCTTCTCCTCCTATGGGAACCTGCCCCTGTGAAAGCAGTTGTCTTTTTTTATTACACACAAAGCAAGGGAAAATTTTTTTCTTCACTGTGGTGACGTTCTTATTTTGTGAAGGGGGAAAAAAAAAGGTTCACTTTAGAGTCCGTCCACCAAGGAGTGTGTCAGTAAATTTTGTCGTCCAACTAATAATAATAAAAAGCACAACTCTGTCCAGGTAGCTTTTCCTGTTTCTTTGCATCATCCGCCTCCTCTGGGAATATCATACTGCTAAAAGGACATTAGCTTCCCGACAACATCGCTACTAAATTTTGAGAGCTGAATTTAAGTATAGACTTTTCTGCTTTCCTAGCTGTATTTCTGTAGGCGGGTGCAAGTTTACCTCAGGGCAAGGATATACTGAGAGGCCTGTAGAAACTCTGAAAAATGTGACAAGCAAGCTCATGGTTATCTGATGTACAGTATTCTGTTCCTGCAGGTTAGGTTGTTGCATCTAGCTCTGGTAGCTGTTTGCTTTCAGTTCTATCCAATTTGTCCCTAGCTATACCCAAACAATCACAGCAGCCTTGTTCCTCTCTCTTCCTTTTTTTTTTTTTTTAAATCTCTACCAACTGAGTTATTCTGTGGTAAATCATCCTGTTTTAGCACTGCCCATTACAAGCTGTATAGTCAGTTTTGCCTGTCTCTGCCCTTAGTGTGCAAGTGATACAAGGCAGTCCTTGCTTCCATGGTTATCAACTACAAGAGCTGTTCTGCAAGTGGAGGACAGACTATGAGAATCCTTGATAGACAAGGCACGCAGTGAATGATCAAAGGCTATCTTGGAGCATATTTTGCAAGTTATTCCCCTTGGCGGCAAAATCGGTTTCTGTTCAGTTGTTCTAAAGGCCACTCCAGCTATAGCACAGAAACTGCTGGTAGCAATCATTGTGCAAATTTTCTTCTTCGCACCAGTGCATGTTAGTTACCTCAGTGATGCTCAGGCAAAGGAAACCTTTCCCCAACTCTAGTAGTTGATTAACTGCAAGGGTCTGTAATCTGCTGACAGCTTAGGGAAAGAGAACTTTGGTTTCATGTATGCAGTGCATGTCTAATTATGGGTCGCATATATTACCCTACATTGCAAGTAGAGTTTTGCTTGTTTTTCAAGCGAAGTAGTTAATATTGTTCTAAGATGCGTCATCGTTATCAAGAGCTAAGAGTAGTATTCAGGAGGGTTGATTTAGCTGTGAAGGCTGTTTTCTCATCCTAATGAGCCAAATGGGAGGCTTTTCTGGGGCCAATTCAGAGCACCTACAGCACAGCTTCAGGTTTGAATCACTGTCCAAAAAAACCATATTCTTCTGAATTCTTTTGCCAAGTCATTTCAGCTTTTCTAAGAGAAGCAGAAGTTGAGAGAGTAACAGCAACCTAGAGGTGGGGTTTGCTTTTTGCTGATTTGTTCTTTTATTTTTCCCCTTCGTCCCAGTATTACCTCGAGTTTGTTCCTGAAGCCCTAGGGAACCACGAAAATGTAATATACCTCTGAAAGGAACTTCAAGAAACTATGTAGCTTCATTTTGCATGACTTCTTCCCTTTTTCTGTGGCACAACTGAATATCCCAAGGCATTCCTGACAGCTGTTTCCTTACTTGTGAGCATCTTTAGTGAGGGCAGCTCCACAAATATCCCTGGGACATGTTCTTATCCTTAACAGTCCACATCTAGGGAAAAATTCCCTGAAATCTGGCATAAATAAACCTCCTCTTCTGCAAATGGAGCCAACTACTTGTCTTTTACTCTGTACATGTGACGAACAATTAATTGCTGTCTTCTTTAAATATATCTAACATACATCGAGAATTACTGCACTCCTCTCATTTTCCTTTTTCCTAAAATAAACAAATCCCAATCTTTTCGCCCTCTACTTCTAGTAGTTATTCCCCAGTGCCTTCATCTTCTAGAAAGAATCGCAACATTTTACTTTCTCACTGTGCTGTCCTTAATGTTCACAGAAGATTCTTGAAGATGATTGGCAGTGGTTCAAATGTTTGTGTTTCTTTCACTGAATTCAGTACTAGATTTCACCAGAACTGTGGACTTGACTACATTTAACTTGTCTTACATGTTTTAGTTGCTTCTTTCCTTATTCTAGTCTGTGTTCTTTACTCATTTTTAGAATGGTATGAAGTTCCTGGTCATAGCTAACCTTTTTTTGTGAAGACGCGGAGCAATAAAAGCATGGATTACTTTAGTCTCAGTCATTAATTATTTTCTTTCCTTCATTATTAAGCACTAGGGCTGTACTTCCCTTCTGATATATCTATAGAATATTCTCTTTTCGTCTTTCATGTCCCTTGGTACTTGCAGTGCTCTCGTGACATAGATTCTGATTTTGTCACAGTTGAGCTTTGCTGTTATTTTACATTTATTCTTAGCCATAAGAAGTTGTCTCTGTGTTGGATTTTCAAAACTTCTGATTTTTAAAGAGCTAATGCCTTATCGTCCACTGCCCCACTTCCAGCTTTTTTCTCTCTGGCAGCTTTTCAGTGTCTTCCCGATGAAGTTTCTGTTCCAGGAGCCCAGCCAGCTGGTTCCCTTAATTTACTGAAGCCTTTTTAATTCCATCATCCTCATTCTGTTGCTTTTACTGTTTCCCCCACACACTCAGAGGATAACATCAGTATCAGTCCCCCTCCCCTTCTGAACCCTCGGAGGGTTCTTCGCTGTAAATCACAATTACATCTAAAACAATCACCTCTATTGTAATTCCTGCAGTTTTGAAACCAAAGTTAGTCCCATTATAAGCAAGTCTCCTTTGAATAAATTGTCAAGAGTTTGGGATTCATTTTATTTAAATGTAGGTACTTAAAACTGTAGATACCTAAAGTCTTGGTGCAATGTTGGTAGTGCTTCTGGGTGGTCCTCTAGATAGCAGCAAGAAACATATGCCAGTAGGGCAATTCATCTCCTCATTAGAGGAAGAAATTTTGCTGGAGGTGGGATGGTCCAAGGGCAGAAACAGAAGTGAAGAACAACAGTTTGTGTGTCTGAAAGCTGGTTTTTCTGCTATCTCAGTTTAATAAAACATATTACATCAATTTACAGGCCTTGCTTTGTTTTAGAGAATGGACTTAGTTCATCCCACATCTGTAGCGGCCTATACTTTTGCTTCTGGGTGGGTGGTGGGGAGTGGGAGAGCTTGGATGTGCCCACTGACACTGTAATGCAGCCTTGCAACACCTGAGGAAACAATTCCTCATGCACATCGTAGCCTATTCCATTTGAGGAATTGTTTAAAGCAAAATAGCTGTTAGTATAAACCACCAGAGTAAAAATCTGGACAAAGCAGCTTCTTTGCCACTGTCCAGACTAGGAAAGCAGACAGTGTTTACCAACTGCTTTAGCTAAATTGTTTACCTAAAGTAGGTGCTAAGTGGTGTTTAAACCCTTAGCTAACACTGTTCCTAAACATGCCTCATCTGGTTTGTTTAGACAAGACTGGCCAATATCTCCTTTCATTGGACATGATCAGTCACAACCCAGAAAAATATTTGTCATAAATTTCTCTTAGGTTTGAGAGTATGGACACACAAACCTCAGTCCCAGGAACTGGTGGATGGTGCTTAGGGTTACCCTCTTAATCGTTCCATGCCAGTTGTGTAGGTTTTGCTTAAGTACAAATTGTGTTTTTTCATTGCTAGTCTGCCAGCACCTTGGTGTTTCTTCAGGCCCCTTCACTGTCCATTTGACCTATTGAAGAACCTTTTGAGAGGTAACTTTAGTGTTTGGACATCTCACAGCAGGCTCAGAAAATTTTCAGGCAAGCCAGCTTCTTCATTACCTTCTACATATCTTATGGAGAGAGTTTACTCTTTGCTGAAAGGTTGATTGTTTTGTTTAAGCTTATATTACTCCATAGACTGGCGCACAGGAAAAATGGAATGCAGGGTGCTGAAACGATGCAGGAACACGGGGAGACTGCAGACGCACACCGAGAGACCTGTCCCAGATCTACATGCTCAAATGCTCACCTGAAAGTTTGGAGTTTCTCAGAATTGTTCATGGATTTAATTTTTTTTCTGGATTGAAAGCAAAGAGAGAAATCTGGCTCAAAAACAACCAGGCATGAGAAGAGTGCTGATTTTGTAATATTTCCTGCTTATTTTTGTAAGATTTCCACCTGTTTTGGTGTGAGAGCCTGGTGACTGTCATGCACAAGGATTTGGCTTATTCTCAATCCAGTTTGCCACCAGCCTAATTATCTAGTTCCTTGCTTTTCCAGAGTTTCATACAAAAGCGTTCTTTTTTTAGAACAACAATAATTTACTCGCTTTCTCTTTATTTCTGAAAAATTGACAGTGTAACCTTGGCCGCTGACTTGAGACTCTTCTCCTGAAAGTATATAATCCCTCTATGTCTTACCTCTTTACTTGAGCTTTTTCTTTTTTCTTAATCTCATATCTTCCATAAAACTGTCCTGTTTTGTAAGTTGTATCATATTCCAGGACCTTTGACTAAACATTTGTCAAGTACTGGACAGAGTAGTGTGTTATCAAATAGAGTAGGCTGGGTGGGTGGGGGATGCCTCCCTGCAGCTTGGTGCTGAAGCTTTTCATTTGGAGTAAACCTGAAACCCAAAGATGAAATTCTGTTGAAACTGTAAAGTGCTGCTTATGTTGTGTCTTGATGAGCAGAGGACTAGACTGCGATGCAGGCTACCTGGATTTTGTGTCTGGTTTTTTGTTGGTCTGCTGTATCACTGTAGGCAACTCTCTTCCCCGATATTCCCTCAAAATGAGGTGGAAGGGGAAGCTTCTTGAAGAGTGAAGTGGTCACAAGCCTTACTTTGGAAAGGCACCATATAAAAATTAGTTATTTACAGTGATGTTTATTTCAGTGCCATTATCAGAAGTTGACTTACAGTTTCTCAAGTCAAAGTCTTCATGTAATCAAGAGCCTACTACCTTTGGTGAAATTTTGCAGGACTTCAACTTTTAGTTGACGACAACAGAAATGTAAATTTTAGGAGGAGCGAGGGAAGTAAGAATGTTGTTTCCCAGCCCCCTACCTTCCTAGTGTACGTGGATGTGTTTGTGAGTCGCTGATGAGAAGGTTTTAATGATTTGTTGAACATCCCAAGTCATGCCAAGTCCGAATGCCTCTCTCTAATTTTCCCCTGCAGCTGCCTCAGCAGGATTATGCTTTCTTTTCATCCATCTTTCAGCAAGTGTATTGTGCAAGAGTATGTAAATATCTGTACAGAGAGGGTAGCACAAACTGCACACATGGTACTGTTTAGGCAACTCAGACAGATGGTGCGAGTATAGTTACAATGAAAACAATTTCTTAAACATGGGTGGGGGAATGTTTTCTGTCTCTGCTTGCGTGGAAGCTCTAGCAGGATCTGGGCCTGGGATCAGAGTAATCCCTCAGCTCAGGGCTCTTGCTGGCAGAAAATTGCATTATGCCATTCCAGGTAGCTTGAGTCCTATAATATTTCTCACCTCGGCAAAGATGCAGGATGAAGGGGTAGTATTAGCTTGACTGCTTTTCATTCTAATCCCTTCCTGTTTGGCTCCCAAGAAGCATTTTTATTTACACTTCCCCAAATGAAAATAGGAGACAATGGTGGGATTGGTTTCTCAGGGCTTCAGATCCTATGTCAGTCATCTACACTGTTGCAAAACACTTCCCACACTGCAGAAGCATCTTGTCTTCTGCCTTCTACGTTCCTGCTTGCAGAGGTGAGGTGGCTGGTCAAAGCAGAAGAGTAACCAAGAGCTCCTTTTGGAAACAGGAACTGGCAGCTAAGCTCCTCAAGTCAGACTCCCCACGTGCAGTGAAATGGGTTGTGGTCTCTCCATCCATCCATCCATCCCTGCCTGCCTCATCCCCTCACACTGGTTTGTTGCTAACCATACGGCTGCATTGCATTTAAAATGGGGGTTTGGCAATATGGAAACAGCTGGGGCAAGAGGAAGAGCAGAGAAGGCACATACATAGTGGTAATTGTGGTAAATATGTGCTCAGCCTTTTGCTCGATAACTCTCCTCACCATTTGTCTTCCTCTGGCAGGGTTCCTTCACTGCCAAATGCCGCTCTGCAGACGCTCCCCCCAGCACTCCTCTGGCTTGCAGCTTCCCTCCTTGCCTTCCTGCCTTGGCTGCGCAGGAGCACCATTTCCCCGTCCTCCCAGCTGCTTTCTTGCTGCAGCTCCCAGATGACTGCTATGCAGAAATATGCACGACAGACAAGACCTTGCTCAGTCTAGCAGCTGTTGCCAGGGAAGGACGTGACATTTAGTGCTAGTACAGAGGGTCAATTAGATAAGAGCCCTAAGGATAATTTCCGTAATATGGGGTTCGGTGACTTGGAGTGGGGGAGAGAGCAGTGAGAATCATGCAGCTGCTACTGATCTGGTTGGTCTTTTTTTTTAACCTTGCCTCCGAGAGCTCACAGTTTCAACCAGACAGATGTTACCGCCTTCGGATATTAAAGACATGCTTAATCTCTATGGAGACATTTGCTTCACCTAATGAAATGAGCTGCAACAATCAATTTTATTCTGCACCTATTGATCATGTCTGTTTTAGGGAGACAAATACAAGGCAACCTTGATTAAGAGGCTCTATCTCTTCCTTTAGCAGTGCTTTCCAGCAGGAAGCTTTCACATCTCATATTGTACTTTTTGATAGAAAATCTCGCTTCTGTTTGAACTAGGATTAAATTGAAATCAAAAGCTTGGATTTCTATCCCTTGTGCTGATTTTAAAGGAACAAAGTGGTCTGTATCTTTGAAGTACTTAATTCAATTTATTTAGATTTATTGTCCCACAGGAATTAGAAAATCAATAACTTTAGCTGCCAGGTACACTGTTTATTTATATATATTTTTAAGGCTGTGAATCTGGGTGACCTCTATCTTTTCTGAATTGAGTGGCTTCATTGTAAATAAATAAAAAGCGTAGGATTATTTTTTTCTTTAGCATTTAGCTTGAGGGTATTCTTCCTTAGTTTCTTTCCTTAGCTTCCTGGCCATATTCCACATACAATACATGCTGTTTTCAAACTAGTTTGCCTTTAGCATAGTCCTCAAAGAGAGGAGCTTCAGTAAATCAAACAAGTGTCGTGAGTATTGTTGAGGGAAGTCTAACTCAACAGCAGTCCCATGTATTAAATGAGATACTGGTACCACTGATGTAGAATGTGCTCCTTTCACATCTGACCTCTAAATGTAAGTTAAAATATTGCAGTGCGGTTTCTGAGAGAGCTGGTGCCAGATGTAGGTTCTAGAAAGCATTTGCAGGCAAATGTGTAAATTGTGGCTGGTGTGTGGCAGTGATGCATGGTGCATGGTGAGGAGCTGGCTTGTTCAGCCAATGCTTTGAGCAGCACCTCACTTTTTGCAGGAAAGGGGGAAAAGATGGTAGTGTGCGATGGCTTTGTAGCAGGAATACTGCTCCGCATCGTTTCCCTGCCAAAGCAAAGTGCTCCCAAGCAGACAAATGTTTTCTTTGCTCATGAGACAGATGTGGATGATACACACGTGAATTATATTTAAAGAAAAACTAGCTTTTGTGAGGGCAGAAACATGAAAATAGTTAACCAGTGGCATTAGATTGCTCATAGTAGTGCATCTCGGTATCAAGCAATGAATGTGTCAGCAGGGAGTGATTGTAGAGAGCATTGCCAATAGCACTTACTTTGTGGTGTGTTTCTCACCATCTCAAAGCACATGCCATGCTCCATGGGAGGTGAGGATTATTCCATTGCATACCATGACAGACTCAAGCACGATGAAGTGTCCAAGCTGAGCATGTAGCAAAATTGGGAAGAATACAAGAGGGACCTTGCCCTTCATGCCTTGCACCTCCAAGTGTAAAACAAGGAGCACTTTATGGTCTTGTCTGGTAGCTCAGCACTAATAACGCTTTCTGCTCGCCTTGTTTCAAACTGCTTAAGCTGGGCACACATAGAAATCTGGATTTTCTCTTTCCTTTCTGTACCTGTGTACAGTATATCGGTACAGAATATCAGTAAGGTTAATCAGTCATGACTTCATTAGAGGTGCTGAAGCTGCAGTGAATCCCGTCGCTCTGTGCATTGGCGTCTCTTGAATGCAGTAAGGCTCTGCTCGAGTGGCGTTAATCCCAGAGCGGTTTTTTAAGAGCAGTGCTTTCAACTGGGTGCTGTTGGTTGAAAACCAACCGTTGTGACTCAGTCCACCATGCTGATGTCCCATCGTCGGGAGAACGTTAGGTCTCGTCCTGAAATTTGTGTAGTATGCTCCACTCGTTCAGAAATTTTTTTCAGGTGCTTTTCCAATCAGGGTTGAAAAGATGATTTTTTTTTTTTTTTTTTT